>JAINUG010000313.1:213806-806446 GCA_029706075.1 Aldrovandia affinis
TGGTACATGAGCGTCCGCTACAGAAAGTGACATGGATAAGAGTGTGATTAGTTCCCAGAGTTAGGGACTTGAGTCTTTAGCTTGGCGAGCTAAATCGCTCTCTTGTCGTGTCGAAATCCTTCGGTTCGAAACTCGCTGCGTGCAGAACCAACTCCATTACATGGGTGCCGTGACTCGGATCATACGACTGATGGTAATTGGTCGGGTTGTGGTTGCTGCCGCAGGAGTTTCAAGGCGGAGAATGTAGCGGATGAGCTCTGGTACATGAGTGTCTGCTACAGAAAGTGACGTGGATAAGAGTGTGATTAGTTCCTGGAGTAAGAGACTTGAGTCTTTAGCTCAGCGAGCTAAATCTTTTGTCCCGTAAAGATCCCTCGGTTCGAAACTTGCTGCATGCAGAACCAACTCCATTACATGTACATTGCTGCCTCATTAACTAGCTAGCTAACTAGCTATACTTTACTAAACCTAGAAATGTAATTTCGCAAGTGAAAATTGAAAAAACATCTTTTTACAGCATTATACAGTTTTTCACGTTAGTTAGCTAGCAGTGTCTAAATATAGCTAGCTAGGTGGTGTGGTGTCATGCGTGGTTATGTTCGCCAGACTGAACACAATCATGATTTTCTAAATCTCTTTAGAAACAATTTTACCAACAAAATCACTTTGTATGGGCAATAACAGACTTCTCTAGAATGATAAATAAAGTTACTAACTTGCTATGATCATGTTGTCCAAATCCAAATGACATTTTTTTTGCTTGCTTACTGCTAAGGCTGCAATTTGTCATTTGTGCCGCACAAGAATTGTATTGGTAGAATTTATGGTTGCACGCTGCAAAGAAAATTTTGTGTCGCAAACCTCATTCAACAAATTGTGTGTAATGATGGAGAGCATTGAAACTTTGAGTTGCCACAGACATGCTTGTGCCACTTGGTGTGCATGTTGCCATCATTCTGTACAAATTGAGAAGTTGTGCTGAGCATTTTATGGTTGTGAATCAGTTCGGGGTCCACAAATGTACAATAAAGAAATGTGTGTACATGTTCGGTCTCGTCATCACTCCAACAATGCGAGCTTTTTTTGTTTGCCATGTTGAAAGCTCTCTAAGCTCATTAGCTGGCTCAATCAAATTATGTCGGAGATTCTTTGAAAACTGTAAATGCATGAGCATAAATTGATATTCTGTGAGAGGAAATATTCCAAAAAAGGTGTTTACATGACCTGATATTCTGGTTCATACAGGGATATGCCAGGTGTCTTATTCAGGTTGCTCATAATCAGAATACTGGCTTAATTGGTTTAAGACAAGGGTACAGTGTTTACATGACCCATACATAGTCGGAATACCACTATATTCTGGTTGATATTGGAATATTGGTGTATGTACAGTGGGGTCCAAAAGTCTGAGTCCACTACCAAGATCTGTTTGTTTTCAACTGGCTGGCAGTGTGAGTGTAGGGAGCTGGTTAGGGAGCTGGGCTTGTAACTCAGAGGTTGCAGGTTCAATTCCCAGGTGTTGGGAATGCTGTTGTCATGTGCTGTTGTCAACTGCTGTTGTGCCCTTGAACAAGGTACTTAACCTGAATTGCTTCAGTAAAATATCCAGCTGTATAAATGGATTGTATGTAAAGAAATGTAAACTGTGCAAGTCGCTCCGGATAAGAGTGTCTGCTAAATGCGTAAAATGTAATGTAATGTAAAATGTCATCGTTCATGGAAAACAAACAGATCTTGGTAGTGGACTTAGACTTTTGGACCCCACTGTAAATGTGGTCAGTGTTGTATATCAGCAAATCACCTTCATTGTGGAAATAAAAATGTGATGAATTCCCTGTTTGAATAAATGGTAAGTACAATGTTAGCTTCCATTCAATATCTAAATTTTTCTTAGTTGTCTGCACCTCTGCACTGGTAAGCTGGTCTCATCAGATGTCTTGATAAAATGGTGAAATAATGAATAAACATTGTTATATTAAAAATAGAAACATACCTAATTTATTAGTGTAATTCACCACCTTGTGGAACATGTATTTTGTTATGATGTGAAACCTTTCCCATATTTTGGTTATATTCAATGTTTTAATAATTTTAGCCAAGTGTAGCAGGATCTCTGGGGAATGCTTCCAGATTTGTAGATGGTTTTCTAGATATTTGATGTTTTTCCCTCACCTCATACAAACATAGTTTGATTTTTGTGGTGGTCTCATAGCTGCTCCAGTAGCCCGAACTGCAATTTATCTCCAAGCACTGGTTAAGTAGTTCACGGCAGGGCAGTCCTGCCATGTATGGGCTATAGCAGATTCTAGATAAATAACTGTTGTGTCTGCTACCCCAAGTGGTTGTACACTTCCCCAAAAAACTTGAAACAGATCAAATTCTACAGTATCTTTTTCTAAAACAGGACTGTGGCATCCTTTGGTGTCCGAAAACATCTCCAATTTGGTTACATGTTTTTAGCCAGTCACATCCCATACTGTATGAGATTTCTCACTATAAAATTACACCTCTTGTACAGATATGAAAGGTAAATGAATTCTAAAATTATTAAAAATATTTTTTTTGTGTATCCAAATGTCCAGAAACCTCTCCAAAATGTACTATAAATCAGCTCTGTTGTACAAATCTATTCATCCAGAGCCCCGTTAGCCAGAATGTTTTCCAGGTGGATCCAAACAAATCGTTATGCTATCAACAACATGGGTAGTGATGTCAAATGCATCCTCCTCCTCTGAGTTTACACTCGGGGCAGACGAATCACCTTCTGAAAACCAGCCAGTGTCTTGATTGTGTCAGTGTCTCTTCTAAGACACGAAAACAATGTAAACTTTCTGCCATCATGAATAAGGACATGTGTTTTTCACCACCTGTTTCAAGAAGCTGCAGTTCCTTTCTGATCCTGTAAGTACTCTATTTTAATATATATGATATTTAGCAGATGCTTTTATCCAAAGCGACTTACAGTAGTGAATGCTCTACCTACAGAGCTGCACAGAACCACACATTATCTGACAATGATTAAATTCAACACCGAAATATAAAATATTGTGCTCCCTTAACTGCATTTTAAAAATCAAGCCATCCCATCAATAACAATTTTGTTATTTTTATTTTTATTTTGCCTTTAGGCTGTCAAAAAAACAAAATAGGTTTGTGTGGTTTAAAAATATCCATCCACGTCTTTCGCGTGGTCCAGTGGTAACAACGTTCGGTGCTGACCACGGCAACCGGGGTTCAATTCCCCGTCACGCCAGAGTCGGCGACCAGGGGTGGCGATTGGCAGTCTGCCCCAGGGAGGGGGGAGGGAAGCCAACAGGATGTTTGCTGTGCACAGGAGTGGCTCTGGAGTACCAGGTTACGGTCGACAGCCTGGCGAGTGCCGTCTCGGAGGAGACGATACTTTGCCTTCATCATTACTGGTCACAGGGCTACGGTAGCGAACTCACATTACAAGGTAGGGATTGACTTGAAAATAGCAGGTGTAATTGGCTACCAAAATGGGATAAAATCTGAAACAAATTCTTTAAAAAAATATATCCATCCACTCATTTATTTGCTCCAGGATGGGCATGATATGTCCTACAGAAGTGTCAACAGATATATTTAGCAGTAGCCTACTTACAAATCGAAATTTCATGAAATATACAGTCTATGGGGAGAAACCTTTTTTCTAAGACCAAAACAATCTTGGCTCTCATTTGCTCCATGGAATTAGTTGATACACACCTCTCTGCCCTAGGAAAACTGCGTTGAACTTAAACACAGTGAGAAGGTTTGACAAAAAAAATATATAAATTATTGCACTCACCCCTGAGACATTTTATTTGAGCTGGAATGGAATGTGATTTTGTGAAGCAATGTGGAATGTGAAGTAAAGATTTATAACTTTTGGTTAGATTTTATACAAGAGTAAAGTTTAGCGTGTGCATTTGGGTGTAAAAAGGGGGGGGCACAATTTTATAATCACAATCAGTTATAACATGATGTCACACGCCGCGTGACAAACCCTGAATGGGAACAGAACAGCCAGGAGACACGGAGTGGAGTTTGTCGGTCTACGGACCGGATTTTTATTTACTTGTTTTTCTGTCTCTCCCCCCAGACATGGGAGAGAGACAGTGGGAGTAGCAGGTTAACATATAACAAAGACTAACACAAACACAGACACCAAATCTTCACCCTACTCACCGCGAAGCTTTCGGGTAAAAACAACAAACGAAAATAACAAGTTAAAATAACCAAACTTACGGGACACCGCGCCTCTTCCTCCAGAGTTCCCCTGGAACCTCCTCAGGCACACACATATCCAGTGACCTTTCAAGTGCTTCCCACCCATTCATACTGAGACACTCGAACTTTTCCAGTTCGAGTTCTCTTACGCATTCATTCCAGAGACACTCGCCACTCCCAGGATGTGAGAGTGCTGGCAATCGGCTCTCAAGATACTTCACTCTTCTGGTGAGTTCTTGGGCTTGCTCAGACACTCTCCACTGTCGAGGGCGAGCTCTTTTCCACTAAAACCGAGGGCGAGGCGGACCCTCTTCCAGGGCACCTCCGCTCCTCCCATAATCACACCGAGGAGAGGCGGACACCTAAAGCGTACCCCCTCTCCCTCTTCCTCACTCACACAGGAAGCACTCTACTCAGTCACTTTCGACAAACGCACACAAAACTCTACAACATTAAACATTAAACATCCAACATCAAACATTCCACATAAAACGTGCACGCGCACTCACACACACATCAAGACAAGACTGACTGACCCCCCACTCGCCCCACCTGCTCTTAAATAGGCTTAGTTTCTGCCTGGCTCAGGTGGGACTCATGAGGCAATCACCCAATCACAATCACAACTCACATTCTCACCCAGACACCCAATCAGCCAATTGACTTCTATATCAATTGACTGATTGACACCAATTAAATAATAATTAAACCAATTAAGGCCTTTGGAGCTCCCTTCCGGGTGACAGTTCACTCTCACACCCTGGGAGAGTGCCAAACCTGTCCCCGGAAAGTCTCACTGCTCCAAAGGCCTCTACCACATGGAACAAGACAGGCAACCATGCCACTCCCATGTGGCCGAGACCGACGTCCTCCACACATGACTTTCCCAAACTTATAATATTTGAATAATATATTCTTTGTGATAATTCTATGTCATTCTTATGCCATCCGGCACTATCCCGTTACGGGCCGGACAAGAAGATGTTAAAACCCAAAAATGATGTTTTAAATGAGAGATAATGGTTGCCAAAAAGACAGGAAATTCACACAAACACCTCACTCGACCATTATATATTTTTTTATTTTGTTTCAGATTTTTCCCCATTTTTCTCCCCAATTTGGAAGCCAATTATACCCTATATTCATTTTCGATTAACCCTCCCCCCATAATCTAAAAGGGGTAATCAGTGTCAAATTTGCCTACATACAGGTAACTGCCAAAGTTAAGGAAACACTTCAGTAAATGAAGGGTTCTGGCAACTCTGTTATGGTATGGGGTAAATCATATCCCATCGCCATCTCAGCCACCAGATGTCAACCCAATTTAACACTTATAGGAGCAGATTCAGGAGCAGCGTCTGAGAAAGAGTTTTCCACTACCATCAACAAAACCCCAAATTATGTAATTTCTTGTGTACGAATGGTGTTGCATCCCTCCAACAGTTCCATACACTTATAGAGTCTATTCCAATGGGCATGGAAGCTGTTTTGGGAGCTTGTGGTAGCCAAAACCCCTATTAAGACAGTTTTTCTTGCTATTTCCTTTAATTTGGCAGTTACCTGTAGGCATAACTGCTATTGAACATTCTTCCTCCTTTCTTTGGATAAAAAATAAATAAATTGTATCAACATACTGTAATGGTTTCTGCTCACCACCAGAGGCGGCATTGGACTTTGTGTTCCCTGATTGTCTTAGTCTAATTGTTTTATTGTGTTCCTTAATTGTCTTGAGTGGTTCCTCCTGTGTCTTGTTTCGTGGCCTATTTAAGTTGCTTGTTTTCTGTGTTCTGTACTTGGGCTTGAATGTTTATTCCTTGTGTTAGTGTTCCTCTGAGTTTTTTCTCTGCCATTTCAAGTTCTCACTTTTTGCCTTTCTTATTTGATTTCTTGTCAGTGTTTTCTTTTTCTTTTCTTTTTTTTATAGGGTTTGATTTTTTGTCCAGTGTTGTCTTTAGGTCCTGTGTTTGATTTTGTTGTTGGTGTTTATTATATTATCAGTTAATTTTGGATTCCTGCCTCCGTTTTCATTTCCTGCACTTGGGTCCGATCCCCCTCCCTTGTTTCACATACTGTAACTCAACGCTAAGAAATCCACCGGGGAGGCCAAAGTTGTGCAATAATTACGAAACAAAACCACTTGTGATGTGATAACATAGTGAGACACCAGTAGTTTTCTTTTGAAAAACAATAACCAACCAGAGAAAAACATGTGGACTAATGAGAAAACTCTGTAATAAAGGTCAAAACTAGTATTTATTTCCCCGGAAATGGATACATTATAATACATAGTTTTCACAGCTAGTAATTGCTCCTTAAGTCTCCTCAGACACACAGTTCTCTAGTCTTCTTTTATTGTGCACCTGATGAGCATCGATCCCAGTCAGGTACACTTAATGAGGGAGTGGGGCTGAAAACAAGGAGAGATTGGATCTTCTGGAAACATACCACCTTTCAATGATAGCTCCCCTTGCAGCCATACAATACTTACACATCATTCCATGTTTCGTGGTCACTATACGATAATATTATAAAACTTAGGATTCCATGGGCTCATTTAGTAAGTGCTTTCTCAAACATGAAACCCAATCAGAAACCTGTCATGGAAACGTTATCCTCCCTTTCTGATCACCACAATTATGGTTCTTGGGGGGCGGGGAGACCTGGGGCCTCATTTATAAAAAAGTTGCATAGAAACCATCCTACATTTGATCTAAGATCATTTCTGAAATGTGCATACGTGTGATTCAGACGTTCATTTTCTCTGAATCACACGTATGCACATTTCAGAAATGATCTTAGATCAAATGTAGGATGGCCACTCCCCCAGATGTGAAATCTCGAAATCACAAATTATCTTGAAATTGTTTGCAGCTCATACAGCAGTCTCCCTCCTGATGCATCCAGACACTGCCACCTTCCCTTTAACATCCCGATAGTGCGGTCCACTACTAACCGTGCGCAGGCATGAGCCATGTTAAAATGGGCTTCTTCGGCTGTCTGTGGGTACGCTATGGGGGTGAGAAGCCATGGCTTCAGAGGATAACCTCTGTCACCTGATTGTGTAGAGATAATTATTTTATGCACATTAAAAAAGCAGCAAAGTACAAAGAAAAAAGTGATTTACCTAGAAGCCAACCCTCTCTGCCTGCTCCAGCCTCTAGACGATTCCCCACACTGCAATTACGCACAATGAAGGAGTCGTGCATCGACCCTGGCCATCTTGCAACGGCGTTTAGAATTGGCATATGGGTATTGCAAATGAGTTGCACATTAATTGAGTGATAATTCTTCTTGTTAACTTATACATACTCATTTGCATGGGATGCCTGTATGGCAATGTGAGTGCAATCTATTGCACCTATGACGTTGGGGAATCCTGTTGTGTGCACAAAATCCTCTTTCACATTCTGCAGCTCCTCGGCAGTGTAAGGAAACTTTATGTACTGAGGGGACAAATGAATGATGCCGTGAAGTACAGCTGGCATAATTCTACTAACCGATGGCTGGGATATGCCTGACTAATTTCCAATTTCTCTTTTAAATGTTCCTGTAGCCAGGAACCCAAGGACGGACAACAATTACACCTCAACGGGTATGGCCTGGTTCTGTAAATTCGGGCCCATCTGGGCACAAAACTCTAATAGCGTAGCTCTCTGCAAATGGTACCTGCTTATCAGCCATTCGTCATCATGCGCAAAGAAGTATGCCCGATCTCTCCTAACTCGTTCCCTTTTTATTGCGCGGTTGGCGATATCTTCGAGAAGTGCCAATGCTGCCTCTTGCAAACCACTGCATTATTGGACATTTTATAGCCTATAGATTGACCGAAATGTTTTACACGCGTGGAACCATAATATGTATATTAAATTAATGTCCTTCAAGGATGTGTCAATTATGCTAAAAGGGGCAGTTTTGGAAAACCAATGTGTGTTTTTGTTTTGTTTTCCACAAGTAGCCTAGCTTATGTTGTTTTAATTTATTAACTTTATTGTGAAAACCATTACGTATAGCCTAAGCAGTGTGTTCAATCTGGTAATACAACTACAACAGCATCTACTACTACTAATACTACTACTACTACTAATAATAATAATAATAATAATAATTGGAAAAAAAATAATAATAATAATAATAATGAGGAAACAATTAGGCAGCAGACGACATGTTGGCCCTCTTAGATTTCCAAATACATTTTACATTACATTTACATTTTAAGCATTTAGCAGACGCTCTTATCCAGCGCGACATACAAGATGTGCACAAATACATGGTAGGAACAATCATAGTTCACACAAGAGATCAGTGCAGTAATACAGCGATAGACATCATTGCAGGCAGCTGCGTACCATACCTGTAACACTGGGAAGGAAAAGGTTATTCATTTTTTTCCCCCAAACAACTGCCATTTTGATTACTTTCCAATGAAGATAGAGAGAATATTACAGTATATTGAGTCTTCCCTGTTTTGTAAGCATTTACAATCTTTAATGAGAATAGAAATACATTTTACGGTGTACAGAGGTACAGGCTTTTTAGTGACTGATGGGGTTTTTCCAAAATTCTATGTATGAAATGTTCTGTGGTAAGACACTTTCTTATTTGGATACAGGCAGTCCCCGGGTTACGAAAGAGATCCGTTCTTAAGTCTGTCTTTAAGTCGCATTTGTATGTAAGTCGGAAGTCCGTGCATATGAAACACTTAAGAAAAACTTCCAAATACAATAAAACATCTTAAACATAACATTCAGTACATAATAATACTGTAATAATAATAATACTGTAATATTAATAATACAGTAATAATAAAAGTAACTATGTACATACAGTACTGTACTGTAAAAAAAAAACATTAAAGGCTTCAAGCCTTTTCTTGCACTAAAGAAAGGCTAATGGGCATATTACGCTGAATTTGGTCTTCTATCTAAATTATCAATAGCCTTTCCATCTCAATAATTAAACCACTTGGTAATAATTGTGGCATTCATCGGGGCATGGCCTTTCACATGCTCCATTATTCTCCCTTTGTCTTTTAATTGTTAATTGTTAATTGTTTTTTTAAAACCGATCATTGACCGGCTGTAGCCTAATGCTTTCCCAAAGGCTGATGGCGTTTCAACTCTCTCCGATCTCTTTATTATTTAAACTTTACTTTCCATGGTTATTGTTTTCCTTTTCTTTGATGCATCACCAGCACTTGCATCGGATTTATGCTTTGGAGGCATCGTTGTAAGGGTAAGAGAAAGAGAAAAACGGGACCGTGATCTGACTTAAAATAACGGCCGGTGATCTCTGTTCCTTGAGCCGACGAACCGCTGAAACCGTGCAATGTTTTCATGAGCATCACAAAGTAGTGCGTGCGTTGGTTATTACGAACCATTGTATTTAACTCAATTTTTTAAACATAATAGACCTTCATAACAGTCCGTTCATAAGTACGAGTTGTCCGTAAGCCGGACGTTCGTAACCCGGGGACTGCCTGTAGTAGAATAAACATATCTGCACCATGGCATATTACAAATAACATTTAGTCTTACACATGGTAATAAAATACATACACAAGAAATATAAGTTTAAAAATGTGTCATTAAAAATTGTATTGTAAAAAATGCAAGGTTAGGAGGTTACATTGTCTCATTAAAACCTGAAAACAAAGTGCAAGGTACACCGCCAACGTCATAAAAAACACTAATTCAAGAAATATTGTCAAAAAAATCAATCAACATTGTTTGAATTGGATATTGCAATATAGGGCAACAATATGGCCTACAATATCAATTTATGTATAAATTAAGTTATAAAGTTCATGCCCCCATGGTCCTCCTCATCCTGAAGGCCCTCCTCAGCAATAAGCCGAAGCTCATCTGGCATCAAAGTCCTCCTCTTACTCAAGGACTGCATCAGATGCTCTAACTGGGTCCCCATGATCCATTTATAAACAGAAACATGACAAAAAATGTAATTAAAACTTGCTCCAGCAAATAAGGGAATAATCAATAAGGAGGAATAGTCTAGTTTATATAACTACCATTCAATTTGCTTGCAAGGCGAAGATACATTTTATTACTCAAAGATATGTTTTAACTTGCATTCGAGAAAGCATGTACATCATTTCATATCTGATAATACCTGAACTCACCAGCCCGAGTTTTCAAAAGACTTTATGCTAGCCATAGTATCAGATGGATTTTTCATTCATCTCATACAATCAGAAGGCTTACCATTTCTAGAAAACATATAATATATAAACAGACGCCTAGTGGCGTTTTTTCCACCGGTAGCACGAGACGGCACGGTACGGTACGGTAACCATCCGTACCCGTAACTATCGCCTTCACGGGTTGAGTCCCTATGTTGTTTTTCCACAGCACAACAGAACCGCGAAGATAGGAGGATTATCTGAGGTGACAAATAAGAACGCGACCACTGTGGTGACATTGTAAACATTCCAGCTCAAATTCACAAAAACAGAACACGGTTTCCCCGTAACATTAGGTACAATTTGCTTACCTCTACCTAGGCGTTTGGGAGTCATGTTGGCGGCAGCAAGCACAGGATGTACCATGCAGTGACTTCACACTAAGCTATATAATCTTTCATATTTCTTTTTCGGTGTTGGTCCTCCAATGAATTGCAATTTACATTTAATCCCTCATATTTCTTACATCTGTAGCCTACATTTTTTAAATCGTATAAAAATGAAAACATTAGCTATATTTGTCTTTGTGTTTACATCTGTGCTTTTATGTAGCTGCAAAAATATGTCCAGCATGAGCTACGAGTAGTAATGAACGATATATTGTATTCTGATCGCTACTCCGATATGAGCATTTTCAATATCATACTGCCAAAGGTTGCGATATAAGTCTATAGCAATGCTCAAAATGTTTTTTCAACATTTCAGTAGGCTAAACTAATATTGGGAAAAATGGTATTGTTTGGGCTCCCTTAATTAACTTAATATAATGCCTATTCTATGTCTGGAACACATACTGTATATCAACAATCAATTTTCCATACGTGTTTTGTTACATCGCATGCTTTATCGCAATCGCAATATGTAGCAAGATTAACGCAATGTGAGATTTTGCACATATCGTGCAGCCCTAGCTACGAGCAAAAAAAAAATGAAGTGCAAATGTCGATTTATGAAGGCGCAAGGTTGTTCAAACACTTTGCCATTTGACACTGTCCAGTTCAAATCCTTTTGTTTCAAAGGCCTGGGTTTAGCTCGCGCATTGGAATGCATCAAAGCGATTCCTATATCTTTCTAAAAATCTATTTATGTGAGGAATTAAAATGTTGTACTATGAAAATGTATATTCTAATTACACGAATGAAAATGACAATACTATACTTTGTCCTATCAAAGAAAACTTGTTTATTTCAGTTTTCGTAACACAAACCTAACACGTAGAATCATGCAAACCTGACAATAATGCCAAACTCTATTCTATTTAATACTTTTCAAATAATAGGCTACCAATAATTGAAGTGAAGCTAAAAAAAAATGTGCCGATCTGAGATTTAGCGTGACAATTCTGTGATGATTGTGCTTGACAAATCAATGGTCTGCGGTATTGCTAGCTCCACCCTTAGGCTCGGTAGTACCTAAACAGAGCAGTAGCTAAATTCAGCACGGGTACTTAGGTTCAGTACGGGTTGCTTGGCGGTGGAAAAAGCGACAAAATGCGGGAGCACGGATTGGCAACTGTGCCATGCCGTACTGTACTGTTCGGTGAAAAAATGCCATTAATGTAGCTAGCTAGTAGGATAAATTGGCAGACAGGTTGTAATGTTAGCCAAAAGAGTAATCAAAGTAATGCCTCAGCTAGAGCTACCCTATCTATCTAACAGCGAATCTACACATAGCTGTTTAGTTCATTGTACCTCCCTCTGATACACAATAACAAATATTCTCATCAGTTAGAAAATATGATATTAGATAACATTTAAAAAACAACAACCTTGCAGCACTTCTTTTTGGGTGACGTCGAGTGCCTTTTCGTCAGGGGTACCTTGAATGCAATTGTTTGCTTGCAAGCTAATGTTAGCTAAGGCAAGCTAGTTATCTAACATTGTCTGAGGAGGATTTTTGTACATTTCTGATTCACTACAAAAATCTATTTCATATTCTTGAAATATGTAGATGTCATTAATAAAGTTAAAGAATAAAGAAAATTAATATAATTATCACCTCAGGGAAAATCTAGGTCTGGCTTCAAATCTCATTGTCTACTGTTACTCAGGTTGCACCACAGGTGTCAAAGGTTTTCGTTTTCTTTGTTTTCAAAATTGTTTTCTTATCAAAACAATACAACTATCCTAAAGGTAAATAATATATTACCAGCATTAAAAAAGTATTGCACACAGTTCCTTACCTCAATATGTCTGTCCGAAACTGTCAGAAACCTGATGGATAGCATGGAGCAGAGGAGCCTCCCTCTGGCACAAGCTTCACATTTTCCATGCTTTGTTTTTCATTTTGAGAAAGTAGCTAGTTCCCACCCTCTAGTCATAAACCAATCATATATAATGAAAATACACATTCTAACCTATCAAAAGAATGGTTTCATGAAAAATATGGTGAATGTATTAAAGAGATATTGAAGTTACAACCATCATATAACATGTTATATGATATGAATGGTCGGACTGGAAACCAAGTACTTTGTTATATGCACAGATTGGGTGGAATCTCATCTTTTCAACAATGCATGCTAATTCACATGAACTGTCACAAAGAAATCCTATCCGCTGATTGAAGGCAGCGTACTCTATGAGAATAGCTGCTCCGTACCTTTGGTGAAGTCTAGAAGTTCCAAAATATGACAGATTGTTGATAATGTGGGAATCCTGATAACCGTAAGGGTCTATCAAACAAAAGCAGTGACCCTGTTTTGTCAGAAGAGCAAGCCAAATTGAGAGAGTTCCAATGTTTACTATGCAGTAAACTATGAATTAAACAGCAGTAAAGATGTAATTCTCCTTGGTCAATGAGATATGTTAGTATGTTTCACATAGGAAAGTTTTGTATCCTTGTGACGGTAAATATTTGCTACAAAATAAGCCCGCTTCCGTCATTCTCCGATAAGTATTAACTAAACAGCCAGTGGCGTAATCGATACTACTTCCTTCCATATATGCTGAAATTGGTCTCGGGTTCTAGCCAATTGGATACACTTTACAACAATATAAAGTTTCCTTTGGTTTGCTTTTACTATCATGAATGGGTTCCTGTGCATCGTGCTGCTATTGAAGACACCCACAATGGTGCACACGATTGAAGAGGGTTCATGCAATTCAAAGTTTTGGAAAACTCTTTATACTTTTATCTTAGTTTATTTGGACTTATTATTTTGTTTTAAAATGCCAAAAGCCCCAAAGAAGACACGGTTCTCTGAACGTGATGCTTTGCATGAGACATTAACTGACACTGTAAATAGTTTTGTGAAATTTTGTCTTGGCTAAAAATAGTTGTAATATTATTTATATATTATATATTATTCATATTAGTGCAATATTTTGATGTATTTTAGTTATTTTATTATTTTTTTACAGCTTTTGTTGTTTTTTGTTTTTAAATGTTGATTATGGTAAATGCCTGTATTTACCACTGGAAAAAAAAACCTGTTCTTGCTATCCAATTCTTTGGTTTGACTTTGGTGTGTCTCATATGCAACAACAATTGTACCATGATTCTCAGTATCACAGAAGTGAATTGGGCCATTTGGAGACATTAGGAGTTACTTTGAGCCATCACATTGTTATTTTGCTCACAAAACAGATACTATCTGTAATGGTTTGAGTGATAGAATGTTTTATCGTCAACAAAACAGCTTACTATGTTTCCCAGTGTTGCAGAAGTGAATAGAAATCATTGGGCCAATTTGGCCACCTCGAATATGTTTTTTGACACTTGGAGACCACCGGTGACACCACTCACAAAAAGGCCTCTACTTCATGAGTCATTGGGTCTGTTTTTTTGCACAGACTTAGTTGATGTCATACAAGGACGCATACAAATCCACAGGTGTATCATGAAATTACAAACATGAGTTTCTATACAACTATACAAGGCCTACTTTATTGTATGCTTGATTGTTGGTCCTTTGGGATGTGTTGTGTCCACATGCTATACACGCCCCATAAAATACAATGTGTTCCCTTTCAAATGATACCAAATTTAGGCATGTGGCCATCACAGTTCTTGAGCTATGAACTGTTATATTTTGGTGTGTCCAAATAGGCATGAATGCTAAAATAAGGGGTGGCGGTTAAGGGGTTAATTACAGTCCAGGGATTCCACGGATTTTGGAAACAGTTTCACCCATATGCTGTAACTTGATTAAACTCGCCCAGTTGATAATTAGATCACAGCAGTGGTAGGGGTCCATTATTGCTTGATGAACTGATTTGGTATCGGCATGAAGCTTTCTACCCTCTGACTCTAAATGGGACAACATCATATTATAGAGCGTACCTCTTTGACCAGTCAGAACCCCACAGAGCTCTGGTAACAGATGCTACATCCCCTTCCAATAAAAAATATCTTTATTGAATTTGTTGAATGATTCAGACAGCTTAGTTATAAAAAGAACAGAAGCCTCCCACCAGGACCAGTAATTGATACAATAAAAAATGATGGATTTCCATAGGTTAGTGATGGAACACAGAGTGAATTAAACAACATCTGAAAATGGCCTCCTTTTAGGAGGACATGCCAGCAATTCCCCCCTTGGTCATATTCACTTTCAACTTTTGTGATGGTGTGCTTGTATGATTAGTAGTACAGTATTCTTAGTTTAAATGTGATATATTTTAGTCTGGAGCACTGATACCAGATATTAGTGATATTTCTGGGACCGTCTTGAGACCAAAGTGTCATTATGGATGTTTTGGCCAAACTGACAGGGAACAACTTTGTAGACTGTGTCCTCTTGAAGTGAGAATGAGAGAGATTGGAGAACATTATAGATACTTTAGAGCATTGGACACCCAACATGGTTTTCCAATAACAGTTTATTTGATTGAAGCATATCAAATATGACAAATTTGGAAATGTGGTAGTAATGTAGAGATGGAAAATGATAGAGACAGCGAGCAAATCTCATTCACTGGTCCTTTCGGGAAATTAAATTATTAGTCAGATCTAGATTTGTACAGCAATCCCCATTTAAAAAAATAAAAAATACAATTAAAAGTTTCCTCAAAACATGGTATTCAGGAGTGTTTTTTCTGTTTCCTTTTGCTTTTGGAGACCCAAGTGATTAAACAATGTTTTTTTTCTTCATCTTGCATGGATGACAGCATCAGGAGGCGGACATGAAGGCAATTTGTCATGTGTACAGAGATCATGAACTGAAGCTGAATGAACTCAGGTACACTTAGATGTACAGCACAGATGTTCGGTTGTTGATTATGGGACTCCTACCCTGGGACAAATTATTCACCCATTATTTTCTTGTCATGCATTATGCTCCTGTGTGGCGTACGTATGATGGGGAGAATAGGAG
Organism: Aldrovandia affinis; assembly: GCA_029706075.1. Lineage (NCBI taxonomy): Eukaryota > Metazoa > Chordata > Actinopteri > Notacanthiformes > Halosauridae > Aldrovandia > Aldrovandia affinis. The sequence goes on from JAINUG010000313.1 coordinate 229,550, forward strand.
AGGGGAGAGGAGGATAATAATGCTATACAGGTCTGACAGGAGCGCTCTCTTGGCTGGTTCAGATGTCAAGGAGGTGAAAGCAAGAGGATTTAGATTTTGAAAATTAATAACTACGCAAGTGGTGAAAAAGGACGCCCATTTTTAAATAGTTTTACATATATATATATATATATATATATATATATATATATATATATATATTTACATATACATATGTACAGATGTGACAAGACCAGAAGAATTAGTTCAATTAAAAGCACTAATTACATTCCTAATTCTCCACTAATTTCTTTTCCAGGGTATTTGGGAGATGATTGTATAATAGCTGGAGATGAACTCTTAACCGTTTATGCTTCCCTCTGACTACTTTATAACATAGCTTGTAATATGTAACCAACCCAATGCAGCACCTTGCAAGAACATTCAGGTTGACAATCTTTGCTGTAAGAATTATTGCAAATGTTAAAAACACTGCAATGCTCTACTCTCCTCAAAATGTTCCTGTGAATTCATTTTGTTTATAAAACCTGGAGTGAACCATTTAAACATTATAATGAATTACATTGTAATTAAACAGTTTTTTTCAGAAAACAGTCTAATGTCTAAAAAAACTGTCTAAAAAACAGTCGAATGTATTTTGCCATTATCATATTTCCTCATTATTATACAAAAGTCTGCATTCTTTAATACAATAAATTGCATGTATTCTATTTTACAATTACAGGTAAGATGTGCAAATATTAATGCAATTCATTCCTGTACAGTTAACACATTTAGTTTTTACAGGTGCATTGGATAGTTATTAATCCCAGAAACATAATTAAAATAAACTACATTCAAATGTTTACCTCACTGTTCTGTAGAATACTGTCAGTTTTCAGGTCACAAGGTCAAAGGTGGTCATGGTCAGAGAAGCTTATTTGGTTTTTCAATGTCTTTTTTCAATAACGATAAAAGTTAACAGAAATGTTGTTCTCACTGTATTCACAAGTTCCAGGCTGCTGCTATTTTTCACCGTTTCTTGCCTGTAACTTAGCTCACTTGAAAGGATACATTTTAAACGGCCCTTTTTGAAATGGTGTTGGATGTGAGCGTCTGAACTGCTAGGCATGTAAAATTGACTTTTGAGATTTGAAATCCGGGTCTGTCGACTATGCGGTTAACTACAAATATGTATTGTGAAGCCCACCACATGATGTGGTACTGTTTTGGAAGTACATTCTGAGTTAAACTAATTGGATGCTGCAAGGCTAAATGTATTCAACAAGGGGTCGGACACAAATCATCTACAGCTTACAATGACCAATGGTGTGGTACAATCAATAAAAAATATATATTTTAAATTTGTATTTATTTTGTCCTTGGATTTTTGTAATATAATTTCTCAGAATACTGCAATGATTTTTCTTTGTACTCTGTAACTTTTGTTCTTCAGTAATTTCGAATAGAAGAAGCTCAATTGTGGGACATACCTTCAAAGGATTATGTTTTATACCAACGAATGCAAAAGGATGGGCCCGTTATCACCTCTGTAGATGACATAGCATTCATTAGTTGATTAGGTAATGAGGAAATGCACTACAGTGTGTTGCACTATACTTCATGATTTTATCAGTTTGTGTGTTGTCTAAATATCTAAATATGTATACAAATGTGAAGAAATTTGTATTTGTATTTATTTACATACAGGTATATGATCACCTTCATCCTATGGTGAAGCATTTCTGTCCTGATGGGAGTGGTCTATTCCTTGGATGACAATGCTCCCATCCACAGGGCATGAGTGATCACTGAATGGTTTGATAACCATGAAAATAATATAAACCATATGCCATGGCTGTCTGTCACCAGATTGCAACCCAACTGAACACTTAAACACTTATGGCAGATTCTGGAGTGGTGCCTGAGACAGCATTTTCCACCACTATCAATGAAATGGAATTTCTCATGGAAGAATTCCAGACACTTCTAGGATCTATGCCAAGGCATATTAAAACATTTCTGGCAGCTCGTGGTGGCCCAACGCCCTTATTAAGACACTTTATGTTGGTGCTTGGTGTTTCCTTTATTTTGGCAGTTACCTGTATATATACAGTGGGGTCCAAAAGTCTGAATCCACTACCAAGATCTGTTGCAAAAGTTTTTGCAGCTGTTTGTAATTATGTCAGCAGAGCTTAGTGAAGTAATTAGAGGTTAAATTGTTCTCTTGAGTAAACATTTTGTGTAATTTTTTTATGAATCATGAAAACAGACAGATCTTGGGAGTGGACACAATATGGGGATGGATATATATACTGTATATACACTACCGTTCAAAAGTTTGGGGTCACCTGCTGGAAACTATTTTTATCTCATAATTGACAATGCTTTACACCGTATACATTTCCGTAAATACTTTAAAATGACAAAAAACACATGTAACAATGAACAAAATGAACATCAAAGAAATGTTCAAGAAAATTATATTGAAAATTGAATCTTGGATTCCTCAAAATAGTCACCCTTTGGCGTGAGAATAGCCTCACAAACAGTGGCCATTCGGTTAATAAGTTTTAGCAGGAAATCACCCGACATGTTTTCCCAGCTATCCTGCAGCAATTCCCAGAGAAACTTGTGGGTTGCTTTGCTTTGACTCTTCCTTTCCAGTTTGTCCCATACAAGTTCTATGGGATTGAGGTCTGGACACTGGGCAGGCCAGGTCTTTAGTTTGAGTTGTTGTTCACATTCCTCCTACACCAGATAGTTCTTGCACAACTTCAAGGTGTGTTTCGGGTCGTTATCTTGCTGAAGAATGAAGGAGTGCCCGATTAGCCATAGTCCAGATGGAAGGTGACCCCAAACTTTTGAACGGTAGTGTATATATATATATACACACACATCGTATTTCCTTGAAAATGTTGTAGTTTTCCCCTTAAGCAGAGTAGCATGCTGGGAAACAAAATTGAAGGAAAAGCATCAGTCAATTCAGTTCAGTTTACAATTAAAAAAATGACCTGAGAATCATGAGAAACCACTCAGTCCACTTTTGGTCAAGGGACTGGAGTGAGTTTTGGAAAAAACAGTCTTCAATTGGAACTGCAGATGATAGAACACAATTCTATTAGTCAAATATGCTGATCTAAATAATGGATTGCATTGGAAAAATTGCAAGTAGCTTTTATACATTATTAGAACTACTAATTAAAAATATTGTACTGTATTACTCTGCTTACTTTTGCCTCAGCTAAGAAATACAGAACTCCCAGAGAGTAACCTATAGATTGAGAAACAATTCGGTAGGACTGTAAAAACAGCAAAACAAAACTTTTTCCTCTGCAAACAATAAGGTTCTTTGTTCTTTTCTGTCATGTCCTTTTCTACTCCAAAATAAGACTGACAATCCCTGGTTTATGTGGTCCCCCCACATAAAGTGACATAAACAAAAACAACTTATTTGAATGGTGCCCTACAATTTGATTTATTAAAGTATTGACGCATATGAAATTTGTGAAGGCTGCCCAGCAGCATGTCGTGTCATTACGGCCCTGTCTGTGTACAATAAGACACATTCAAAGCATTTTTTATTTGTTCTTGACATTTGACAGGCTGGCCCCTTCCTGTGTTTGCTTGTGTTTTAAACTAATACCAAGAATGATTGATGTTGATCCGATGGGATTTCAGTTAAACTAATTTGTTGGGGAATACTAAGAAGGGCCAACCTCATCATTCTCACATCAATCAATTACAGAGCGGTGATTGGACATTCCTGGGGTATATTAGCTGCACATGAAGAGAGGATGATCAATCAGGAGTGACGTTGCCCAAAGGACCATAGGTCTAGCAGAGGAAGCTTTGCTTGATAAATTCCAAATTGATCTTCTTAAGGCTCTGCAGTTTAACAATTTGCCATGTGACACCTTGACTTTGCTGTGGCTGCCAGGCAGGCTAAATTGTGCATAATCATGTTCGCCTAATCCTGGGCATAACCCAGCATTTGCAACATTCCAATGGTCCAGAATCAAATCCTCACCATTCTAGTGCCAACTGGGTCTGGAAATCCCATCAGCCAACAGGCCAGCAAATACAATTGGAGAAACTTTTGTAGAAAAGAAACATTTAGAGAAAATAAAAAATATGGTGAAAGAAATGTTTAAAATAAGGGCCCTCGCCAGTCTGTTTTTGGCTCTCAGTCGTTGTTGCTGTGCATTATGGAAGGCAATCATGGCATCTGATAAGCATGTAGTAATTCATTTTTTTCATCTTATTTCTTTCTGTCTTTGTTATCCCATGCTCTTGTGCTGTCATCCATTTTTATCTAAATGTAGCTGCTGTAGGCATAAAGCGATTTTCCTTGTCCTTGTGGTAAGAGCTTTCTACTGCTTATTTATTAAATTATCCAGGCAAACAGCACGCATAACAAATTGAACATTGTGTTTGCATGCTTTATGTCAATGTATTTCCATATACAGTACAGGGAGGGGTGCATACTGTTTCTGGTTGCCTTATGTCTGGTTGCCTTATGCACAAATGTCAAATTTCATGTTTATGAAAGTGCCTCATCCCTTTTGACATGTTGAGTTTGCCCGAGACAAATCTGTCCATTTTCGAAGCAAGGCGTTTATGTCAGATGTACCCTGGGTTTTCCCGTTTAGTGTGTGTGGGTGTACCCATGTGCCTGGGGCCGCTCCTTTTGGGAGGATGTCAGCTGAGATCACACTCTCCTCTCTCCCTCCACTCCCTCTCTTCATAAGGGAAAACTGGCCCCTTTTATTCCAGGTTGTTTGGGTGTTAATTGGTTGATTGTTCACAGGTGGCAGTCATTTTGGTCCTGCGAGGTCGGGGTGTGACCAGTAGATAGCATCATATTAATCCTTCCATCTGGCTCTGCGTGCCAGGTTGCCACAATATAAACGGGAAAACCAGTCAAAAGTTTTAGAACACCCCCATTTTCCAGTTTTTACTGAAATTCAAGTCCAGTGAATAACCTGAAATGGTACAAAGGTAAGCGGTAAACTGCCAGAGGTTAAAAAAAAAGTTTAGCTTACCAAAAACTGAAAGATAATGTAAATTTCAGAGTTGTAAAAAAAGGCAATTTTCAAGGAACAAGTAATGGGTTAACAACTTACAGTTGTTCTACAGCAATGGAAGTAAATTAAGCCTAAGTTGATGCAAATAATTCCTACAGATGTCCCAACTTTTTTGTTGATTACTTACAAACCCTCTGTCTGTATACAAGCAGTGTTGGAACAGACTGTGTTACTATACCCTCTGAAGCATTATTTGGACAATATTGCACTGCAGGAAGTAATATATTGCAATCATAATGGCGAGAAAAAGGCAATTAACAAAGGAAGACAGACAGACCATTATAACCCTTGAGTACAGTTTCTTACACCATCAAAAAGCACTTGGAAACTGGAGGAAACTCTGACAGGAAGAGGTCTGGCAGACCCAAAGCCACAACAAAATCCTAAAGTTTCTAAGAGTCAACAGCTTGTGTAATAGGCGGTTCACAGGAAAACAGCTTCAAGGACAGCTTAACACTGGTCGAAGTAAGGAAGTCTCAGTTTCAACTGTGAAGAGAAGACTTCGAGCTGCAGGTTTGACAGGTTGAGTGGCAGTAAGAAAGCCAATGCTAAGATGGCAAAATAAGAAAAAGAGGCATGCCTGGGCCATGAAGCACTGCCAGTGGACTACTGAAGACTGGAAGAAGGTCTTATGGATCGCTGAATCAAAATTTGAAATCTTCGGTTCATCATGCAGGGTTTTTGTACGCTGTTGAGTAGGCAAAAGGATGGTTCCTCAATGTGTGACACCAACTGTCAAACATGGAGGAGGAAGCGTGATGGTCTGGGGCTCTTTTGCTGGATCCAGAGTCGGTGACTTGCACAGAGTGACTGGTACCCTGAACCAAAAGGGCTACCACAGCATTTTGCAGCGCCATGCAATACCCTCTGGTCTACGTCTAGTTGGTCAGGGGTTCATCCTACAGCAAGATAATGACCCAAAACATACCTCCATACCTTAATTTCAGAGTACTGTAGCGCCCGAGTAGGCGCGTGCTATGGCGTAATTGTGGAGGGGAAATACCTCTCCGCCCGCTGGCTCCACCCCCGCGCCGAGTTGGGAACCCCGGGACGGATTCCCCAGCTGAAGTGCGTAAACGCAAATAACGCATGATTAAAAGGTGCGCTCTCCCTCAGGTGCATTGTTGGGAGTAGGTACGAGATCTGTGTGGGCGAGGGTTTAGAGAGAGAGAGAGCGAGCGAACGAGAGCGAGAGAAAGAAAAGTAGTTTTGTTTTGTTTATTATTATTTTGTGGCGAACGGACGGATTCTTTTTTTTGGATATTGGACAAAGGATTGGACGACGACGACGAGAAAGGACTTACCCTGGAACGGACAACGACGACGAATTTGGATCACGGACAACACAACAAAGAGAAAGAGAAAAGGTGGTGGACATTGTTGTATTGGCCGTGACATTTGTTGCCCGCCGTGTTTCCCTGCCACGGGAGCGGCATTTCATTCCGCGGAGATACTTCCGTGTTCAGTAATAAAACTCGTGTTTATTTTGAACTGTCTCCATTGTCTCGTTGTGTATCGAATAAATTATTGATTATTGGCAGAGTGGAAACCCCACACCCTTGGTTGCGCTACAGTACATTGAAACATTAAACTGCATACATTTCAATAAAAACTGGAAAAATGGAAGTGTTCTAAAACCTTTGACTGGTATATTAAGAATTTTGTTTGGATAGCATTGCATTTAAATGTACATGCAAAGTATCATTTAAATGTACATGCAAAGTATACTATCAAAATGCAGTTACATCCAATCACTGGCATATAGTGAGACTCAGGGAGTCCATCAAATCTCCATCCTCCATCAGTTTGCATGCAATTTGCTGTCACCCAGGGAGCCTTGCCATGACCTTTGACCTAGAAGTTTTGGATCTCCCACACATTACATGTCCCGTGTTATTTACCTCCCTTAGGACATCTGTCCAGTCCAGAAAGATAGCTGTTTTTATGCTAATGATCTAGCCAGACTGTCATGTTTCTCACATTTGCAAACCATTGCGCAAAGTTGGTGAGGATGTACAGCAATTTACAGCCATTTTGTAGAGTCAGATCTTGACTGGCTATGGCTTCCACAAAGATCTGTGCAGGACACTGTTGAGTACTATATCTAATCATCTGAAGCATTTGTGATTAACTGAGAAGTGATCTGTGCCAAGATAGCAGACAAACCCCCTGGATCCAATCCAAGCCTCTAAGTGATCTTAAGGGAATGTGCTCATTTTACAGCAAAATAATATGGGATTTTTACCCTATTTTGCCAAAATAGCTTGGAAATGTTGACTGAATCCAAGGTGTGACATTATTTTTGTAAAATGTTGGATTAACCTAGTGCTGTCCTTTATTAGAATATTAGAATACTCAACATGAATATAGATCCTCAACATGAGTGCAGTCTTTGGTGTCAGGACACTGTTTGGCCTATTCATGTACCAGACTAAACTGGCCTCCTGTTTCACATTTTTCTCAGGACCCCACAGTGATTCCACTCAGCTGGCTAAGACAGGACATTGTTCTGGTGAACTCAGCATTGATACTCAGTACTCAACATGGATTCATAAACATTGGTTGTCTTTGGCTTTGACTTGTAAATGTGAAATATGAAATTGTGCCTCCACCTCATCGCTCAATACAGACTCCTCTGGTCGGTCAGGGGCCCAGTGCAGCAATTGTGAACTCCTCCAGTGCAGGTACCACTTAGCTCACAGGTGGGTCACAGAGTGAAAGGAAGCAGTGCCAGACACATGCAGAGGATGTATGTGCGAGTGCAGACCCCTCTTTCTTGTGAATTGATGGAGGACGTTCCAGTGGTGGAACAGGCCTAAAATAACGACTGGCCATTTCAGACTGGGAAGAGAAAAGAAAAATGTGGAATAAAAAGTTGTTACAAACATTTACACTAGGAAATAGTGATAGTACCCTGGAATCTTTTGAAAAAATACATACTGGAAGTAAAGGAAAAATGTCCTGCATTCGCTTACATTGAGCCAGTACTACACGTTCTTTTCATCCTCGCGTCATGAGCAACGGCTGTGAGGCCCTGCATAATTGTTTTTGCGTTGCTAATTGTCTGACCTTAATTAGCTTTGTGGAGCGAGGTGAAAGGCCCGGTTCTGCATGGTTTTTTTTGTCTGGTTCCACAATGGCAGAAGCAGCTATGGCCCTGGTGAAAAAATGTAAATCTGTGCTGCTGTCTGTCATTGTGTGCTCAGACCTTGGAAAAGAAGATAGCGGAGAGCGAGAGAGAGAGGGAGAATTTTTTTGCATTGCGTTTCTCAGTTCAAATCAAGGTTGTTGAGACTTCCATTCAAAGCCCTCGGCCTGTGTATCCTTTAAGATTATTTTTCTTTCTTTCTTTTTTTTGAGGTGCTTTCTATGTGAGATCAATTGCCCCGCTCTGACAGGCAACTTGATTTGAGCGTTTTCAAGTTTTTTCCAGAATTTCACACAATAGAATTAGATCCTCCATTCAATGCCATGGATTGCAAAAAAAGTAGTAATTTTTTCCTACTTTTTCATATGTAGTGGTTCATATGCTGTTGCTACATCTAAGATACTTTAAGGCATTTGGGAGCAAATGAATAAAAGAAGAAGCCACAAATATGACACGTTTGGTTGCTTGCTATTCAATGTCTTTGCTTTAATGGTATCTTTTATTGGTGAAATTAACTACATGAGTGGTCACAGGCGAAATTGTATAACTAATGAGAGTGAATCTGCCCTGGCGATGATTATGGAGTAGTTTTGGGGGGTTCTGTGCTCTGGAGGGTTTTATATTACAAACCTGGTGGGGACCATTAAGGGATATATTTCAACCTGAACAATAATTGGATGTGTAGTTTCAATGTGCGGGTTGTGTTCAATGCCCCATCATTAGCACCAATAAACTCCTGTAAATAAAGTAAAGTAGAACCTCAAAGATATGAACCTCAGAGTTATTGACTGGTCAACTGAACAGAGTATGAACCCGGAAGTACCATATGCAATTATGCCTCAAAGGGGAGCATTAAATGGAAACATGTCTCATTTTCCTTGATAAAAAAGGATGAAATACTATCAAAATTAGACAAGTCTTCACACCATTGCTAAAGAATAGAATTTGCGGAATTCAACAGAATTTGATATAAAGGGCCAGAACAAAAGCTGAAATAGTAAAAAAGTTATTAACTTTATTTGACATGTTCGTTTATGACATGAAAATGATGTGTCATTACCATGACATAATATCTGTCATAAGGTGTAGTGTCCATTCATACCTAAGACATACCCTTGTTATGACACAATCTTCAGTTTGTATTATGACACAACTGACAACAACCTGCATAGAAGGCTCACTATGGCAGGGTTGTCATAACATTGCATTCAACATGACATATGAAAATGACTGTCAGTAATTGGTTCAAAGATACATTACCATGTGACAGCTGGCCAAATAGTGATACCTCATGCAAAAAACCTTGGCTGAATTTCAATCTAAGGAATTTACACTAAATAAAGACAAATGCAATTCAATCAAATAAAACTAAACATTATCGGATTCATCCGGGGCCGTATCTCCATAAAGTCTGTTTATGGATAAAGTCTGTTTTTTGGACTACTTGATTGGTCATGCAGTCCAAAAAATACCTGCCTTTTTGTGCTAAATGTTTGGGTTTCACTTTTTTGGGGTTGCAGTTCATGCTATATCCAGATTAACATTAGTATAGCATTAGGAAGATATTATACTGTGGGAAAATTGATTGTTGCTACTTCAAAAATATCTTCAACTGTCCTGGTGATGTGATAAAAATAAATGAATGAATGAATTAAATACATATATAAAATTGAAAAATAACAATTATTTTGAAAAGGAAATATATACTGTATGCCTAAAAATAAAAATAAAGTTAAATAGATGCCAACGATTTATACTATACATTTGAATTATATGTAATATTTCATTTAATTTGGTAAATAGTTTTTTCTTATTGCAAGAAAACTACAATTTGTAAATCTGTTCCTAATAAGTTACGTATGGTGTTATTGCTTTGCGTGACAACATTTCACGTCAGTAAAACGAGGCGGTTAAATTAGAGCAGGGTTGCCAACCTTCAATTTTGTTTTTTACTGACATGCCTAATTTTTTACTGACACCAATTACATGGCATGAAAGGATGCAATAATAACACAAAAATGTGCAGATTTGTAATATTTTATATGGACTGTCCGTGAATGTACGGATGATGGCAACCCTTAATTTGAGCACTTTAAATAGGAGAAGGAGATAAAGAGTAAGATTAAATCTGACTGGGTCTGCTTACAGCCTTAATGAGCACTTTCCCTTCATGTCACTTGTATTTTTTAAGCATTTCTTTTCAAATATATTATTGATCTTTTCTTCCTTTCTCCTCAGGTTTCCCATTAATATTTTCTTCCCACAATACTGTTCAATCATAACTATGATGATGCATATAAAGAAATACATTCTTTATATAAAAAATAATATTCTACTACTTAACTATTTAACTACCAAAGAAGTAGTTATCTAACTAGTTATTTTCTAAATGACTAATTAACAACGAATTACAACAGCGAACCAGCAGAAAAATAGTTGTTGATATCAAGAATTGCAAATAAACCTGCTAACAATGTAATAATTCATATCAAGAATTGCAATTTCAGCTAATAACAACTGAATCGTCGGTATTGAGAAATTTGACTTACTGTAAGACTTGAACAAAATGAATATGCCAAACTGTTTGTGAAGAAAAACGAATAGCCTACATGCATTTATTTGTAAGTCAGTTAGGGATAATTTCGATTCAGTCCAGGCCAGTATTTAAACAATCTCAGAGGCATGCAATTACATTTACAAAGCAAACAGATATTACACCAAGTGCTTTCTCATGAGGGGATTCATTTCAGTTCAAAAAGCTGATTTAGATTGTTAAGCAGTTCGCCAGTCACAAGGTGGCATCATGCCTTATTACATCAAATGAACAATATACAGCTTTTCAGCACCCCAAATGCTGTTCAGGTGAGTAAACAAACAAACCTTTGCTCAAACAGCAAAATTGCTCAGTTACGTACGTCTATGACACATGGAACCTTGATTAATAGTTTAGCTAAATATATTCCCAAATAGCTGTTTGAAGTGTTAAGCACTTTAAAAAACCATAGGGAGATTATTGTGTTCAATTAAACTAACTATTGAGTGTATTGAGTTCAGTTACATTCATTTAGGTGTTAATCAGTGGGTAATGCAGTCAGTGAACCAGAGAAAAGAGCTGAATGTTCAGTGAGCCGGGTCTTAGCTCTCATTCAGAGAGCTCTCGTACATGTTCTCATTCAGCAAACACATCACTTAGTAGGCGTGACCTTTAGCCAATATAGTTTTGAGTGGCCGGTAGGTAGGCAACATGCCAGACTCTGCTGGCACCTATAGGATTGATAATTCAAATATTTGTATTAGCTCAGGATCACAGAACCCTCAACATCTAGAAAGAATTGTTCAAAAACACCAAACGTGCTCATGAACTGAACACCACTACTGCACCATGGTGCTATAATATACAATTTAAATAACTATTTGTCAGGTTTTACTTGCTGAAACATATTTCCATTTCTGTAAAGATGTGTGACATGTTTTATAATCAGATTTTTTCAATTAATTTGTTTATTTCCAGAAAAGTATTCTTCAAATTCTGGAAAATGTTATTATCATAAAAGCTCCAACCTAGAAGTTTCTCATTAAGGAGGAGATTAAAGATTCATTCAGTGTAAATGTTTTATACAATGATAGCAACCGTAAATACTCTGACTCTAAAACATCAATGAAGACGGCATTTTTAGCATACTGCCTTTGTCAGTGTTATATAAAAGATGTTATATACTGATGGCATCCTTATATGCTTTGACTCTAAAATCAGTACAGGGTTACAGGCTAATTAGAGAGGAACTGTAATCAACTGAACTCCTAATAAAAGTGTTTATGCTATAGTCAAAAGCACTTAGGTAATGACTCAAATGGATTTGGATCCACCTGCCCACCCCCTGCCTGATTTACTGCATGAATCCCTGTAATCTCTTCCGTTCATGGCCATTCCATGATCTGGATAATAATCATTGTAAAGATGTACACATTTAACATATACAACTTTTTGTAGAGAGGTGTAGAAAAACCGTTGTGTCCTTTTCAAACTGATGATCAAAGGTTATATTGCACTTCAGGTGGGATTGCGGTGGAGCATAATTCCCTATGACAGCTTCATTACAGCTGAAGGAGGGGTTAGTACTCTCACAAAAACAACACGTTTGTCCCCCGGAATGGTTTGGGCAGAGCTCTGAGTTGGGAGAGCAGATGAGAGAAGGCCGTGAAACTTGAATTGTAAGGGTAGGTCTCTGAGCTCGAGCAAGGACCGTGCTTCAGGTAATGGTCTCTATTTTATCCATAAAACTAACAAGAATGATATACCATGATATCTGGACTGGAATAGCTTTAATGTGTGTGATGATATAGCTTGCATTTATTAGTACAGTTTATCCATTTCACAGATTAATAACATGAAAATAATTTGTGTGTTGGCAGCTGAATAGTAACTTGGTGAATATTATACTGCAGGTACCAATATCGTATTAGCTATTTTCTATTCATATTGGCAGTGTCCAGAATCACTATAATTAAAAAAAGAAAAATACATGAAAGCATATATATTATAATATTATTATTTCTAATATTGGAAAAGGTGTTGGAGTTGAATTTATGGCCGATTCAGGCTAGTTCAAGCGTAGGTTTTTGTTTGACTTTAAATCCAACTCAAGCTCTAAACCCAATCCCGAAACCAGCCCCAACCTGTTAGCTAACATAGCCAACTGTGACACTGGGAGAGGTGGAGGGAGGAGTAGAGAGGGCTACACCTCCCTTTTTGCTGCTGTCAGGTGTTCCTGTTCCCTCCCACAGCCTGGAGAGTAGTACAGGACCTTGGACAACAGCGGCCTCACCTACAGGCAGGCTCACCTGAGGCTAATGAGTAATCAACTCAGGTGTTAGCCATTGCCTTCGTTAGGCTATTATAAAAGCACAGTCTGCCATGCCTGAGAGGGAGTTTTGGGGGCATGGAGGAAGATGTGCTGTTTTTTGTTGCAGTTAACCCTCTAACAAATAGTTTTTGATTTAACTTTGTTTTTTGTGTTTTATTTTTGTAAAAGGATAAGGTTTATTGGAACACTGTTTTTAGTTTTGTCTGTCATCCACTCACCACATGGCATGGTGGCCACCCCGGCCACCTTGCTACACTAACATAATGTGTAGTTACATGCCTGCTGTTACAATTTTTGCTTATTTAACTACAGAGTGATTACATAGGGAAATGCCAGTGACGGCACAGTTGTCACAGGGGTCACTCCTGAAACCCTCTTTCCCCTCACCAAGCCCTTAAGTAGCTGTCACCACTAAAACAAGCCTCTCTACAGCCTTTAGCTCGCTGATTGTAGAATCCAGTGCCCTCCAAGGACATGCAGCATTCAGACGCCTTTTCAGAATGCACACCCCTAACTCTGGATGTTTCCCGAGTGCCAGGGCTTTCAATTACCATTCGGCTCCTGGGAGGCACCTTCGGCACCAGGGCCCCTGGAAGGCACTTGAGAATCGGTTTTCTATGCCATCAAACTGTGCAATGGATGGAGACACAACCCGGATTGGAACAGAACAGCAGGACACAGGGAATGGGAGTTATCGGTCTACGGACCAGATTTTATTTTCTCTCCCACAAGGAGAGAGGGAGGGAGGGACAGATGGGTTCCATCTAAAAACAATCAATCAAAATAACAAACTAAATCAAAAGCGCCTTTTGGCAAAACACTAGGTATTCACATACACAAACTTTTCAGGCTGTAATTTCTTGCATCACAGTTCTCTCTCTGCAGTTTACAGCTTCCGTGTTCCAGCCAACTGCTAAGAGAGCACAGCAGTTTTAAGCACACAGGTACAATTAGATAATTCTGCACAGCTGTGTGCCTTCCCTGCCCTGCCAGTAGGCATGGCCGTTAATCACCCCGATCCCCCCCCCACGCCTAGACCAACGGCGTTCCACAACGACAATGACAGTTTATTTTGTCTTCTTTTCAAAAGCTTCAGTTGCCATTTTTCTTTGCCACGTTGACAGTTGGACCTTACGGATTCATTATGTTGGAGATCGCTTTCAGTCCATTTCTTACTTATTTATAAATCTGTTTCATGGCATTTTTGCATTTCTCTTTTCAACTCCAAATTAAAGGTATGGGAATCAGCCAGACCTTTTATCTGTGGGCTAATAAACAAGGAGCATGGAGTAATGCTTGAAACAAGAGCCAGCAGCAGGGAGCCGGTATTCTTCTCCCTCATGGCAACACCTGGACAAATTATTCATTAATTCAACGGGGCCACTTTAAAAGCAACGGTTCAAAGGCTTACAGGAATAGCGGAACAAGATTTTCAAATAAATAAAGTGCACTTGAGTGCTGGCCTCAGCGGGCAGAACCATTTCGCTGAAGAGATGGGGGGAAGGGGACTGGTAAGGGAAACGGGGGGCGGGGGTGCGTTTCTCTACACCCATATAATATTAATATAATAATATATGCCATTTAGCAGACACTTTTATCCAAAGCACCTTACAGTAATGAATGCATACATTTTTCAGTATATGTGGCCCCAATGGGGATTGAACCCACAACCTAAGCATCGTTAGCACCATGCTCTAGGCAAGGCAAGGCAAGTTTATTTATATAGCACATTTCATACAACAGTGGCAATTCAAAGTGCTTTACACAGAGCATAAAAATACAGAATAAGGAGAATAAGTAAGAAAATACAAATAAATTTATATAGAATAAAAATGAGATATAAAAAGTAAAAGAGTAAAACAAAGTGCATTGCACATAAAAACAATAGGTAAGAAAATACAAATAAGTGTATATATAATAAAATTAAGATATAAAGAGTAAAAGAGTAAATCAAAGTGCTAGAGTTTAATTGTAGATACTGCAAAACATTAAGGTTTTAAGCCTGGTTTTGAATATATTTAGAGTCACACAGAACCCTGCCTTCATTTTCCTCTGACCGGTGCCAGGAGTGATGCTACTTTAATTTCCACAGCTTTGCTCCCTGTCTCATTTCAGCTCTGTCTTCTATTTCTCCACATTACACATTAGCGTGATTTAAGATGTACAACTTTGAAGGTTGTGTCTTTTTAATCAGCACCCTGAGGGGTGTGTGTTCCAGGATGTTGGGCATTTCGCTGAATGATGCTGTGAAACCTGTACAGGGGGTCCTGTCAAAGGCTGTGTGTGGTGCTGGGATGAGAGCAACATGGAAACTGCTGTGGTTAGGCAGGGGCCAGTAAGGTATCCTCATTCTATGTCAACTTGAGGGACTAAAATAAAAAAACAGACAATGGAAATATATCTGTATGAGTTCTCCCCTCTGTGTTGTACATTGTATAAGATGTCCTAAAGGTATGCTTTACAGAGTCAATGGCTTGCGCTTGTGCTTTCAGGCTTGTGATGTGCTCACCAATACTGTGCATATGTATATTTATGTAGCCTATACATAAAAGGATGGGAGGGGGGATCATTTTGGAGAGGTCAATTGCAAGGTTACACAGAGCAAGTACTCCCACTTGTGAAAAGTTGGTTGGTTGCTGTGCACATTTTATTTTCTAGCTTTTTGTGGTGTGTTTGCCCTTCTGTAGTTGTTCACGTTATTGTGCTTGTTTAACTGTTCTATAGATTGCTAAACATTAATAAAAAAACAAGTAAATGAAAGAGAGGGGTAAAGGGAAAAGAGTTTAGAATAGGAGGGCATGGATATTGAATATAGCACATAAATTGCAGCCTCAATAAGTAAATACTGTAGTGTGGGTCGAGGATGGAAGAGCCACTCGCAGATGTCACGAATATCTAAAAGCTAACTACGAGTAGTCAGCCACTAAGTCTGCGAACAGATAAGGGAGCAGGGGAAAAAATGGATGGACAAAGAAAAAGAAACTCCGGGCATAAAGTCCACGGAAAATAATAATAAAACAAAACAACCCAAAGGTTGTGGACTCTTCAACGAAGAGGTAAGAAACTTAAATGATTTTAGAGACTTTAGCTCTGGGAGTTTTTTAACCCAAAAACAAAAGAATGAATCTCGAAAAGGAAATGCCACCGGAGTGACGAGCAATAACCAAAGCTAGAAAGGAAATAATCCTCCTAGAACGGCAACCACCGAGTGGTAACGCTAACCCTTTTAAATGAGATCCTAAATAGTACCTTCTCTCTTTAACTGAGAGACCACCAAGTGGAAAACTAATACCTTAGTTCTAGTACCGGCTAGAGCGTAACAATGGTTTACACAGAAGCGTTTGTGATATGAAAACGCAGCCCTTAAATAGTAGGCGGAATAAACACTGATAATCCACAGCTGGCCGTGACCGGGAAATACCCCGACAAAAGACCATATAAGGGAAATGACAATGGCAATGATTCCTCATACAAAACAAAGGGAACAGACCATCACATGGTCAAGCGCCCTCCAGCGGCTGAACAAGGTAAAACCATGACAAATACATTTATTTGTAATAAATTAACAAAAAGCTTTACAGTTGTTTTTTATGTTAAATTGTTTGGTGTATTTTGTGTTGATTAGTGGCAAGAAATCCTAATTAAGTCCATTTTGATTCCAGAAGTAAGAAAATAAAATGTGAAAAATACTTTTTATACCCACTGTATGTAGGCTAAAATAAAACATAACAAATAAGGTTAAAGAGGTTGATAATAAGCTACTTTCTGTCAGAACAGTAAGAATTTGAAAGAAAAAAAACTATTCCCTGAATCCAGTTGCCTTAACAGTCAAATGCCCTTGCTTAAAGTTCAGTACTGAATACTGAACACAAGTGGGACAAGGGTTAAAACCCCTCACTTATCCTACCTGTAAAATATATGTATTTGTTTTAATATAATAATTACACAGGATACCAATTATCATTTAAATCACCTAATCACCTAATTTGTTGAGTAATATGGTGGATCAACCTTCATCAAAATATACAACTATAATTAAAATTGTGTTTATTAAGTTACAACGCTTAGACAAAGATACAATATTCAACGTCCACTCTACAGATGTAGGTGCAAGTACCTTAAAAAATACTAAATTGTAGACATAAAAAATGACATGTAACAATCACAAAATAGATGATATGGCAGAAAATGATTGTCTTTCTCCAAATGCAAAAACACACAGCCAAAGAGTGAGCTGGGATCAGATCTCCCAAGAATGCTGGAAAGTGTAGAATCACTCTTGAATTGCTCCTCTTAAAACTGAAAAAAAAAAATCAGACTGAGATCAAACCATCAACAGGTCACACTTTAAGTGTTTGGAAGCCAGATTCAGACTCCTTTTAATATTTTTGTTTTGGGTCACTCACTACCACAAGCTATCTTTTCAAGGTGATTGTTGGAATTATCCCCTCATGATTGGAATTGTGGTGACACTAAACATCGATAGGGCCTGGGGAGAACAGCTTGGTTTATACAGAGATGTTGGTTGAGTTGATAATTGGAGACACATAATGTGCTCAAGCTAGGAATATTGCCATGCCATGTGACAATGCCAATCGTAACATCCTTGGTCCTCCGCTTTTAATCTGGTGGGCCTACATTTTTAGGTCATAGGTAGAACATTTGTACTGACAGTTATCTGTAATTTTCTCCTCAGATTCAGTCAGTCTGTCGTTATTAAAAAGCTAGGTAGCTAACAGCTAATGGCTGTTGCAAAACAGCTACCTAGCTAGCTAAAATGAGCTATAAATACTAGCTAGCTAACTAGTTAGCTTCCCTTTAGCTAACATAATCTTGTAAATATTCCTGAACATCATCATCTGTTGTCATAATTTGCTTGTGAAGCATTTCATTAATATCAATCATGATAACGATGTCAACAAGTCAATAGGTTTGGTAACATTTGCAAGCAAGATAGCTAGCTATCCATGTTAGCTAACATTACTAGAACAGACTAGAAATTCAAGCATTTATCAGTGGACCGCTACCAACAATTGATAGAGGAGTTAATACATTTAGCAGACTACTTGGATTAAATACCTGGCTCTCCACGACATGCCACCAAAGAGGACAAAACTTTATTGACAACTTCAATCTGTTCTGGAGGTGCAGACACGTCTTCAGAGCAGATGACATCCACCCAAGCAGAGCCGAAGTGGAAGTATTATCGAACAGCTTCCTCTATAGCCTTCATCACCCATCGGCCCCACGCCAGGATAAACCCCCCTTTCCCAGACCTCCACTCCCAGTGGCTGTACTAAGTACAGAGTGTCCAACCAGCACTGCTGATACAAATGCCTGCAAACTTCAAAACTGATGTCCACAGGGTCCTTGCTTCTGCAGAGCGGATACTTGTGAATGTTCCCTTATCAAGCCGGGACCCAATGTTTATCTTGCTGGCCTTTCAACATCTCAAAGACACTCTCCTGCAATGCTGCCCATACATGTTGTGGTTAGAGAAAGACTAAATAGAGTGTTATCAACCCGTACAACAACCCTTACTAATTTGATATCTATTCCCTGTCAACCACTAACTGTCTTAGGCCCTGTAACTAGTTCTATAAAACTAGCCCTGTTAAACGTTAGATCACTAGCTAACAAATCATACTTAATTAATGATCTTATTACAAGTCATAAACTTTTAACTGAAACCTGGTTAGACATGAATAGCAATGTGACTCTTATTGAGGTATGTCCACCAGACTACAACTCCTATCAGTCAGTGAGACAGGAAAAAAGAGGGGGCGGAGTTGCCGCCATCTACTCAAAACAGTTTAGCTGTACAAAGGTGGATCTGGGTAAGTTTAAATTTTTTGAATATCTTGCCCTTGTGATCAAGGCGGAACAAGCAGTACTCATTTTGACTATTGTAGCGCCCGAGTAGGTGCGTGCTATGGCGTCATTGTGGAGGGGAAATACCTCTCCACCCGCTGGCTCCACCCCCGCGCAGAATTGGGAACCCCGGGACTAATTCCCCAGCTGAAGGACATAAACATGAATTAAGAAGGATTAAAAGGTGCGCTCTCCCTCAGGTGCGTTGTTGGGAATCGGTACGGGATTGTGTGGGCGAGGGTTTAGAGAGAGAGAGAGTTTATTTATTTTTTTCCAGTATGTGGCCCCAGTGGGGATTGAACCCACAACCTAAGCATTGCCAACGCTGTGCTCTACCAACTGAGCCACACAGAACCACATAGAAAGACTTGGCAATCTGACTCTGGATCAAACCAGAAGTAACAAGTCTGGGTGTTATTTTAGACTCCGATCTAAGTTTTACGCCCCATATAAACAAAGTGGCCAAGGTGGCATTCTTTCACCTCAGAAACATTGCCAAGGTACGGCCATTCCTGACCCAGCAAGATGCTGAAAAATTAATTAATGCGTTTATCTCAAGTAGACTAGACTATTGCAATGCACTATTTACTGGTCTTCCTAAAAAGTCCATTGAGAGGCTGCAGCTTATCCAGAACTCCGCTGCCAGACTACTAACTAAAACAAAGAAGAGAGAACACATCACTCCAGTCTTAGCTACACTGCACTGGCTCCCTGTATCTACCAGAATTTATTTTATAGTCCTTCTACTTGTGTACAAAGCTCTAACTGGCGTTGGACCGGCCTATATCACAGATTCCCTGTCGTTTTATGCTCCTTCACGAGCCCTTAGATCCTCTACTGCTGGTTTTCTAGATACTCTAAACCCCACCCAAAAGAAAATTGGAGATGCAGCCTTTTTCAGCTATGCTCCCAAATTGTGGAACAGTCTACCCAAAGATATTAGAGAGGGAGGCTCTGTTGACATCTTTAAACGGCACTTAAAAACATATCTCTTTAACCTAGCCTTTTTCTAGCACCACGTCTTATTATATGCGTGCTTCACATGGAGTCCCATATGCTGTTTTTAAATGACCTTTTCTGCCCTTAAATGTATTTTTCTCTATCAGTAAATTGACGAATCGGGGAGGGGAAGTGTCCCCTATTTTATTGTTTTATTGTTTTAATTCATTATTTTATTTTCCTTGACATGCATTGCTTTCATTGATGTTTTATTGTTTTATTGGCTTACTCTTAACACTCTTGTTTTATATCTTGTTTTACTTTGTCTGTGAAGCACTTTGCGCTGCATTTCAATGTATGAAAGGTGCTATATCAATAAAGCTTATTATTATTATTATTATTATTAATAATAATAATGTCAGCTAGCTAGCTAGCACGTTGTACCATCGTATGCATTTTGAGGGCTAAAATCTATAATCTATAAAATCCATAAATTGTTTGGTAAGCATTGTAGTAATGTTAAATCATGATAAAAATGTTATCATGAATGTATGTGCATTATAATTAGTTTTGTTTGGTAGCTAATATCGCTAATGTTAGTCAATGCTGTTCAGTACCTAGAGATAAAATTTGTCATCATAAATTGATCTCCAATGAGTATGAGCTAACATTACTGCCACTACTGTCCTTATGCATCATAGTACAGTAGCTAGCTAACATGTATCATCTTAAAATGCTTGACTTGCTTTGATATAATGATAATATCAATGCAGTAATAATGTAATTGTCAATTTAAATACACTTTTTAGCATCTTTGATGCTGCTGTATGGTATACATGCAACGTTTTGCCCTTATCATATTTTGCTGGATAAATACCAAGGTTACTCAACATTATGGTATACTTTTAATTGAACTTTAAAAGTTGATCTTAACTTTTAAGTTGATCCATTAAATGCATTTAAGCTTTGATTATTCTTTGATACATAATCAATTTTCAACAACTGATGAGAGAAAGACCAGAACAACAGTGTTGTTCAGCCAAGAGATGAAGGTGCTAAGTCTTGTCCAACCAACATGCAGATTGTACGACTTTTGAAATCCTATGTGATTTAACTCATAAAATCATACACAATTAAGTTACAAATCTTTTGAAAAAGAATGCACTAGAGTCATGCATTTTGCTGTTGCATTTGCAAAAGAAATCCACTGAACCCCCCCAGGTGGGTTCCCCCAGTAAATTCTGGCCACTGAGAGCACTGGTTGCTGGTAATGAGCTCCAGTCATCCCTGTTATGGTAAATACAATCACTAGTAAGATAGCATTGCTACAGATCCCCCTGAAACTGGATTATACAAATAAATCAATCATAAGAGTAGAAGTACAAATCCTTGGTCACAATTAGCTGTGGGCTATAGGTGACTGTAGCACCATTAATTATTTAGCTACCCTGTGAACAATAAATCAAAAGCAATACCAATTTTCTCATGACTGATGTCTGAGTGAGATTAACCCAGGTATGCCCAGGTAGCCACTCCCTCATAGAATGCACAACACACTTTAATGCACTTTATTTAAATAAAAAATAACTTAGGGTTTAGCATTTAGCAAATCATCTGTGAGTCAATAAAAAATAAAAACATATACAGTACATGTTTTACGTACTGTATATGGTTTTTTTTTAAATTGACTCACAGATGATTTGCTAAATGCTTTATGACACTATTTAAGAAAGTAGCATTTACACAATATGTTATTGTTAAATTGTTAAATGAGTTACTTACTCAAAGTTAGTTATTTTTTATTTAAATAAAGTGCATTAAAGTGTGTTGTGCATTCTATGAGGGAGTGGCTACCTGGGCATACTGTACCCAGGTCAAAAGCTAGCTGACTATGAAATGAACAGGTAGAACAGAATGGAGGTCAATGTAGGGTTGATCATCAGTTGGGATGGGTGTGCCTAGTTATCTTGCTTTGGATGTGGTCTAGCCCGGAAACCTTTCTGACAAGGAACTGAAATATAATTTAATTGATGTTGTTTATTGTATGCCCAAGATACAGGGCATTTTAAATAGAAATGGATTCCAATCTTATGTCAACTCTTTGGGTTAAAAACAGAGGTACGCAGATGAAAGAAATTCAGCAACTATTTTCTACGATATAGAATATAGATATAGATTTCTACGTCCCCCTGTCTTCCCCACCTTCTTGACTAAGACGAGGCCCAGCAGGTAGGCGTCAGTCACATTACCTGTCAGAGCCCCATGGCACGTCAACCAACCCATACCCCCCAACACCGCCCCCCACCCTCCTCATTCCCTTCCTGCATTGTTGAATTTTAAATGTGATATATTTCCTATACATTATATTTGGGGTTGGTGGGGGGGGACAACACTCATATGTTGCCAGGGGCTCACTTTTGTGTATTAAAAAGGGGTATTCCAATTGGTTCAGCTAAAATTCTGTCAGCAGAATGCAGCATTTTGACAGAATACAGCTCTTTTTTAAATAGACATACTGCAAAAGAAGATTTTTTAAAATCTGGCTGACATGTGTCTGGTCTTACATGTTCCAGTTTACATTGTTTATAATCCTTCTGCAGCACTGCCAGCCTTGTCAGGGATCTGGAGCCACAGGGATTTTGGTTATCCCCGCTTCCAAAGTTGTCACTGGATGTTGTGTGTGGTGGCACACAGCACAGCGCATTCTGAAGGTCATTTCACAGCGGGTTAGCGCTGACAAAACACCTCTGACATGATAGGGTTTGACTAGGACAATCCTCTAAGGGGAAAGTGACACAGACCCCTCCCCTTGACGACCCATAGCACCTACGCAGTGTTTGGGAATGTTCCCTTGAGGCCCCTACTGCCCTCCCTCCATATCTGCACCTATAATGCACATCTTTCACCACACTGCCTGCCATTCGTGCTCTGCAGCCCTGTGCACTGCAGCACCATTTCATTAAATACTCCTTATCTATTCCTTAGCAGACGCCTTCATTTGGTTGAACCCTATATACCCAATGTGTGATTCATTTACGCAGTTGGGTTATAAAGACTAGTTCTCTGAAAAAGTACCATTAGTATACCTTACAACAAGCCTTTAAAATGGGAATGTGTACTCCAGGGAGTGTGGGCATAAACACACCAAGTAAACCATGCTCACGACACGGCAAGTTCTCTTTTTTCGGAACAGATATCGCATCATAAATTGGTTTCTAGAAAATGTCTCTTTATTTTCCTTGAAAGAGTGGAATACAATACTTATGTCCAACCAGACGCTGTCCCTGGGTTGTGTTGTTTAACATGAGACTCCCATGCTGAGAACCAGCTATTCTTTGGATTTGACCCCACAACCTATTGGCCATGAATCGAGATGCCTAACCTCCTCTAAATAAAAGACTAGATAGCACTAGCAAAAACACATGCTGATTGTCACACAAATTGTCTTGCGACTGATGCGCAAGACACTCGTGGGCAGGGTTTGTCGTGACTTCTGTTTATGTACGTAGAGCCAGTGTTCACATGCTTTTGCCTGTTTCTGTTCTAATCGGTTACCCCCTGAATGGTCCACGACATGCATTATGGGCCTACTGTGCTCGCTCCATTGTGTTCCGGGCTTTGGGGGAAAAATACATGATGTTTGTGGAAACCAACATGGAATTTCCGATGCAGCCAATCTGTTCTGGCTTGACCTTGGCTTCCCCTGATTTTTTGTTTAAAATGTTAAACCACTGTGTTGGTTAGATTTTTTTACTACAATGCATATATCTGTCTTTCAGGTGATACGTTAAACCGAGGTCCTGACTCACTCTCATTAAAGATCCTATGGCATTTATTTGCAAAGAGTAGGGGGTTCCATGGTGTCCCAGTAAAATTCCCAAACCACCTCAGCTCTTTAAATCTGCTACCTAATCATTCCCCCAGTTTAACTGGCTCAATAATTCCCTCCCTCTCCACCTCAAGCTGATGTGTGGTGAGCGTTCTGGCCTAAAATGGCTGCTGTGAATCTCACAGGTGGGTGCTACACTTTGGTGGTGGTTGAGGTGAGTTTCCCCCTTCACTGTAAAGCGCCTTGCGGTCTTGAAAGGCGCTATATATACATGCAATCAATGAAGTAATTATTAATAATTTACACTAACCTTTTCCTTCCCGGTGTTACAGGTATGCTACGCAGATGCCTGCAATGATGTCTATTGCTGTATTACTGCACTGATCTCATGCGCTAAACTATGATTGTTCCTACCATGTATTAATGCACATCTTGTAAGTCGCTCTGGATAAGAGCGTCTGCTAAATGCTTAAAATGTAAAATGTAAAATGTAATAATTATGTATAGGAAGCCAAGTGTGTGTAATGTACAAATGCTTATTTCATTACAAGAAATGAAAGAAGGAAATAAGAGGATATGGGTACATGCTAGTGTATAACAAATATATTATTTTTTATCATTTATTTTACTTGAATAGTTCAGCCATGTGTGATAAAGGGATTAGAATGTACCATAGACCTACAATCTCAAAATACATATTATTTACAAAACTGAACCCCAATTGTTTGTTAAGACAGAGGAAATATGATGAAATCACACACTATTACCCCTTAAATGGGTAGAGCTACTGTATGTTCTGTTATATTGTGAATAATTGTGAAGTATGAGTCAAACCTTGTTTTATTCTACGATTATAATGAATACACAGTGTGTATTAAATTAAGTGGCTTATTAAATCATTTATTTTTAGTTTTTTACTGATTTCAATAATGATATCATGTTTTCAACAGAATCCAATGCAAGTTCAAATGTGCATATATGTAATTAGATGCAGTACTTTTGTGTAGGTGCTATGTTAGCCAGATTATTGAAAGCATGAAAAGGTGTAGCCTGGTGAGTTATTGTAACACCTATACACTCAGATGTGGAGAAGTGTGACAGAGACAGGTATATGTTTAGAATAATATATTTATATATAATATAGTATATTTCTCAGATTTTGAAAAATTATTGATGAATAATGGCCTGTATGGGAATCCCCACCCATATACAATGCCCCTTTAGGTCTACACTCCCTCTCAAAATTTCCATCTTTTGCTGTTATATAGCCGACAATACATATTAAATCAGATTTTTTTCCACCTTTATTTAAACATTTTACCCGACAACTTCCATTTTTCCCAGTAAATGTATTTCCAATGAGGCCATTCAAGTGAAATTTGCACCAGACTTTGGTATTAACTCAAGAAATCCAGACAAAAAATCTAAACATTAAAGTCCATATGTAAATAAAGTTATGTGTAATAAAGTGGAATGACATAGGACAAAAGTATTGAACACACTAACTGAAATTAATTCAATACTTAGTGGAGAAGCCTTTGCTTGTAATGACAGCTTCAAGGTGCTTTCTGTATGAAGTAACTAATCGCCCGCAGTATTCAGGTGTGATTTTGGCCTTTGATTTTGGATCTTTAAATGTTGAAGATTGCGGGGGGCCCTCTTGTGAATCTGGATCTTCAGATGCTTCCACAAATGTTCAATTGGGTTTAAGTCAGGTGATTGACTGGGCCATTCCAACAAGTTGATTTTCTTTCTCTGAAACCAATTGCGAGTTTCCTTTGCTGTATGCTTTGGATCATTGTCCTGCTGGAAGGTCCACCCACGTCTCATCCTCAGCATCCTGGTGGATGGCAGCAGGTTCATCTCAAGAATCTCTCTGTACATGGCTCCATTCATTGTTCCTTCACTGATATGAAGTCTGCCAGTACCACGAGAGGAGAAACAGCCCCACATCATGATACTTCCACCTCCAAACTTTACTGTTGGTATAGTGTTATTCGGGTGATGTGCAGTGCCATTTCTCCTCCAAACATGGTGTGTTGTGTGACAGCCAAAAAGTTCAATTTTGGTCTCATCTGACCAGAGTACATGATCCCAGTAGTTCACTGGCTTGTCCAAATGTTGTTTGGCAAACTTTAAGCAAGCTTCAACATGTCTTTTTTTCAGTAGTGGAGTCTTGCGGGCTGAGCATGCACAGAGGCCATGGTGGTGGAGTGCATTGCCTACTGTCCTTTCTGTCACAGTTGTACCTGCTGCCTCCAAGTCTTTCTGGAGCCCTTTCCTAGTGGTCCTTGGCTCTTTGGCTACTCTTCTAAGTATCCTTCTGACTCCCTGATCAGAAATCTTGCGAGGAGCTCCTGTGCGTGGCCGGTTGATGGTGGAGTGATGTTGCTTCCACTTACGGATAATGCCCCCAATGGTGCTTACTGGAAGATTCAGAAGTTGTGAAATACGTCTGTAGCAAATTCCATTTTCATGTTTTGCAACAATCTGGTTGCGAAGGTCTTGCGAGAGCTCTTTGCTTTTACCCATCATTAGATGTTCCTTGTGTGGCACCTTGGTAACAAAAAAAAACCTTTTATAGCCCATCAATATATTCTAACCCAGCTGACATTAATTAGCACAGATTGGAGGTAGAGTTGCCTCCTAATTAGTTATGGTTTTCAGCTGGTTCCTTGCCTTTCCTTGCTCTGGTGTACTGCTTTTTCTTAGTGTGTTCAATACTTTATTCCTGTTTCATTCCACTTTATTACACATAACTTTATTTACATATGGACCTTAATGTTTAGATTTTTTGTCTGGATTTTTTGAGTTAATACCAAAGTCTGGTGCAAATTTCACTTGAATAGGCTCATTGGAAATACATTTACTGGACAAAATGTTGATGTGTTCAATACTTATTTCCCCCATTGTATGTGCCTTCCACAACTTTATCCCAGAGCTACTTGTTGCTCATGGTGGATTCTTTACTCTGAAGTGGAATTCAACAATTGAACACAGGTGGTAGCCAATTAGCTAGTGAACTGGAAGGTGATTGGTTACCCCAAGCTAGTTTACAATTGGTATAATAAGTGTGTAGACTTATCAATCAAAGTTATTCGTTTTTTTTAATTAATGTTCAGACATTTTTCAGAATTTGTATTCCACTTGGAAGTTATAGGGTAGAAGGTATAAATAAAAATGGAAAAAGTCTGATTTAATATGTTTTAATTTCAGGCTGTAAAGCAACAATATTATATATATAGTGCCTTGCAAAAGTACTCAGACACTTGTACAATTTTCACATTTTGTTGCTTTCAAGCTTTTTGACACCTTAATTTAGGAACTAATATCTGTTATAAATACAACTTATTCCACACGTTTGTAAAACATAAAGTGAAAAAAGTGAAAAAAAGATATATAAAAAATGTAGTAAAAATGGAAAAATGTTAATTGCAAAAGTATTCAAACCCTGTGCTCTGGCAGCTGTAAGTTAATGCAGGTGCAAAATATTACCTTAACGAGCCACAAAAATTTGGAGGAGACTTGTGAGGGAAGCCACTGTGAGGACAACAATTACTCTAAAAGAGCTACAGAGTTCAGTGGCTGAGTAATAGTGCATCAGTCAACAATATCAAGAGCACTGCTTAATACTGGCCGGTGTGGCAAGAAAAAAGCCACTACTTGGAACAAAACATCTCAAAGCCTGCCTGGAGTTTACTAGACAGTGCATGAGTGATCCAGCTAAGATGTGGGAAAAGGTTTTGTCATCAAATGACGACTAAAATATAGCTTTTTGACCAAAACGCAAAGCATTATGTATTGCGCAAACCTAACACTGCCTATGCCCTATGTAACACCATCCCTACAGTGAAGCATGGTGGTGGCAGTATCATGCTATGTGGATGCTTCTCTTAAATAGGGACAGGGAAACGTTCCAGAATAGAAGGAATAATGTATGGGGCAAAGTACAGGCAGATACGGCAAGAACAGTTTTTTGGGAGACTGAAATATATTTTTATATATAGGTTAATTAAGCTGGGGCAAAAATGTACCTTTAAGCAGGACAACGATCCAAAGCACAGGGCCAAAGCTACATTGCAGTGGCTCAAGAATAAAAATGTGAATACCCTCGAGTAGCCCAGTCAAAGTTCTGACCTGAACTCCATCAATAACCTGTGGCACAACTTTAAAACTGCTGTCCATAAGCAATTTCCAAGCAACTTCAGAGAGCTGGAGAAATTCTTCTCAGAAGAGTAGGTGAAAATCATCTCTAAACAGTGTGCAAAGTTGGTAAACACTTACCCAAAAAGACATAAAGCTGTTATTGCAGCAAAAGGTGCCTCCGCCAAATATGAAAGCGAGGGGTCTGAATACTTCAGCATATTTCAGTAGTTTTTTTCTTTAAAACATTTTTTTAATGGAAATCGCTTTGCCTGACGGGATTGCTGTGTCATACGTGCTGAGAGTTTGAGTTTGAGCGGATTGTTTGTTGCTGTCTGGATATTGTTTGGATTGTGTTTCTATTGTTGCTTAGGGTTCGGCGTTTTGTCATCAGAAAGGTAAAAGGATAAAAGATTATGGTAAACGTTTGTCGCCGTTAGGGGACAGAGAGGGAATTTTCCATTTTTTCCCCGTCTAGCTTCGGAAAGCTTGTTAAAAAGTTACCGATTTGGCCTTGCACCCAGCAGACGCGAGGTTTTTCGCCCTCTCAGGAGCAAATCCAAGAACAGGGAAATATACTATAGCTAACTAGCTTTTGTTGGCTTAAATTTAAATGTAATTGTTATATTTCAAGCGTAGAGCGTATAGTCGTTTCGGTTGGCTGCTACTAGTGCTCTTGCTACAGACAACCGGACCGAAAGTTTTCAAATTAGCTTTCTGTTGTTTCCGTTTAGAAATTTCTGCACCTGACTGTTCGGAACCACCTCGGTGTATAGTATTTTTATTGACTTGGTGTCTCTGTTTCGGCAGTAATTCGTTCAGTGCAGGGAGAGCAGTAGACATATCTAGGGGCAAAAATGTGGCCACCGGCAGTGCAGTGCGAGTGTTGCAGGATGATTGTGTTTCTGGAAGGAGATTTCCTGGAGGATTTTCCAGGAACTAATTAGTACGCCCTTTAGAGAGTTAGTCTGCACGCCGAAGCGGGGTAGGGGGGAGACTCTAGAGTAGGTAGGGAGAGAGAGTTGGGTGACGGTAGGGCACCAGCGTAGAAAAGGGCGCGCACATGCAGGGGCGGCATCTCCAGAGATTGTGGTGTCCAACCGATTCCAGCCCTTGCAGGAAGAGGATCTGGCTCAGCCCTCTGTGAGTGGGAGGACTGATGAGCCCCAGGGCACCCTGGCGGCCATGCCACCCAGGAAAAGGGAGTTAATTGTAGTGGGGGATTCTATAACACTTGGTCTACAAAAAAATGTTTTTCTTTCTTGCATGGAAACTGGTTTCCGCTAATTTTGGGCTGCTGAATCCAAATCTGAGTTCAGATTTGCTCTATCACATCAGGTTTTTGTATTATCTATGCTCCATATTCATGGGTTTTTACAAAAGTTGACCATCCAGTCTGGCAATCTTGGTGGGGATAAAACAGCAAAAGCTTGATTATTCTCACCAAAACTACTTCATTTAGGGCCTTAAAATAATTTTACAAATGTTTTAAGTCATAAGAACATGTTTTACATAAGTTTATTTGTTTTGTGATTTGCAGCTGTGAAGACTACCTAATCTAAGTTTTACAATTAAATATTGTAATTGAAGTAGGTACCTTTCATTGTAAACATTTTTGCATCTATCGATCTTCTAATGCAACAGTGTTTTTCAACTTTGAGTGTAAAATTGCTGTTTTCTCAAAAATAATGATTTTTCATAGTTCAAAAACCTGATGTGATAGCCAAAAACTAATGCCAGATTTGGATTCAGCACCCAAAAGTTAGCTAGAATCTGTTGAAAAACCCCATGCAAGAAAAATCGTGTTGACCGAGGTGTAGACAGTATAGTCTGTTCGCGGGAAAAGGAATCTCGCATGGCATGTTGCCTGCCTGGTGCTCAGGTTGGAGATCTCCTGGAACACGTGGACAAGCTCCTGGCCAGAGCAGGGGTGGATCCAGTGGTCATGGTCCATGTTGGAACCAATGACATAGGTAAGGGTAGGTTTGAGGTTCTGCAGGACAAATTTATAGAATTAGGATCAAAGTTAAGGGGCAGAACCTCCACGGTGGTCTTCTCTGGAATTCTGCCAGTACCACGTGCTAGCTATCATAATGTGAATAGAGGTGGTTCGGCACAGTTATGTGTGGAGGAGAAGGACAACGTAAGTGTGAGTAGGGCTCTGAAGTTCATGTGTTTAAATGCGAGAAGCATAAAAAATAAATTTTTGGAACTGGAGGCTGTCATGTTGAATGGGGGTTATGACATTGTTGGGATTACTGAGACATGGCTTGGCGCAGCGGATGGGGATGGATATGATGTAGAGGGGTACAAATTGTTTAGGAAGGACAGAACTAATAAAAGAGGAGAGGGAGTGGCCCTTCTTAATGTGCAGGAAATTCCAGGTATAAACTCATTAGTTTCTTGTGAGGACATCTGGATTAGATTACTGGGAGATCATGAGAAGGGCCTTAATATAGGAGTATACTATAGACCTCCAGCTTCAGACAGTAACATAAATAGTATGCTCTTTGGTAACATAAAACAAACCTGTGCCGAAGGAAAGGCGATAATAATGGGCGACTTCAATTACCCCTCTATTAATTGGGAGATAGTGACAGGTCAGGGCAAATGTGAAGAGGAGTTTTTAGATATGGTCAATGACTGCTTTTTGGTACAGTCTGTTACTCAGCCTACGAGAGGGAAATCAATACTGGATCTGGTTTTGTGTAACAATCCTGATAGAATTTGCAGCACAGAGGTAGGAGAACCACTAGGGGCAAGTGACCACAGTGCAGTTATTTTTGATATTTTTTGGCAAGTTAAGACTGCCTCCTCTAACTCTCGAATTTTTTATTTTAGACGAGCTGACTTTAATAAAATGAGAGAAAATGTAAGTAATATAGATTGGGTAAAACTTCTAGATTGCAGAACTGTGAATGAAAAATTGACTATATTTAAAAGGGTTATTGTAGATGTACAGTGTAAATTCATACCCAAAGTAAGGAAAAATAGGATGAAAAAACAGTCTCCGCAGTGGATGACTTTAAAGCTTTACGGGAGTAAAGAAGCGACTGTACAGAGTATATAAAAAGGATAACCCAGAGAGAAACAAGTTAGATTATTGTAATATGTGGACTAAGGCTAAAAAGGAAATAAGGAAATTAACATTTCCCAAGATGCAAAAAGTAATCCTAAGAAGTTTTTTCAATATTGTAGTAGAAAAAGGAAAGTTAAGGATGAGGTTAAGTGCATTAAGAATAAGGTTTATAATAATAAGGATATTGCTAACACACTAAACAGTTACTTTGTTGAGAGCTTTACTAGAGAAGAGGTTATAAATATGCCTAAATGTATAGACAAGGTACAGAATGTTTTGGAGGACTTTGAGATAAGGGATATAGAAGTACTACAACAACCACTAAAACTTAAGACAAATAAGGAAGCAGGCCCGGATGGCATATATCCCAGAGTACTCAAAGAACTTGGGGAAATTATATATAAACCATTGACAGATATTTTAATTCAATCCATAATCACTGGAGAAATACCAGATGACTGGAAGCAGGGTAGTATAATTCCAATATATAAGAAGGGGGACCGTACTGACCCAGGGAACTATAAGCCTGTCAGTTGAACTTGCATCGCATGTAAAATGCTGGAAGGTATTATTAGGGATAAGTTGGAATCATTCTTGAAAAATAATAGTATTTTAAGGGAGAGCCAACATGGTTTTCTCAAAGGGAGGTCATGCCTAACAAACCTCCTGGACTTTTTCAAAGAGGCTACAAAGTGTGTTGACCTGAACCAGACTTATGATATTATATATTTGGACTTTCAGAAAGCATTTGACAAGGTACCACATGAGAGGCTCATTGCTAAAATGAATTCAGTAGGAATTGCAGGAGTAGTTTCAGAGTGGGTTTATAATTGGCTGCAAGGGCGAATACAAAGAGTAACAGTAGGTGGGGCCCTATCTGACCTCGGTGCTGTGGGCAGTGGTGTCCCGCAGGGATCGGTGCTGGGACCTCTGCTCTTCGTTATTTACATAAATGATCTGGAAATGGACGTTAGTAGCAAAATAGTTAAATTTGCAGATGATACTAAACTTGGGGGTTTGGCAAACAGTTTGGAATCGACTGAAGTAATCCAAGATGATTTAAACAAAATCCAAAAATGGGCAGATACATGGCAGATGACATTCAATATTGCTAAATGTAAAGTTATGCATGTGGGAAATAAAAACATTAGACAGGAGTATTTTATGGGAGGAGAAAAGTTAGATCAACTACAATTCCTATCTGCATCAAAGCAGTGTGCTACAGCAGTGAAAAAAGCCAACAGGATGCTGGGATACATAGCAAAAAGTATTGAGTATAAATCAAAGGAGGTTATATTAATGTTATATAATGCCTTTGTCAGACCGCACTTAGAATACTGTGTGCAGTTCTGGGCACCGCACTACAAGAAAGATATAGAAGCTCTTAAAAAAGTTCAAAGGAGGGCAACTAAACTGATACCGGGTATGAAAGGTAAAAGTTATGATGATAGACTTAAGGCACTCAATCTATTTAAACTTATCAAACGGAGACTTGGGGGGGATTTGATTGAGGTTTTTCAATTCCTAAAAGGGATTAACAAAGTAAAATACCAAAGATTTTTTAAGACAAGTGGGGTCAGCAGAACAAGAGGCCACAGGTGGTATCCGCACAGATATGAAGTTTGTCTTTACACAGAGAGTTGTCAATGCCTGGAACAGCTTACCAGGTCGGGTAGTAGAGGCAGAAACGCTTGGGCTATTCAAGTCCAAGCTAGATGTAGTACTAGATACTCTTTAGATTAGGACATGACGAGCCTAGATGGGCCGAACGGCCTGTTCTCGTCATTATGTATTCTTATGTTCTTATGTTCTTATTTGCTGACATAACTATTTACTTCTTTATTAAAAACATCTGTTTGAGCATCTGTTTTGAATAAAAAATATTAAATGGAAAGAAATGTGAACGTATCATTTATAAACCAGCAACATTCAAACACTTTCCAAAGTTCTGAGTACTTTTGCAAAGCACTGTAAATATATAATGTACATCAAACCAAATCATGATCTTCTTTGTGTATGCCCATGCACATAGGGAGGGGACAGTCAGTAAATAAGTATAAATGAGAGGAGTTGGGAAAGGACGAGCTCTTATTTGTTCATCTGTCTTGAAGCCTGTTTGTGTTTGATGGATCTGTGTACAGAAGGAATGTTTTTAAATTGTAGATAAATATATTTAGAAAAAAAACAAACACAAGTATGATGCCTGCTTATTTTAAATTGTATTGGTTATTTTTTCATTAAGAGAATTACATTTCCCATTATCATCTAATGGTTAGTTTATCATATTTGTAAATCTTGAATCATCATATAAAATAAAACAGGATTCAACAAATTGTCCAAGTATTTACCTGTGTTAATGGAATGTGCCTTGAAGAGCAAACTAATTATCTTGGTTTATGAGAAATAAATGAGCTTTTCTGCAATGTATCGAACCAAATTTAAACATTAATGGCTTCCCTGGTTTGCATGAACCTAATATATTATTGTCCTGGGTGATGCTGGTTATTAATTTCTACAGTGCCATCCCTAGTGGTTTTAAACACATTGCAAACTTTTGTATGATAATTACTAGTCTTATCTAGAACGATTCACAATCTTCTCTCTCTTCCTTCTTTAATTTAGCTTTTTCCTTAGCTTTTTAAGATATGTTCTGAATTAAGAGATAGATTTTTTCAAATCTGGTGTAAGAACGCAATGAGTTTGGAGGATAGGGATTCTGTTCTAGTTAGGCAGGTCTCACTAGAGCAGAATTCGATTTGGTTTAAAACAGCAGCCAAGAGGTCGCCTTCTTTCTTTGAATCTTCTGAAGACATCTTAGAAACAGTAAGAGACACTCATGAAAAAATAAAGGAGGCAGGAAAGAAAGGGAGGGTGAGGGGGAGGTAAAGGACAGGTGAAGAGCTGGGGCTTTGAACAGCTTAGCCCCCCTGGGTGAGTGACCTCATTGAGAATGCAAGGAGCTGGGACTGCACTAAGCGCCGTCCAGCCAAGCCACTGGTCCAAACCGCAACAACCGCCGCTCCACCCTTTACCCCCGAAAAGAAAAGCACATTGACTCACAAATCAGAAACTGTTCCCCTTCATTAAGAGAGGGAGGATGGCCCAGGGGACGTCTTGAAGCCTTGACTTTGGGGGTGGGGGGTGGGTCTGAAAAGGCCACAGCAGGAAGGGAAGAGATCAGAGGTCAGGGACACATGACTCTGTCATACTTTTCAGCCAGAGATAGTACTGTCTCTACCATTGCCATGTCAGATCCAATTTTCTGTGCTTTATGCCGATGGATTTTGCCACCCCCTGTCCGGAGGGAGTTAAATTAGATTACAAGCTTTGCATTATCACCAGACACTGCTGCTGAGGGGTAAAGAGTGTTAAATAACAATTTAATAGTCAGCTTTTTTTCTACTATGTTGGTGAATGTGCACTGTGAACTGTGAACAGTTTGGAATTTGGCAAGTTTATTAATTTAAGGGAACTTTTGTTTGTGGTGAGGGTTGCAGCCTTTCTCATAACACTGAAAGCATTTGAGCCAGCAAAATAACTAAAGCCATGCAGTATAGGAAGCCTGTCCTTCCATTTTAATCACCGCTCTGTGGCTAAGGGCAAAGCAAATACAAGCGTTTTACAGTGCATGTCGCCTCGCATGGCATGGGAAACATAGGTGTAGCCACACTGTACAGTTGAGTTATATAATGGGTTTGGCCATTTCTGTCTGCTGATTGGCTGAGAGGGCGTGGTATAAAGGTGTATAACCCACAGCCGCACAAAACGTAACCTTTTCACATGCAGATATTCCGCTCACCTAAATCCAGGAATTTTAAAACAAGATGGCGGACGAATAGTAGTGCGTAGTATATTGTTTTTCATCAATTCATGTAAAAACAGTCTGAATCAATAAGAATTTGTATACATACTGAGACTTTTATTTTGAAATGGACAGTTTGTTTCTGTCTGTAACGCTAACACAGCAGGTCGGACAACTAAGTTACTAGCTCACTAGCATTGCCACTGACACAGGCGACAGTGCTACTGTGTGTGGCTTAGCTGGCAGATTTCACTTAGCTTGCTAGTTTAGGAAACTGAGGAACTGAACAATATCGAAATAAAGCTTGCTACATGGGTTAAAGTTTCATTCCACTAAGGTATTAGTTATGAATAAGTAATTAAATTCATGAATAATAATGTACTGTATATTAAGTCATTAAATATAATAAAAAAATTAAACGATTTACCAGATTACACTGGCCATGGTACGGAAAATACATATTAAAGTCCTGAACACCCACTCACATCCTCCACTCTACTATTACCAGCCTATCCTGTGAAATAGGGGTCACATTGTGGATCAGGTGCTCGAGCTCTTGCCAAAAGCGAAATACTGCAAAACGCTGCACTTCACCGGAGGAAAAGGACACAGAACACACACTGTTGGCTCCAAAACGTGTACAAATAAAATGCAAGCTGTCACAAAAATGGCAATAAATGGTGGCCCCTCCACCCCCCTCCACCCTCAGAGAAGTGGGAGTTGAAAGAATCCTGTCTTATCAGTGTATGAATGAGGGGGCAGTCAAGAGAGTTTCTGGATTAGGGAATTATAATATCCTGTCTGAAAACCCTGTGATAATGAGGCCTATTTGGTGGCACACTGTCTGGCTGGGGAGGTGCGAATGGAACCATGCTGCAGGCCCAGAGATAGCAGAGGGTCATTCATGAACGGGGCCAAAAAATGCAGTGCTTGCATAGGGACCTTGAATAAATGCTACGGAAGCACCAATGGTCTGTTCTTCCTGAGAGCATCACATTCATAAAAAGCTTCCTTGCATTTCAATGTGTCTTATTTTTTAATATGTATCCATGAATAGTGTGTAGCCCAGACAAAACAATACGTCGCTATATGTGCAGCCAGTAGACCATTCACACATATGCATTTGCACATGGGACTGGATTAGAGCACCCCCGTCTTGGTTGGGTATTGTAGAGCAGAAGAAGATGGGTGTAAACAAAAGAAAACTAGGTCCTTTCGTGAATGGTTACAGTAAACCTCACAACCACCAGGGTCTCCAGCTACAGGCGGTCCCAAAGGTTGGAAGTGCAAACATATTTTTATCAGACGTACATTATCACCTATTTCGTGCATTCAGAACTTTCTCTCCCTGCATCTCACTGATTGATAATAAATTCCTGTCAGAATGCATATTTATGATTGACTTTTGGACCCCTCACCCACTCAAAGAACACACAATGGCGCTCTGAATCCACAGGCACACACACAGACAGACAGACTCACAGACTCCTCACACACAGGTTGTTCCCAGCATTTGCTAGTGTACCTCATATACAGTGACTTTGCACGTGAGAAATGGAAGGTAATAGGTTGGTTAGCGGTCCTTAGTCTAGAATCACACACCTCCCTGTGGCAGATTATCACATTGCCACTTTATGGTATGTTGAATCTTAATGAGACTCTTCCTATCAAAACCCCACATCCCTCATGATATCATCTTTACCACTGATCTGAATGCTCATTAATACTGCACCCCTACTCACCAGGCTGGCATGGGTGTATTCATGCGGCCTAGTATTTAATTTAATTCGTCCAGCTAGGCTCTCCACTTGCCTATGTCGTAGGTATTGTTAGCATGTTGTGGCGCTAACACAATGACCTATTGCCTTCAGATAAGTAGAAATATGATTAGGGTTTGGGGAAGACTATGTCGTAAGCCTTATTAGTTTCATTCGAAACCTAGAGATGAAGGGGGGGTGAAACTTTAGCTGGCGGGCGTAATGAGATTACGCTTGTTAGGCAAAGGGTGCATGACCCTTACGTGGGGATTAGGGGGAGCACAGAGAGGATTATGAGCAGACGATACTTCACCGATGAGGGAGCAGACCTCCGTTTCATCCCCAACAGCAGTGTGGAGTGTACCCCAGCGGTCAGAATGTAGAGTAATGCATCTGTACATTCACTTTATGCTAAGATATTGTTGTCTGTAGGTCTCTCTCTCTCTCTCTCTTCTACACACACAGAAA
The DNA here is from genome assembly GCA_029706075.1 of Aldrovandia affinis. Taxonomy (NCBI): domain Eukaryota; kingdom Metazoa; phylum Chordata; class Actinopteri; order Notacanthiformes; family Halosauridae; genus Aldrovandia; species Aldrovandia affinis. The sequence continues at coordinate 266,517 of JAINUG010000313.1, forward strand.
GGTCTGGATTCAATCAACATTTGTCCTGAACTTGCTGTATTACTGCACTGATCTTGTGCGCTAACTATGATTGTTCTTACCTTGTATTAATGCACATCTTGTAAGTCGCTCTGGATAAGAGCGTCTGCTAAATGCTTAAAATGTAAAATGTAACTTTGTCTTACAAATGGTATAATTATTTGAAATACTTTAACCCTTTAGACACCTGTAAAATTCTTGCAGGTTACTGACCATTTTCATAGAAACATCTTTAGAACAAAATTATTTTTTCATGTGATTGTACATATTGGTAGCATTTGTTGTTGAAAATTATTAGGGATGTGCAGGAGTTTTTCTCTCATTTTAGCAGCGTCTAAGGGTTATAGTATTTCAAATTTGTATTTGACCCAGGTCTATAACCTTGCTTTTCAACCACATGCTTGTACGTTTCTAATAATAACGGTATGCCCCCCCCCCACCCCTTCTAAATTAAGTTGAATTTTTGAAGTAAGGTTTAGTTTCTGCACGTGAATAAGATACTGGTGCTCAGCTTCCTTCTCTAATTGAGACAAACGGGGAAGAGAACGTCAACACTGAGGTTCTCTTTCAGAAAGCCAGCTAAACCCTAACCTCGTTGAGAGTCCTGTCTAACATCCTTTGCTTTTGCTCTCACACCAAAGTGTGGTGTGAGTGTGTGGCTTCCCAAATAATAGAAGGCACGAATTGCATCTGCTAAGGCACCTAAATAGCAAAGTAGTTAACGAGTGTGCCTCGTCTATGTGGCTGACACGTAGCAACCATTGTGCCTGCCTGAGTGCAAAGAGCCTCTTTCATAGCTTCTGACCCAGGGCAACAAGACGGCTACATTAAAACACGCTCTCATATTAGGCCTCCCTGTAATGCCCATTAGTGTTAGGAACTATTACTTCAGTAATGAATGACACACAGTCCCTAATTATAAATGTACTCTGAAATTCTGACATTATTAAAGGCAAAGATCTGGCAGAGCCATTAACAGTGCTCCTCTAAGTGATCTGTCTGAGAACTGTTAAGACCATTAATTTCATTATATATCAATCAAAAAAGGTGTCGCGATTAATTGGTGAATGGAACAATGATAAAATCCTAATGTTAATTGCTAAGCTCCTGGAGAAGAATGAGTTCTGTACCTATATCCATCCATCCATCCATCCATTGTCTAAGCCGCTTATTCCTGGTCAGGGTCGCGCTGTACCTATATGAGAACATTTATACATTACATTAGTAAAACCGGATGGTATACAAAATGGTTTAATGCTTCACCATATGGGGTAGAGGATAATAACCGATTTTAGCTCATAACTGTTGTCTGCAGTCTTTACTGTATGTTTCAGTATCTCTAATGGGAATATTTTATTTTATTAAATTGATGGAAACACTTTTTAAAGTTATGGATATCTCAGTTTTAGCACTATATAAAATGGTCTTATGTCAAAGATATCATATTGCTGTGTATTATTGTTAAGGGCATGCATTTTTCACCACCTCTGTCAGAAACCTGCAGTTCCATCCTCCAACACGAAGAGGTCGTTGGAGGACTTTCTGAAGCTACTTGTTAAACAATCAACGCATTATGATCTCAAGTTATCATTCAATTACCACATTGGTGCGTATTGCAGTGTAGTAGACTAGTCAGCAGTTGGTGCTGCACATCCAAACACATAATCATACTGATTGATTTATAAGTAGGCTACTGCTTTAAATTGTGAAAATATGCCTGTTGACACTTCTGTAGAACATATCATGCCTGTTCGGGGGACCAGGGGGGAATTGGACCCAGGCGCTGGGATGATGGAGAGAGGGAAAAAGGACACTACCCCGCTCTTCCGGACTCCCCCGCCCAGATGAGGAGGTACTGCACAGAGCGACCAACCCGACGAGACCGCAGGATGCGGTTGACTGTGTATGCAAGAAGGCCATCGATCATCCTGGGTGGAGGAGGGGGATGGACGGGCAGGGACAAGGCACTGGTCAACACCGGACGGAGACGGGAGACATGGAAGGCAGGGTGGATTCGCATGGACCGGGGCAGGAGCAGACGAACAGTAACAGGATTGATTCTGTGGGTAATCTTGAACAGGCTAATAAATCGGGATGCCAGCTTCCTCGATTCCACCTGGGCAAGAACCAGAGCAGCCGGAGCGCGCTTCCAGGTCCCCCGGCAGCGCCGAATGAAAACCTCGGTAGATGGCACCCCAGCATTCGCTTCCTGGTCTGGGAACAGGGGGGGTTGGTAGCCGACTTTACATTCAAAGGGCGACATATTAGTGGAAGACGAGCAGAGGGTATTATGGGTGTACTCCACCCATGTCAGTTGAGTGCTCCATGAAGAGGGGTTGGACGAGATGAGACAGCGCAGCGTGGCCTCCAGGTCCTGGTTCATTCTCTCAGTCTAGCCGTTGGACTGGGGGTGGTAGCCGGACGATAGACTGACCGATGTACCCAACAGGGAGCAGAAGGCCTTCCAGAACCGTGAGGTGAACTGGGGACCACGGTCAGATGCAATGTCTAGGGGAAGACCGTGGGGCCGGAACACGTTCTGGATCATAAGTTGCAGCGTTTCCTGAGCAAAGGGGGTCTTAGGTAATGGAATGAAGTGTCTGACCTGAGAAGCGGTCCACCACCACCAGGATACCCTGAGAGAGCGGCAAACCCGTGATGAAATCGATGGACAGGTGGGACATGGACGCGTCGGAATGGACAGCGGGTGCAGCAGGCCATGAGGTCGTCCTTTGATGTCGTCCTTAGACGTCGTCCTGCAGACGAGGCAGGCTTGGACAAACGACCGGACATCTTTTTCTGAGGTTGGCCACCAGAACCGGCGTCTGATGTACTCCAACGTGCGGGTCCTCCCGGGATGCCCTGTGAGTTGGGAAGAGTGACCCCATTGGAGTACTTTAGACTGCACCACTGTGGGTAAAAACAGCTAATTAGGTGGACCTCCTCCTGGGTCGGCCTCTTGTTTTTTGTGCCTCTCGTACCACTGTCTCAATAGTACGAGACAGTGGTACAATGCGATTGCCTGGCACGATCGGCGTGGGGTCTTCACAGCCATCGGGAGGGTCGAACAGACGAGATAGCGCATCGGGCTTGACGTTCTTAGACCAAGGCCGATAGGAAAGCATGAAGTTGAAACGGGTAAAAAACAATGCCCATCGGGCTTGGCGGGGGTTGAGACGCTTGGCATCCTGTATGTAAGCCAGGTTCTTATGGTCTGTCCATACAATGAATGGCTGAGTGGCACCTTCTAACCAATGTCTCCACTCTTCCAGGGCCAACTTCACAGTGAGGAGCTCCCTGTTCCCAATGTCATAGTTGCACTCGGCAGGGGTGAGACGACGGGAGAAGAAGGCGCAGGGGTGGAGCTTGTCATCCAGAGCGGAAGGAACCTGGGAGTTGTTACTTTGTCTGTATTGTTGTCAGGTGGCACTCGCCACTTAGTGCCTAGCATCACTCGGCTATATTAGCAACCATAGTTGTGGATATCGGCAGCTTTTCGCAGCAGCCTCACCTTCCTAGCCTCACCGAACGAAGACTCGGCGGACAAAGACGTAGGAGTCTACCTACAGGAGTCCACCGAGGGGGGCCAGCTAGGGAGTGCTCGCCGCACGGTAAGGGAGATACAAAACTATGATACTTACCGTGCGGCGAGCACTCCCTAGCTGGCCCCCCTCGGTGGACTCCTGTAGGTTGCCTAGAAGGAGAGATTCTACCCACACCCGTAATCTGTCCAATCTCACCCACCCTCCTAGATCTCCCGGTGTTGACGTGGTGGTAGCAGGCGGACTATGGAACTGCCAGTCCGCAGTCCGGAAGGTCGATTTCATCTCGGCCCAGGCCTCACTACTCTCCCTGCAGTTCCTGGCGCTCACGGAGACGTGGATCACTCCCCAGAACACGGCCACCCCTGCTGCTCTCTCCACTGCCTACACCTTCTCCCACACTCCACGACCCTCAGGTAGAGGTGGAGGGACAGGTATTGTTCCTCTTCCTCACTTTTCACCCTCCTCCTTTGAAATTCATGCTGTCACTATCACTGTTCCATGTAAACTGCACATCATTGTTCTTTATCGCCCTCCAGGTCCACTGGGGTGTTTCCGAGATGAGATGGATGCCCTACTCAGCGCTTTTCCTGAGGATGGCACTCCCGTCTTACTCCTCGGTGACTTCAACCTGCCGCTGGAGACCTCTCAGGCCTCTGCATTCCTCCCCCTGCTTCAGTCCTTTGACTTCACCATGACTGAATCCCCATCCACCCACAAGGCCAGTAACCTTAACCACCTCGAGCCATATTGCCACCTCGGCTCCCCATCGCAGCACGCATCAGATTCAAGTCACTGGTGCTTGCTTTTCAAACGGCCAGAGGTACTGCTCCCCCATACCTCCAGTCACTCATTGCTCCCTACACCCCGCCCAGACCCCTCCGCTCTGCCTCCTCTGGAAAACTGACTGCCCCATCCCTCCAGGCGCCTGGCAGCCGCTCCTCGCGGTCTCGCCTCTTCTCTGTCCTGGTCCCTCGCTGGTGGAACGACCTCCCGCAATCGGTCAGGACTGCGGAATCACTTCCAATCTTTCGCAAGAGACTCAAAACTCACCTCTTCAGACTCTGTCCAACACTGTCCATCTAGTCTGAAAAACATGAAAATGAAAAACACTAACCTTTTCTTTCCCAGTGTTACAGGTATGATACGCAGTCGCCTGCAATGATGTCTATTGCTGTATAACTGCACTGATCTTGTGCGCTAACTATGATTGTTCTTACCTTGTATTAATGCACATCTTGTAAGTCGCTCTGGATAAGAGCGTCTGCTAAATGCTTAAAATGTAAATGTAAATGTAGAGCCCACCGCTCTGACAGCACGGACCCAACACCTATTTCTGAGGCATCAACCTCTACCGTGAAGGGAAGGGAAGGATCCGGAAGGGAAGGATCGGGGCCGAGGTGAAACGCTGCTTCAGTGTGGCAAATGCTTCTTCCATCAGGGGGGTCCAGTGAAATCTGGCCAGCATACCCTTGGTCAAAGTAGTAGCAGGAGAGTTAGACAGGCTGAAGGGCATGACGCGGTATTCGTAGTGCCCCGTGGGGGTGTTAAAGGAAATCTTCCACTCGTCGCCCTCCCTGATGCGCAAAAAGTTGTAGGTATTTGTCCGGCGAGCAGAGCCTCCTTGACGTACTCCTCCATGGCCTTAGTTTCAGGGCCGGAAAGAGAGAACAGGTGACCCCGGTGTGGAACAGTGCCTGGCAGCAGATCAATAGCACAGTCGTAAGGCCAATAGGGTAGTAAGGAGACCGCACTCTGTTTACTAAAGGCCTCAACAAGGTCCATGTATGCCTCAGGAACTGATGCAGACTCGGGAGAGGACGAGAGATCACAAGGAGGGAGAGGAGCAGGCATGGGAAGCAGACATGTGGCATAGCAGGCCCCCACTCCGTGAGTGTCCCCGCGAACCAATTGAAGTGAGGGTTATGGAGAGACAGCCAGGGAAGACTGAGGATCAAGGGGAGTTCAGCAGAGCAAATAAGATGGAACTGTATGGTCTCATGATGGGTGTCAGTGACAGTGAGACGCAGAGGGGCTGCGAGTTGTTTAACGTCACCATCACAAAGGGGCCTGCCATCCAAGGCCGTGATGGTAAGAGGCTGGGGAAGACTGGCGACAGGTACTGTATGTCATGTAGCCGAGCAAAACCGAAAGCTGTTAGCGGCTGATGGTGTTCTTTGCCCCAAGAGAAAGAGGACTGGAAGCGAAGCCCTGAGGATGGGGTTGTGGGCTTGGCGTGCTGACTCGTCACAGGCGTTCCTTACCCTGGACGGGTCATGGCTTTTCCCGCCAGCTCCAAGCAGTCATCTCTGTAGTGCCCCTCCAGTCCACAGTAGAGACAGCAGTCCTCGCTTATGCATCGTTCCCGCTCCGTCTTGGTTAAGCGGGTCCTGTCCAATTGCATCGGTTCCTCCTTACTGAGGGTAGAGGGTGAGTCGACATGGGTTGCCGGTGGGGAGCCCGTCTACTCACCGGAAAAAGGAATTGTGGTGAACCGGGATCTGGGGCATGAACTCCCCGGCTGACGCCGTTCTCTGCCCCGCTCACGGAGACGGTTGTCGACCCTGATGGATGCATTTATCAGGTTCTGTAAGTATATGATTGCCTCCCTGGATGCCAGTTCGTCTTTGATATGATCAATCAGCCCCTGGTAGAACGTGGCAATGAACGCCTCCATGTCCCATCTGCTCTCGGTGGCGAGGGTTCTGAAATCCACTGCGTACTCTGCGGCCCTGTGGTTGCCTTGATGCAGACGGAGAAGACGGGCACCAGCCTCCCTGCCGCTGACTGGGTGGCTGAACACAGCCCTCATCTCCTCCATGAAAAGCTCCACATCAAAACACTCCCGGGTCTGCCGCTCCCACGTTGCCATGGCCCATGCGAGAGCCTTCCCGGTGAGTAATGTTATGATGTACGCCACCTTGGAATGGCTGGAGGGGAAGGGAGCTGGCTGAAGCTTGAAACACAAAGAGCATTGCGTGAGGAATTCGCAACATTTGTCTGGGTGGCCATCATAGCGCTCTGGTGCTGGAAGACGAGGCTATGGTGTGTGTGTGCTGAGGAGGGAGGAGGGCTGTGTGGCCCCAGAGGCCTGCAGTGGGGGCTGAGGCGGCTAACGTGACTCAATAGCCACCATGAGGGTCCTGAGTCCTGTCAGCACTTCTTGTAGCAGCTGGTCATGGCGTCCCACTGTAGCGACCTGAGTAAGAAGTGCGGAGCGCAGCTGTCCCAGCTCTGTCCTGGAGCAAAGAAATGAATATGTTGAAATGAGTGCACAAACCGCACAAACTTCTAAAAACAATAGAAAGCAAAAGGATTTTTTTTTTTTTTTAAGCATGAATTTTTTCATGTTAAGGGAGCAAAACATTTTATATTCAATCATTGTCAATTTGTTGTTTCCTCTTTCATGACTTCTGTGTAACTTGTTCGACTTCCTCGCGCAATGCAGCAATGTCGCAATGTCGCAAGCACTTGGCAATTTATACCTCTGCAAAGGCTATGGAGCAATCCTTGAGGATTAGAAAGGAACTGCAGCTCCTTAAGAGAGGTGGTGAAAAACGCATTCCCTTAATAATTGTATATTGTAATGGGAATGTTTGGCCTCTTGAGTCCTTGTTTTATTCCACTTTGTGGTTTGTGACAAAACAAAGAGAAAAGGCAAAGGCGGGAAATGCAGGAAAAAATACACAAGACAAACTAGGCAGAATAGTCATCATAACTGATTTGAGGGTTTTTTTTTTTTTTTGGATGAATAGCTATTTCCATCAAAATCTCTCTGTAAAAGTTATTATGAAAGCAATGAGCAATACCTAGGCTGATTACTAATTCACCTCAGTTGTGCGTATTTTGGGTAAAGCCGCTGCTGCTTGTGGTCTTGAAGGCCACCCAGGCTTTAGGACAGAAACATCTGATGGTAGAGTAGCCAAAGTGGATGGTAGCTCTATCTGCTTCCACACTACCCCTCCCACCATCACAGTTGTGTATCACATAGCCTTCATAGGTTAACCTGGGATCCCACAAAGGTGCCCTGCATCCTTCAGACCTTTTTTGGACAAACACCATTATACAATACTAATTACATTTCAACAAGAACAGCATTCATACGTTTTACTTGTTACCTGATTTGACAGCTGAATATTGTCCAGTTATTGTGCCAACAACACCAGACCTTCGCAATTCAGACCCATAACAATCAGGTCCAGGGCCTTACCCCAGGGGAATTCAGCCCTTATCTAGGCAACATTCTCTAGACATTTAACACATGGCAACCAGCATACAGGAAGGATAGCAAGCAGTTAATATTATTCAATACATAGCATTTTTCATCATCACATCACACACACACACATAGTATGTATATCACATGGAATTCTCCCTCGTACAGCATTGATTCCTTATAATGCTGACACCAATCACAAATAAACTAGCGAATAAAGGTAAAGTAATAAGATGAGCGGCAAATCTGAAATGAAAAAGCAGAAAACTCCATAACCTTCATGTTAAGGTTAATAAACCTTAAAACTTGTATTTTTACCCCAATAGTAGGTCTATGGTGGGGTGTAAGGTATACCAGGCTTGATTGAATGCTTTTTATCCTCCATTATATATGAGCGGTTCTCGGCATCACTGGCCAATGACACTGTAAAGACCCTGAAAAAGCCAAAGTCCGCTTATGTCAATTGTATGAAAGGTGAGATAATGGTCCCCCTTTGTATTTAGTGTGAGTGATTGTAAAATGAACCTGCCAAGTATTGTTTTATTCTGGGGAATAACAGTCAAGTCACTTCATCTAAATCTAGGCTTCCCTCTTTTGATATCACTTTACTTCATTTAAATATCTTTGCTTATCTGAAATATGTATCCATGGTGACTTGATATTACTGACATTCAACATATTGTCTTTTCATGTAACAGGGTTTTTTCATTTTTTTTAAATGAACCCTAATGGAAACCAAAAAGGCTTAGGCACATTATATGTAATGGCCTCTTTATTCCATTTATTGTCAAATAAATGATAGATATATTACAACTGGCTTGTAATGATTAAACATAATATAAAATATGTTACATACAGGTATACCCTGTTTAATGCATTCCATTTAGTGCTGCTTCAATATAACACTTCACTATAATGTTTGACCCATGTGGTAAAATCATTGCTAATTTTTTTTAAAGTTTTTTGATGAAGAATATCCATTGTGAGAGTCAAATGGTATCGTCCCAAACACATACAGTGGTTGCTGGCCATTATAAACTTTCATCTACAAGTTCAGTAGACTAAATAAAAACAAAGTACGAATTTTGTTGCTTTTCTTTAGTCAATTGGCACTTCTTCCAGCAACTATAAAACAGCAAATTGCAATTCATAGTACATTATGTATACAGTGACAAGTCAGTAGTGTTGTTATGTGAGATTTCCAGTAGCTCGTACACATTCTTTATTAATTGGCAGACAGACAAAGACATGAGGACATAGATGAAAATTATGTTACATTTTTACTGTAGAATGGACTGCATTGTCAGTCGTTTTGACCGTATGTTCCTTTAAACAGATATTTTTCAAGTAAGATAAGGGGCACAGAATATTACTAGCTAGCTAATTTACTCCAATTACTAACTACTTAAACTTAGCTTTAAAAGCACTTATATCCAACTGCAGTTGACCTGCTTCTTTTTAGCTATTCCTCTTTATCACAAGCTTTGTTTGTGGAAAAAATGCAAGGAAACAGTCTTAGGGCCCTATTTTCGTGCCGGCTCTAAGCGGTGTTATGACTATGGGTTGGGCAGTACAATAGGGGGTGTGACAGTGAAAACAGTCGGCGCTATGCAAGTTTGGTGTCAATTAATGAGTTTGCGTTAACGTCCAACTAGACCACCTCTTAGCGCAAACGCTGGCGCTCTGTGCAATTTGGTGACTTTATTGATGCGCGTATATGAACATAAGGTTATCTGAAATCACATGAGAATGTTTTGTGAATATTGTTCCACGTTGAGGGAAATTGTCCAATCCATGGGTAACTTGCAAGCGTAATCAATTAAGCTAAAAACTATTTCACCACAGCTTGTGGTTATTCAATGCACGGACATGAAAGACTGAAGCCAGCAGGCCATCCATCGCTACTGTTCAGTAAGATACACCTGTTAAATTAATATATGTTTGTACGCACATTGTCTTATGTGAAAGGGTTTTATTCTTTCCATTTGCACTACAGAAAATAGAGTACATAATTGGACGCCGAAGGCAATACTGTGAGCGATACCCTGGGCTTGGTAGCTGGTGTTGGTCAGTCGACTATCAGTTCAGCTGTACATGCAGTTTCTTCCAGTCTTGTCCAACATGCAAATTAGTTTATTACTTTTCCTACACCCGACAGCCAGCAGAGAACTAAACAGGATTTTTATACGCAATGTGGATTACCTGGGGTCTTGGGTGCCATTGACGTGCAGTTGCGCGCACCATCTGATCACGGTATAATTTATGTGAATCGGAAGGGGGTCCACTCCATTAATATCCAGGTGGTTTGTGATGCACACTCCAGGGTGACGCATGTAGGCCTACTGCATGACGAGCATAAATGACACAGGCCTAGTTGCAGTTGTGAGTTTGTTATTTATTGCTTTCCATTTAACAATTGCATTAAGTAAGAAGAAAAGAAACATTGTTTTTTAAGTTGGAAAGCCTACAAATAAGGAAAAAAGAGATGGTATAATAAAACAATGTAGGTCTCAAAATATATACTAAAATCATGAAAATAACAAATTAATGTGCACCTTGTTTTCCCCCTCTGATTCGCGCGCCAACTTTTCCACACCTCCTCGCTCTCCTCTTTTGAAAAGCGCTCCTGGCGCTTCTCAAAAGAGCTCCCTTAAACTTGCCCACATCATTTTCCAATGCTGCTGTGTGAAGATAAATGAAAGTTATTAGGTCTCACTTGTTTATATACTGTTTGGATATATATATATATATATATATATATATATATATATATATATATATATATATTAAATACACTGTACTACAGACAATGTATTGTTGTTGGTTAAAAAAGGCAACTCATTATTTGATTATTTGATTATTTTACATTTTTTACCTGATTTTAGTCTGAATATGCAGTTTTGTTTTTCTATTGACTTACTGATCTGAATAGCGTATATACATTTCAAATGTAAATGTAATTATCTGTTTATTACATACCATCTATCTGTTTTCTAACTATTTTGAAACATAGATGTATATTGAAGTTGGTAATAAAATGTAGGAATTTTAATTTAACTTAATTTATTTTCCCATAGGACTGGGGCTGGAGCAGAGAGGGCTGCTCTCCATCTTTGCTGTCAGTGGTACCTGCTGTCTCCCAAAGCCTGGGAGGCCTTCAGAACCTTGGACAGCACCAGCTTCACCAACAAGCAAACAAAGCGGAGGTCGAATGTAGCCCTGCCAAACCAGCTGTTCCTTGTTACCTTCACCAGGCCTGTTATAAAAGCCTATATTGACACAGCCTGTGTGTGGTTCTAATTTACCCATTTTTTATTAATTTATTTCAGATTTTTTCCCACATTTTTCTCTCCAATTTAGTGGCCAATTATACCCTTGTCTATGTCAACCATCCCTTTCCCTCATACTATTAGTTCGCCGCCACAACTCCAGAACCGACAGTGAGATGTACTGAACCACCTCCTCCAAGACGGAACCCATTAAGCTGTTGACTGTTACTGACACACAGAGTCGCTTACATGTGGGGGAAACTCATGTCATCTTCCCACACCCCTCCGCCAGATGGGACTCCTAGCTGGCACAGCTCAGCCTCACATTACATTTACATTTTTACATTTTAAGCATTTAGCAGACGCTCTTATCCAGAGCGACTTACAAGATGTGCATTAATACAAGGTAAGAACAATCATAGTTAGCGCACAAGATCAGTGCAGTAATACAGCAATAGACATCATTGCAGGCGTCTGCATATCATACCTGTAACACTGGGAAAGAAAAGGTTAGTGTGTTGTTGTTGTTTTGTTTTTTTGTTTTTTTATAGTGTAGAACAAGTAAACAGTGGTGACGACAGATTGACTAGATGGACAATGTTCAGTGGTAGTGGAGTCTGAAGAGGTGGGTTTTGAGTCTCTTGCGGAAGATTGCAAGTGATTCCGATTGTGGGAGGTCGTTCCACCAGCGAGGGATCAGGACAGAGAAGAGGCGAGACCGCGAGGAGCGGCTGCCAGGCGCCCGGAGGGATGGGGCAGTCAGTTTGCCAGAGGAGGTGGAGCGGAGGGGTCTGGGCGGGGTGTAGGGAGTGATGAGTGACTGGAGGTATGGGGGAGCAGTACCTCTGGCCGCTTGAAAAGCAAGCACCAGTGACTTGAATCTGATGCGTGCTGCGATGGGGAGCCAGTGCAGAGAGGAGAGTAGAGGGGTGACGTGGGTGAACTTCGGCTGGTTGAACACCAGGCGAGCGGCAGCGTTCTGGACTAGTTGCAGTGGCTTGATGGCACAGGCTGGAAGGCCTGCCAGCAAGGAATTGCAGTAGTCCAGACGTGAGATCACCAGGGCCTGGACCAGGAGTTGAGTGGCCTCTTGGGTGAGGAACGGTCGGATCCTCCGGATGTTGTGGAGGGAGAAATGGCAGGTCCGAGTGATCGCTGCAATATGGCTCGAGAAGCACAGCTGGTTGTCCAGGGTCACTCCAAGGCTCCTGGCAGACTGAGACGGAGACACTATGGAGCCTTCCACGGTGATTGACGCATCAATCGTCGGGGAGCCCTTCGCAGGGAGGAAGAGAAACTCTGTCTTCCCCAGGTTCAGCTTCAGGTGGTGGGTGGACATCCATGCGGAGATGTCAGCCAGGCATGCAGAGAGCCTCAAATCCAGGCTGCACTGGGCAACCTGCACTTACAACAAGTGCCTTTATCCGTTGTGCCACCTGGGGGCCCTTTGATGCCCTTACCTTTCTGTCTCAGGGAAATCATATCTCCATTATCGAACAAGTGGTTAGCCAGAATCAGGGCTGGACTGGCTATATAGTCTACCGGGCCGATTCCCGGTGGGCCGGTCTAGTTTTGGGCCGGTAGGGCCGGTATAATTATTATTTTTAATTAAAAATATATATATATTTTTTTGTCATCTAACGGCCAACAAAAAATGGACAGCGGCCCATTGGTTCATTTTCTATACTGACACTGGGCCAGCCCAATCACATGCTTTTTTTCATATGCATATTGAACAGACTGCAAGGATGTCGTAGTGATGGGCGGTGTCCGACCGATTGTGATGGGCCGGTCTGAGCCAAATGGCAGGGCCTATTTTTTGTCCCAGTCCAGCCCTGGCCAGAATGTAAGGGTCTACACACACATGACTCCAGTAGCAGAAGGCGTGGGGGACGTTTTTTTCCTCCTGGTACTGTGGCCACCTTCTCGGGATGGCACGGTGCTTGAAGTGTGAATCCCGGGACCCTTCTCTAACTTCCATGCTGATTAAAACTGAGAGATCTGTTGTGCAGTTGGCCTCAGAAAGCCTTAAAAACTGCATTTGATGGCATTAGTCCCCACAGAGCACTAACATGTTGCTGTTGGAGCCAAAGTTGATGCTACAATATAATTCGTGAGAGGCTGCTGGCTCAGAGATTCCACAGTAAACAGCAGGTATGAGTCAGGGTCGCAACCCATCTCTGGATCAGTCATAGTATTTGTTATTTGTGGCAGCCAACTATTTTTCTGAGTTACACTAAGCTTCATGAAAAATGATTACATGGAAAGTTTGGTTCGGTTGTGGCCAGTAATGTCCTGGCAATTATTTAGGAACTGATTTGATGCTTATCCCTCTGTCTCTTTCTCTCTCAGAACATGCCTCTTACTGTGAAAATGGCCTGTGTGTTTATCCGAGGGTCATTTAATCCAGCACGCCTGGTGTAGGTGGTAATATCACCCCTGTGTCTGGGCCCTGGTCAGCTTTGTCAGTTTCATAGCTGATACAACAAGCCATTGAAATGTAGAATGGACTGGGTAATTCTGTGTATGCCTTCATCCCTCCGTTGGTGTGAGAAGCAGGTGAAATGTAAGAGATGTTGCTACAATTTGCACTTGTCAATACCCTGCACTAAACTGGCACCCCTTTACATTAATCACTTAAACCAAGCATTGACACAACAACAATATCTTGGATTTAATCAACATTTTTTTGATTAACTTTGACTCACAAAGTTAGATGGTGTTCCCAAACTAGAGTCTGTGAAGGAGGCCCAGGCATCCCACAGGGAAATGGGAAAAACATTTTCCCTTTTAATAATATTTTGTTTGTATTTCCTAAATAACATATTTTAGACATTCACATAAAATAAACCAGGTTTAAAGAAAGTCTGATTTATGACTAGCTAATATTATAATCATTGACATTTTGTACTAAATATATATATAATATATACTGCATCTATAATATATGATGTCCTGTTTTGGGTGTGCTTCCATTTAGTAGTGTGTTATATAACCTCTGCATTGCAGCCTGGGTGTTGGATAAAGGTGTCAATGGCCATTTAATTGAAATGGGTGTCCTCAGCCAGAGGGTGAGATTTACAAGGTCACCCTTAAGCCTTGCAATTTTTTTTATTTTATTTTGCCCCAAATTTAGGACAAACCTGCCCCAAACCTAAGATGTCTGCAGGCCCCTGGAAGGGTATATAGACAGCTCAGCCCTGAAGGAAGCAATAAATCACAGCTCCATTGTGTTCTCACTCCTCTGTATTCAAATGGAAAGGGCGGCGCACATGTTTGATTCAAGGCCCCCTTGAACCATTTGTTAAATGGCTTGTAGAGGAGGCTCTCTGAAGAGGATGCAGAGATTTATGCATGTTTGAATATGGGCCCAGATGAAACGGAGCGGAGCCCCCCCAACCCCCCCAGCTTTTATGCATTTGCACCGCCTCTTCTCCCTTCTTTCAGGCCTTATGCCACGTTTCCTCTCTCTCCACTACAAATGTAGGGACTGCACATTCCACAGAAAAAAAAAATCGAAGTTTGAAATGCAATTTCATTGAATGTAATTTTGTGTGCCTAATGTTTTTCATCAAAAGACCATCCGCAAGCACTTTTTTGAAAAGACTGCAAACATGATCCACAGGAAATGATAACAAAGGAATGCCCCTTTGTGTTACTCATTGTCACCTTTCCATAGGATACTGTAAACCAGGAAATACAGAAGTCATGCGCGACTAACAAAACCAAAGCACAATCGCCATTTTATTTCTTTCTCACCAGCGCCTCGAGCAAGAGGCCGCGCTCGCTTCTCACAGGCCGCGTGAAGACACGCATCAAGGGAAGTTCTCCCTGAAGCGCGGAGCGCGTGAGAGAAAAGTCCTCTGAAAAGCAGCAGAACCACAACAGAGAGCTATCTCTACAAACTTAGCGCCATGCGTGCGGCCTGCGCACATGCGAGACAGTACACATATGCATGGACGGCCACATGCCTGAGAACGCCTGCACATGAACGCGCCCCACACAGGCACATACACAGATACACACATGCATTCACACACAGACAGTTGTTGTTCATTAATGCATTGAATTGTGCTTTGCCAGTTTGATGCTTTGTGTTCAATAAATGTCATTATATTATTATTATATTTTACAAGGTTGTCTGTCTTAATGTTACACTTGTATTGAATTGAGCTAACCTCTGCTCACTGATGCCTACAACCCTTTAGTTAGATCATCAATATTATTCATTTGGTATTAACTAAAGGTATAATGTTGTGATTTGATTAAGATGAACAAACTATAAATATTGTAGTTTCTCATTTTAATTACTAATTTAATTATTAATTAAAATTCCAAATTTCTAGTTAAGTATATTTTATGAGACTGATATACTGAACATAATGAAATGGATATTATAAGAGTATTTCTATTTTTGGCTGCTATCATGTGAGGAATTAACAAGCCTTCTAGAATTCTAATAACAAGAATTCTAATTTCTAGACGGATAGCCCCTACAAAAGCGATTGAGGCACAGAAACGGCATCAGCAAGCAGGCTGTATGTATGTATTCCATCACAATTTGTGGTCATTTTTTAATAATGTTTTATAACGTGACAAAGTAAAATTTTCTTAAATGTATTTTTCAAGAGTAAGGACAAACTGTACACAGAGATGGGCAGTATTTCTGTTACTTGTATTTGAAATACGTATTTCAATTACTTTTGAGTATTTTGTAATTTGTATTTGACAGGGCTGAAAAAAATCAAATGTAATTTGTAACAAGATACTTTAGGTGGAGTAATTTTGTATTTTCAAAATACTCAAAATACTTTATCCATGATTCAAAGAACATAAAAAAAGAACAACAGTACACTTAGACACACTCACAGTGATTTTTAGACCCGCTCTCTGTCGGTTGGACAAGGCAGTGAATGCATGCACACGTGGATGCATGCATGTATCTGGTCGCAGGCAGCTATTGAGAATTTGGCACTTGTTTTCACACAAGCCTACTCACAGTATTCTAAGTGGCGTTTGAGAAAACGTGACGGACGTGAAAATACGATTTCTCAAAACGCCACTTTGTGACTCCAGAAACACTAGCTAGCATGTACAATTCATGCTGATTTGTTTGTAAGTTTGTACTGTACTATTTTCAGTATTTTTCTTTTATATACAAATAGCATCAAAGATAAGAAATTGGTTGTCAATAGCCCAAACAACCAAAATGGAGGGAGTAATGTGGGCAAACTAATTAGGAGATGCTAAAGATGTGATTGTGCCTCTAACACTTAACACACGGCGATAGCCTATGTGATTTTGGCTTTTTGCTCATATTCATAGAGAAAGGCAGCCACCTATTCATATGTTGGCCTACGATAGCCAATTGGAGACAAGTTTATTTCCCTGTATTTTAAAAATACAAAATACATGTATTTTATCTGATACATTTTCTGGCACCAGTATTTTGTATTTTATCTGATACATTTATTTGAGGGGTATTTTGTAACAAGATACATTTTGATGTATCTTTGCCCATCTCTGACTGTACAGCAACTGTACATTTAAGCATGAACATGAAGATAAGCTTGATTGATAAACAGTTTGATTTCGCAGTATTTTGTGATAGGAGTGTTGTAGTTGTGGAGCACCTGCCAATCAAACGCATATCTCTCGGGTTAGAGATTCGGTGCTCTGAGCAAGTCCCTTCCAACACTTTCACTTCCACTTCCAACATAAAACAGAGGCCAGAATATTAGACAGAGCTGCTTGCTTTTGTCAGCAGAGCACAACTAAGGCTATGTTTCCTACAGTACAGAGGAGACAAAACGGTTTAGTGAAGAAAAATTGGCCATGGCTTGAATAGACTGTAAGGACTGGGGCTTTCGAGATAGTGTGTGCCATTCGCCCTGCCATTACCAAGATGACATGTCCAAGCCTGTTTGTCAACGTTTCTGTCTCAAGACCCGGCAGAGCTGGGAAACATCACAAATAAAAGCTGTTTCTGAATCATTTCATCTGAAATGGGAGCTTTATGCTAACTGGTCTGTGTTTCTTTCCTCTGGTTAATTCTAACCTGTCCACTCATGGAACAGAAATAGAGAAGAGTGTGTATATGTAGTATGTGGGTGTGTGTGAGTGTGTGAGTGTGCGTGCATGCATTTGTAGATGTATGCTTGTGTGCGTGTTTTAAAGCAAGACCCTTATATTATGTGTATATATCTTATGTATTGTATGTAATTCACAATACAATGTTGTGAATATATATACAGTATGTATAATAAATTGTGCATTATTTACAATGTAATACTGTGACTCTATTATCAATGGAATGGAACAGGAAAACCACTTAGCACACACCACAGCTGATTCATGTCTTCACCTCAGATCATTCCCCGCCTGATTCCCTTCTATGTTAAAATTCTTGCAGAAAAGGAAAACATGTATAATAACGAGAGATTTAAGATGACCTTGTTATGGAAGGAGAGGATAAAAAAGCTTTTAAATGAGAAATGGAATAGAGTGATCATTTATAGTTATTTCTGCGTATGTATTTTCCATGCAACACACTGAATACAGCAGGAATGGAAGCAGACTTGTTCTGCAAACTGCAAAGATGGACAACTGAAACGCAGTCAGCACCTGCTGGAGTTTAAGGGTTCACAGCCAGATGGGACTTGAATATCAACACGGTACCATCCCCGTGAGTAGGAGCTGAAATTAACGAGGATATTAACAAGATCAGCAGCATTGAAAGAAAAATAAACATGGGAAGCAACACTTCAGAAATTAACACGGTTGGTTTTGTTCATTTCTGTTGATTATGTTTAACAGGCACCCATTGCATCTCCACTTGGAGCTTGGCATGGTAGAGACAGATCAGGGTGTGTGGGGGGTTGTTTGTTGGTCTGCCATCTTGCCCCAGGGTAATAGTCATGTCCACATGATAGAAGTAACATGCAGGAACAAGCACAGACTCCATCTTTATTACTGTACCCAAAGGAATAACAGATGAATGCTTAAAACATGTGATCTCTGCCCATGATATCTGTTGCCTACCCTGCAAGTTGTGACTAGCCTGTTTTTAGCAACATTTGTCTTAATAGCAGACCAAAGGCACCCAATCAACCAAAGATGTGGCTATTATGCAATGAGGTGTGGAATATGATTCTGACTGAAAGCTTCCCTCCTTGGGTGATGCTAGATGCATGTGTTTCACCCCATGGGAGTCCTGGCCATAGTCAACCCTGGCATGGTCAGGATTTGATTCCGGACCGTGCGATCGCCACTGCATCATTGACCACTAGTGAACTGGAAACCAACTTTAGTTTGTTTTAGGGTTTTTTTCATGAACTACTAGCCAGTTAGTGTTTTCTAATTAAGCGTGATGAAGGAACTTAGGTGTTGAAACATTGGTGTTGTTCTTAATAATAAATATATATTTTTGGAGTTAACAAGAGTGTGCAATCTCAGTTGAAGTTGCTTGTCTGCTTGCCTACCTGATGGTCTGAACTTTGTCACCTAGGAATGTGCGTTTAGGGTTAAGGTTAGGGTTAGGTAATACATTTCACCATGTTTTAAACCTCCTGACTCAGTGTCCTCTTTCTTCTGGTGTGTCTGCCACAGTCTGCATATGCAAAACCAGTGCCCAGATCACACCATACTGCAAGCAATCCAGAACTCAACTTTCCCAACCAGAGATCCCCCATTGTGTCCACTGAAAGACTGCTCCGTGCTTTTTTTCAAGAGCTTCAGGTCTGGACTTCCCCAGCAGCTCTCTGTTGCACCACAACTTACAATCCATCCTGGTCTCAAACCAGGCATTTTATTTAAGCATTGTCCAATCAAAATGCAGCACTGCCCCACTGCTCTGCAAACCAGGGGGCTATTCTCACTTATAGATGTAATCACTAACCAGGTAAAACAGCTGAAAGCAAGGACACAAAAGCAGTTTACTTCAATGCAAGTCAAATGAGTAATGCACACAATGGTAAAACCAGACATTTAAATAAAAGGGGTGAGAGGTTAAACCACAAACAAATATTATTATTAATAATACATAATCATAATAATAATGTCATATAAGAGCACTAAATATTAAACAGCATTTTATCATAAAACGGTCTGATACAAGAAATGAATAAATTCCAAATCTTCCATTTGAATAGGACATAAAAGTACAAAATTACAAATTACAAAAATGTATCAGGAACTATTCTAGAAAATGGAATCAAATACCAACCTTATTTCCCCTCATCCCTGTCTACTGCTTGGCACAATCACAATCCAACTTTCTGGCTGCCCTACGATTTGGGCATAGTTGTAATCTAGAGTTGGACTATTGTTTTGTAACGTACTGAACTGATTTTTATTGCATTTTTTCGGTGAGGTGCTTTGAGTGTATTGCTTTACAAGCAATTTTGTTTTTCTCCATGTTTTGCCATTTCAGACAGGAGGCCTTCAAACAAAATAATTTATCCAATTGCAAATATGACATCTATTATCCAGAATATACCATCGTCAGGCTTTCTCAAGCTGCACTGTGACACACAGTTGCAGGCTGTCAAAGCCATGTGGCAGTCAGCTGTGCTGCTCTGTAGAGAAAGCAAGGAGCACAACTTAGAGATGTTATTCATCTTTAGTCTGCAGGAAAATTAAGAGCATTCATTGACAGCATTGTGAGAATTCCATACCATGTTCAGCTGAAGTACATTTTTGTATTGATCTTTGATTCCATGAATTACAGTTAGCCATTATTATTATTATTATTATTATTATTATTATTATTATTATTATTATGGACTGTTGGTTCAGTGCCACTCATTGTCCCTAAAAACGTAGGCAGTCAGTTATATACAGTACTGCCAGTGAGGAACATTCTCTTTGATCTCGTAAAATATGTTTTTATAATCACAAGAAAAATGTTGTTTTAAGGAATGGAGTCAGAAATATAATCTAAACTAAATAAAGAGTCAGAGGTCTTGTCTGAAAGGAAAATGTTTTTTATAGATGTCTGACATCTTTGTGCATAGACCGAAAATGTTAAAAGATATCCTACTCTAAGCCTGGGCACAATACAACTTTTCAAGAGCAAACAAAAGCTGTTCTTACAACATGTGAATAGATTGTAGGCATTACTGAAATTTTAATAAAACGCGCACCTTGTGCTTTTGCAAACAGACATACAGCAGAAAACGGAAAATAATGCAATTAAGACGGTGAGTGAAGGATGAACGCCACACTGAGTAGAAACTACAGTGCAGGTTGGGGTATGAAAGCGGAGCCGCCTTGCGCGCAGGCTCCACCCCCCTTTCCTGGAAGCGTCGCAGCTGCTTTCAAGCCAACTGTTCAATTCCATTCATCGCCGAGAGAGGGAACAAAAAAGTGGCTATTTATTAGAATATTGGTTTTGTATTGTTCAACGCGACACAAAAGGCACTTCCTTGTGTAAGAAGGGGCCCTTTGCAGAGAGAAACAATAACTTTAGATTGTCCTTAAAGTCTATCAATAATAAATTTCATTTTCCTTTCTCTCCCTTTCAGTGTGTATTGAATGAGTGGCGGGATCGGGAGCTGGGCACGATCGACGTAGGCACACTTAGCTGGTGGAGTTTGGTGGAGATGGTGCGTTTAGGAGAGGCGATCTGATACATGCTTGTTTAGGCAAAGACACGGCAATATAAGTGAGGGTTTACTGTGCCTACATCACTGTCTGCGACTGAAGGACAATGGAACTCGCGTAAGTCTGCATTACCTGAAATAGAACGGCTAGCTTCTATGTATGTAGCCTCTTTTGCTATGATTCTGTATATGGAGAAGTGGTAAATATGGACGTTTTATGAAAACGATCTTTCTTACTAATATAAATGTTCTTCTGATTTGGTTTAGTATCTGTGTGTGCGCGTTTATGTTTGAGTTGTGATGCATTATAACATTTAATTACGACTTATATCAACCAAAGCGAAGGGGCAGTGTTCATATGGGCTTTCTTTCCAGACCTAATTAACAGCCGCTTCTTTTTTATACATGCGAGCTTATGTCGTGACAAGTGTTTGAGTACAAGGAGCACATGCCACGATTAACTAAACCTACGCTTCTGTTTTTATGGCTAAGCTTCATATTTTGACTTGCAATTTTTATGTTCGGTTACAGCTATGTGTGCATTATGCATTTTGAGTGGACAGTGGGGATGTGGTTGTTTTTAAACAAACTAATTATCCCTCTAATATCCTTAATTTGGATGTTGGTTCTCCTTGAATTGCATGTCAGTCAGATGTCAGTCAGTCAATATGACAAATGTTGCCACAAGCGTCAATATAAACTTTACCATAGAGGCACGCTGATTTTGTCTTAAAACCAGATTTCCTACAACTTTGCTTTTTTATTGTAATGCAATATTGGCTTTGCTGCAGTACGCTGCAACAGATCCTATTTTAATGAACGCCACATGCCATATACCCTTCGGGTATAGGCTACTTTAGTTAAGACGCGCCTGACGGATCGGTTTATGTTTCCAGGAGTGAAAGAAAACATGTGTTTCTTGGCTATATGTTTCAGCGTTTTCCCCGCTACATATAAAATTAGTAAAACGTTAAACTGTAAAATCTATTTTTCTCAATTGTCAATTTATAGGTTTACTGTGCGCGGATTGTTTACGATGGTCAATTGCATATAAATATGTTACTACGGAGTCTGTTCGCTGAATGTCCATCAACAGGCGACTGGAGGTGAAAATGTCGGGGAATTGATCAAGAAATATAGCCCAATAAATCCCTGTTACATAAACAGGTGTTTCACACGACAGCTGCGCCAGTCAATAACCTATTAAAAGTGCGTTTTTATCAAGCCACTCGTCTCGTTCGAGGTTACGGTTTGTAGGGACAGTGAGCAGAGAAAGTAACCTACAGTGCGGGAACCCCCGCGCAGATATAAACTGTGGTTTGGTTCGTTTTGAGAATTTTCTATCTGCGATAGGTTACTCTGAGTCTGTGGTCTTTCAAACAGTGTTCGATAAACATCATGTATTAACTCAGAAAGCGGGCCTATGGGCACACTAAGGCGAAAGTGATTTAAAATGTTTGCACAAATTGCAGCATAGGCTACATCGTATATTTGTATTATAATGCGGTCTTTCTCACATTACCCCCGCCACACACACACACAATTGTTTACAACTTGCACGGCAAAGTATCCGGTACTAGACAGGTGGCAAGCCTTATGAACAAGGCCTTCTCAAAAGTTCAAGAGACATTACATTTACCGGGGGGGAGGGGTTAGAACCTCCAAATGATCGATTGAACCTAAACACATTGGTAACTTTACAACTTTTACCAAATCTTACAGTCTGCATAAATAGGCTACATAACCAGTACTTATAATTTTCTAACATTTTGAACTTCATCAGTCATTTTGAACTTCAAATAAAGATAACACTTTGCTTTCAAGATAACACATTGGTGTAGGGTATTATTCGACGACAAGGTAAGCGCATTGTATTTGCAAACCTAGTG
This sequence comes from Aldrovandia affinis, assembly GCA_029706075.1. Taxonomy (NCBI): domain Eukaryota; kingdom Metazoa; phylum Chordata; class Actinopteri; order Notacanthiformes; family Halosauridae; genus Aldrovandia; species Aldrovandia affinis. The sequence continues at coordinate 289,053 of JAINUG010000313.1, forward strand.
TCACTAGTGTCCGGAAATGATTGGTGTACAGAAATGGTTTTAGTGAAATCCTAAAACCAGTAGGGATATGGGGTATAGCATTCGGCGTATAGATGGAGGTTAGATGATGCAAGTTGTTGCTCCTGCTCGAAGTGGGAGGGGATAACGTCAACGACCCTTAGCACGCAACTATTTTGGACATAAAGAACCGAGGACATTTTAAACCAAGGCCGAAATTACCATATATATTGGGGGGGACACATCCCCCCCAATATTCAGATATGCTCAAAATGTCCCCCCCCAATATATAGCCTAGCTGATATAAAAAATATAAATAAATTTATTTGGTCCGCCCCAATGTTGACTCCATGGTTACGGCCTTGTTTTAAACGCACCCTGACTGGAAAAAAAGGACTTTCAAAATAGCGTAAAACAGTAATGAATATAACAGTCAATATTTTCAGGGAAGGTCAAAATTGATTTCTGATTTCTGTTTAGTTTTTTAATAGAAGGGTGCATATTACACACACACACACACATGCACACACACTTTCTCTCTCTCTCTCTCTCTGTCTCTCTCGCGCACGCTCTTTGACTGAGTGAATATGATGAAATGTAAAGTTAAAAATGGGCTACAATAATACAATTAAATCTTTTAGCAGACACTTATCCAAAGCGACTTACAGAAAGTGCATTCAGCTCGAGTAGATGAACAACCACTTGATGCTACAATGTTCAAGCACATACTTTCTCAAGTAAGGCACATAAACAACACACATGCTAATTACAAGGAAACTAACATTAAGTGCAAGATGTTTTTTTGTTTGTTTTTTTATGTAGGGATGGGTGGGTTAAGGTCCGAGGTGCAGTCGAAAGAGGTGTGTTTTCAGCCTGCGGGGGAAGATGGGCAGCGATTCGGCTGTCCTGACGTCAGTGGGGAGCTCATTCCAACATAATACTGTAGTGCGCGACTATACTCTCTGTATCTCTCTTTTTCATTTGATACAAATATACAAAATCATAATAATATCATAATTAATATAAGTAGTATTGTTCTTATTCTTATCATCATCATAATCATCCGTATTGTCATGGCGACGGATTTGGGATAAATTACATTTACAAAATGAGTTTCTACGGGCCATTTTAACAGCAAAATATGAAAATGTACCATCGACATAGTGGAAATAAATGAAAAGCAAATAAATAAATACAATTGGTTAAATATGAATCAGACAAAAAAAAACCTTGGCTTATAAGTACTTAAAATAAATGCCTTAAATACGTTGTTGAAATTTGTGACAAGCGCATCTTAGACAACTTTTGCTTTAACCGAAAAGGTTGCAATTTGAAACCTGATTTCATAGACCTAAATAAATCATTAAGATTGGAAAATATTGTTCATTAATCAATGTCATGATTTAAACTAATTTGAATATATCTGTTTCAAGAAATCAATGCCCAAACTGATTTTATAAAATATATATAGGCTATACCAATATATATTTTCAGCAATGTAACTATGAAAGCAATGAATCATTTTAGAGAGGCGGATGTGCTCTTAATGCTTAAAGCTTCATCGTGCCGGCAGTTTTAGAGCGTAATATCATATTTATATGATAAAATACGGCATTATTATGCAAGACAAAGTTATTATTATTATTATTAGTAGTAGTAGTAGTAGTAGTAGTAGTAGTAGTAGTAGTAGTAGTAGTGGTAGTATTCTCTCATTCCAGAACGCCTTCTGTAACGTGCTTTTTTTGGTTAAATTACATTCTAATAGAATGATTCTATCCTTAGTTTTTTCAGCTGAAAGCGATAACTGCGTGAATATGAGAATGTGCGATCACTAGATGTTAACCCAATTACATAATTTAACGAGGCTTGTATTTAATTATCTCATTCCATATAGAATAGGCATTAGCATAATTAAAAGCTATAAACTCTGATATAACGATGAAATCGTTCGCTGTGCTGTAGGGAAGGAATATTTTGTTTTCCCTTCAATTAGTAGTTGATTGGGGTTTTCAGAACAGATCAGCTGTGAAATTTGAATGATACATGTGAGCGTTTCTCACAGGGTAAACTGCGATTTCCTGATTCAACCATCTCAGGGTTTTGTTTTAGACTAATATGTGTCTTTCTTTAACATTTAAATCTAAAAAATATAAATTGGTTCTACGTTTTACACGTTTTACACGGCTCGTTACTCTGAGGCTTTTTGAGCTAAAACCACCTTTGGCTTGTAGTTATGGGGCGCTGTCTTTCAGCACCAAGCCATGCAGTCGCATCACTTTATTTACCACCAGCAGTCGGCGATACAATATGTTGCGTGCTCCAACCACTGCAAAAAGATTTATTTGATATTCCACATCAAAATTATGCTTTTACCCCCTTATTATCGTCTCCGGACGGCATCTAATAGCTTACTCAAGGGAAATGTTGACAAAGGCCGGCATACAATTCAACCGATGTTTGCCAAGGTATGACATGATTCTATTTGATTTGATTTATTAATTATACATATTTTATTCATAATCTTCAAGTTTTACATGCAAAAATAATGTGACGTTTGTTACTATTTTAGACTATAAAAACGTTTGAATGTGTATGAACTCACATCTTTAATTTGTATTTATAAACACAAACAACTCATACATATGTATTATATTTTTACCAAAAAACTATTATCAAAACAATGCATCCTTTAGGCTAATATGTGTTCATACAATGGACACATATGTCTACGTTTATGCTCGTGTGTCTTCACTACAAGCCACCTTCTTTTTAGCAAATATAATAATGAGCACCGAATACAACGCTAATTTCAGTGTCCAATTTAAAGCTTGCCTGTGGTAGGACAGGACAAAGAAGACTCGGCTAGCACGTGTTGTGGGCGTAACAACAACAAAGTATTTGTAGCCGAAATATATTCTGCAAAAAAGCTTTCGCGTGTTGCGAGTTGTGGCAAATGAAGCTAGTGATACATACGTAAGTCTTTTTTTTTTTTAAAGGAAGAATAACTAATTTTCATATTTTGAATCCCACTAAATATGGGATAGATTAATCCAAAGGGCGTTCAAATGTAACTATTATTACTGTTATATAGCTCATCTTAAATTGAAAGATTGGCTATTGGAGTTGTCAGAGCTTTTTTGTTTCGTGTTTCCAAAAATGCAACAAGATCAGTGCTACTATGCACCGATGGAATGAAAATACTCGAATATGTAAAAATTAGCCTAGAACTAGTGTTATGTTTTGTAGCTACGCTGTATTGTAATTTCCCTTCACAACAAGCATTCAAATAAGTAATACGCATTCCAAGCAGCTTGCTTTTATACAATCCCATACAATTAAATATTTACAGTATCCTATTATTTTCTTATTGTATGTGTGTACATTATCCTAGAGTTATTAAGACACGTGCACAGTCTGCATAAAAAGTAGTCTATGTAGCCTACTCGTGTTTGTTCTATTTAATGTAGACATGCTCTTTCCCCAGCAGATGGAATCACGTAGGCCTACAGTTTTTACGCGATAAGAAGGCTAGTTTACAACAGCAGACAGCTGAGTCTTTAGCCTCGGCCCTCGCATGCCTGAAAATGATCTAAAATCTCCCCGAAATGGGTCAGATACCAATACGCTTCCCTTTTACAAAGCACCTGTTTTCTCACGCATTTATTGAAATCTCCTGAAAGATGTGCCGGTTCGCGCACCCTCACACCCACTCTGCGAGTACTTCTTTCCCCCACCCCAAATCCCCCCAAATCATTTTCGCCAGGTTGGGCTGTGCAATAGGCCCGTAGAACACTAAAAACAAAGCAATGACATGACGACTGTCGTTATTTTTTCACAAAAACGAATTTCCTATATATAAATGTAGACGAATAGAATCCTTTTAAAATATTTAAAATATAAAATTTAATATTTTCCAATCAATCAATTAATCAAACAAACTGTAAATAGCGCTGTTAAAGGGCGCTATTTACAACCAGGTTGTCACAGTGCTGCACAGTGGATATTTTCCTGAGTGAATAAAAAAGCAAAAAATTATTACGTCATGAATCTCCTTTTCATATAAATCTATATATCGGGCATAGGCTACTTTACTTGGAAGAGACAAACTTATCCTAACTCTTATTAATATTTATCTTCCGTGTGAGAGGCCGGATTGACCTCGTCATACTCCTCCTACTGGCTAGTTCTCATCTCTTTACGTCACCTGACCAACGCCATGCAAATAACATCGTTTCTGAAACGCCATTGGCCGACTCCAGCACATTTAATCGCTGTCAAAGCGCATCACATGGCTGCTGCACTATTAACTTCTCTACTCCGTAAGAGAAAGTAGCTCAAAGCCGCTTTTCATCACGGTGAATGTGAAAAAAGAAGGAGAGAGGAAGAAAGCAAAAAAGTCCAAAGAAGCATCATTATCACTCTGGATTATTTAACTTCTTCTTTTTTTTGTCCTCCTTTTTTTTGTGGAGGCTTGAACGGTTGCGCCAGCTGAGACGGACTTTAGCGTCAAAACTGAATGTTTCTCTGTGTTGATTGAAAAGTTAAAGCCGGGTGAATGTATAGCATGATGATGGAAACGGACCTGCACTCCCCAGGACCCCAAGCCAATACAAATTCGGGCCAAATTTTGCCAAACAACGGAAACAAAGCGAACCAAGACCGAGTCAAAAGACCGATGAACGCCTTTATGGTTTGGTCTCGGGGCCAGCGGAGGAAGATGGCTCAGGAGAACCCAAAAATGCACAACTCCGAAATCAGCAAGAGGCTAGGCGCGGAGTGGAAAGTTATGTCTGAGGCGGAAAAGAGACCCTTCATCGATGAGGCAAAGCGGTTAAGGGCCATGCACATGAAAGAGCACCCGGATTACAAGTACAGACCCAGGAGAAAGACTAAGACGCTGCTCAAAAAAGACAAATACTCGTTAGCCGGGGGTCTGCTAACCGGGGGTGGCAGCGGGGGTGGTGTTGGTCTTGGGGTCGGGATGAGTCTAGCAGGGGTTGGACAAAGGTTAGAGAGTCCCGGGGGTCATGGTGGCACAACCAGTGCCGGCTATGCACACATAAACGGCTGGGCAAACGGTGCCTATTCGGGCCAGGTGGCGGCGGCAGCAGCGATGATGCAAGAAGCGCAACTAGCTTACAGCCACCACCCGGGAAGCGGGGCGCACCATCACCACGCGCACCACCACCCGCACAACCCTCAGCCCATGCACCGCTACGACATGACCGCCCTCCAGTACAGTCCCATCTCGAACTCCCAGACCTATATTAGCGCCTCTCCGTCGGGATATGGGGGGATATCCTACACGCAGCATCAGAACTCGAGTGTCGCTTCCTCGGGCGTTATCGGCACCTTGGGGTCCCTGGTGAAATCGGAACCAAGTGTAAGCCCTCCCGTTACCACTCACTCTAGAGCTCCTTGTCCAGGCGACTTGCGGGAAATGATAAGTATGTATTTGCCCACGGGGGAGGCAGGTGACCCGTCTGTTCAAAGCAGACTTCATACATTACCACAGCACTATCACGGCACTACAACAGGAGTAAACGGAACAGTGCCACTAACACATATTTAAAAGTGAATAGGCTAATACAAACAGCAACGAGCATAAGGAAACACGTAACCAAATATTTACCTCTTTTTTAAGGTCTTCATCTAGGCTACCTACCTTTTGTACAGAATGTTTTTTGGTGTTCTTGTAAATTGAAGGTAAATATTGTTTTGATTGCCTTTTTGAAACGATACGATATTGCAGAAAACGAATATGGCTTTTAGCGTGGATTGTTTTATTATTTTGTCGACAACTGAAACCGCTACATGTTAAATTTTAGTTTACTTTTGAAGGCAGTTCCAAGTTTTGAAACTAATATGCTGTTCCTGTGAGTTAAGTCTATCGATTTACCTCGATTTTCTGTGCGGATTCACATGGCCTTTAAAAGCTACCAAAATAGCATGTGTAACCATGTAATTTGAATAAACATGAAACATGTTTTATACGTTTATAAGATTTTTCCCTTTTCCCCTTTACACATACGTTTGTAAACGTAAGGTTCTGTATCTGGATTTCCTTTTTTGTTGTAATATTTCTTGCAAATTGTATATACTTTTGTAATATTCTAGAAGTTGTCAAGAGATTGCAACTGTAAATAGTTTATTAAATGAATTTCTGCCAGAAATAACGATATCCTGATATTGCTCTGAAATATCTGAATGAGTTAAATAAATTTTACACATATGTTGCCCTGGTTCTGGAAAAAGAGTATTATACGTGTCATTGTGTTATTTTGTGTTTTTAATACCATTGAGATTCATTTTAATCTCATTCAGTTAGATTTGCGATCAATTGACAGTAGTTTCCTGCTGCACTCGCCCACGTATAGTGTCGATATTCTTTCATTTGAAAACAGGCCGATTTTTTGATGCTGAAGTGAACTTTCCATTGAAAACTGTCCGTCGAAAACGACCGAGTTTACTAGTGACCTAAAAACAAAAGTCTTACAAATGGCATCTGCATGTAAACACGAATTGATTTGTAACGATCGACCTATTTACTTGTCACACAGTCTTGACATCTTTGAGTTTTGGTGTAATGTGAATTTGTAGACGCTGCGAGCCAAAGGAAAGCCGTTGAAGAGAATCGCCACAGGAAAAATGCATTTCTATTTAAAAGTGTATATTGATGGTTCACTTTCTTGTCACATATGTATTGTACAGCCTGAGTAAATTATATATAATTGAGGTTTAGCGCCAAATTCAATGTGCTATGCCTGTCTTGTGATGAGAAAATATTTATATACATTTTTGTGTATTGCTTCTTTATATAGGCCTATATAATATGTAAATCAATTGTAGTAGCTTATCTTTACTATGCTTTTAAATGTCAGATCAGCAGTTTCATAATTTGTTCAATCATTTTTATTAGTTGATATTATTATTATTATTGTTGTTGTTGTTGTTGTTATTAATATCATTATTATTTTAGACCATTGTGTAACATTTACGGTTAAAGTGCTAGATTTTTTTCAAAATATTAGTTCTGTTACACACTAGAATTTCAAGATATATTTAAAGTATATTTAAAGCTTAGAAAATCAGTTACACTGTAATGGGTGAATGTTATTAATAACACATTTTTATTTTTCAATTCAGTATCAAGATAAAAAGACGCCCTTGTCTTGGTAGTGCGCAAACCAGAAGGCATCAGGACCTACCTGAACACCTATTGAGACTTTCATATTTTCGGTCTGTGGAATTTCAGCACCTTTTCAAGACGTTTTGATTTTTAATTTTAAAAGGAGGATTATAAATCCTCCTGTTTGTGAGAGTCTTGCAGCCCTGTGAATAAAAAAACGGATATTCCCTACACAACGATTAGGCTATTCTGTTTACAATTGTGAAGTACAGTAGCCTATTTCTGCTTAATACAAAGGCTATGCAAACTAAAGACTGCTGATTAATTAATTATAATTGTCTTTGAAATGTTAATTTTGTTTGTAAAGTGTATGTGGATCAAATTCTTGTAATGAAACTGTCATTGACAACTTATTTAAATACTCATATTGAAGATCCGAACTGAACTGATTTCTAAAAATGCAATCCCTTTTCTGTTTACCGTTGTATGGTTCCAAGTCCTTAGCATGTTTATTTACAAAGGAATCTTAGTAATTTACTTCAATATTTGAAACAGAGGTTAGGATACAGTTGGGTAGCATTTAAATGGTTATATTATTTGTATCAAAGGATCTTTTCACAATATGACAAAACAAAGACAGAATAAACTAATAACATACCATATTTGTGTTCTACATTTTTCTACGTTTCAAGTTGAGACGGACGCTAGTCACACGCATTAGCCTACTATTCAGGCGTAGGCCTATTTGATTGAAATGTGCACAAAACAGAATGTAAGAATGGAGGAAAGTAAATATGTTAATGTCCAACTAAAACATTAACAATTCTTAGCAGCTTTTTAGCATTTTGTTTTTTGCAAAAACGAATGGTAAAGTTAGAAAAACATTCCGCGTTTCCGAATTTACGGCAGCCATGAAGCCATGAAGAAAGATATTGTATTGTTTAGTGCGAATCGTAGTTCTTATGTGTGGTAAAGGTTTATCTATCTATATGGTAATACGAAATTTGAAAAAAGCTACGATTCGCCTGTCTACCAGAGGTCAAAGTTTAAGGCCCCAGCCTTGATCTCTAACTACACAAAGAAAGTTCAATTGAATACGGAGTGCGGTAGATACAAAAAAAATCACATTATTTACTGACGGATGGACTCACTACTGATACAACCGGAGCTGCCTGGGTTTTTAAATCCCTTCCACTTAAGCTATTTAAAATGAGATATTTACCATTTATGTTAGAAACAAAGTTTAAATATTAATTAAACATTGTAGTGTAGCATATGTTGACCCTTTTTTCCTTCGGTAAACTACATGGAATTATATGATTGAATAAAGTGGCCGTCAAGAAAATTTCGTTCGTACTCTGCTGGCTGTCAACAGGGATTAAGATGAATGAGTCGCATAGTGGAGAGTGTTTTTTGTGTCAGAAAGAATAGGATTAGACAGCAGAAGGACTAACCCTGGGGTCAGCGGCAAGTCAAAGTATTTCACAATTACCGACCGGAACAGTGATGTCATCCCATGAGCTCCCCAGCAACAAGTGGTACAACGAGATTTTGGTTCCAGGGCCCAGAAGCGCGCGCTTCTCTGCTGTTTTCTTGTAAACTCTCTATGTAGCTATAGGCCTACACGCGGTATTTGAAAGTAATGTAATTGTTCATTACCGATAACAATTCACAGGGTGGAAGAGGTACATTGAGGCTTTATTCATACATACTGTATATGCAGTGGATTTTGGCATAATGTTCATATACACTATGAAAACACAGTTTCGCATAAATTAGATATACAACAGCAATTGAGGGTTAATGAACAGAATGAAAATATTACAGTATGACTCTCCAAATTACCAGTTTTAAAACATGTTTATCACCATGAAATAATGGATTAACATACAAAACACGGCAGTGTATTATTTCTTTTTAGGGCTGAAATGAATTAAATTCTGACCGTAAGCGTAATGGAATTCAATTTACTATTTCTATCGAATAATATCCTATGTCTCTTTCATAGAATGTATGAAGGAATGTGTTTCTTTCTGACTTCGCATGGGCCAATGCAATGTAATTTGAACATGCTGTGGAATCAGTGTTTCAGTATTTTAACATTCAGTATAATCCAAGGAAACATGAACATACAGTATTAAGCAAACCATTTAATTGAAAATGATTTGTCGAAGTGCTCTCGTGCTGATTGTTTGCATTCGTATGCATGGGAGCAGTGGGAGGAGGCCTGCATGGTTTTCTGTGATCTGGAATATGACTAAAGTTACAAATGGAGCACATGGGGACGTCTGGTGTAGTAGGAGAATGTGTTAGGAATCTTGAATTTACCACAATGAAAACATTCTAATTGTAAAATAAATATCACACCGGTTTTCTAGATAATCTAAAGTAAGATTACGATTGATAAAGTGTATATTTCTATGCATATATTTTCCAATATATACAGTAGTTGGCAAAATATTTTTATTTCCACCTTTTTCAACAGTTTTTTTTACAGTTTCTGCTATACATTAATGAAATAACACGCAGCGTTTTAAAAGTGTTTAGAAAGATAGAAAGAAGAAAGAACCCCCCTCCCCCATTTTTGTACTTGAGAGTATTATTCAGTACTTCCCCACACACCTATGGGAAAGGGCTTGCAGTATGACAGCTATTTGCGTCTAATCTGCAGACATAAAGCTACACGGATTTGCATTGAAAAACACAAAGAAGGAGCAAGTCATGGCACTTTGCCAAATAAAAGAGAAACGTTCTGCTAAATTTCACCAAAATAATTTACCACCGTGCATAAGTGGAAAAGAAGGAAGTGACGCTCCCCTTATCTTGTAGGAGCCGATATATTCCACACTAAGAAGCAATCACTGCTGGCTCCTATTTGCTATTTGCAAACCCCGATCTCTTGCACTTGGTGTCCTAAATGTGGATAATTAGCATCAGTTTATCACGCCTCTGCATATTTTCTCTTCCCACCGAAAAAGTGCTCTCTGCCATTGGTTGCCACTCTGTCACAGAAGATTACCAAGACAGATTACACAGAACGAATGTGCTGAACGAGATTAGAGAGGAAGAGAAATAACAACTGGGCCAATAAATTCCTCGCGAGGGCCTTATCGTGCAATTACACGTTGACATGTTTAACAATCTTGCAGCCTCTTAATCCACTGCTCTTCCAAGAGCTGAAATGCTGTGCCGCTGTAACTGCTGCGCATTCTTGCAGTAATTACAGTACTACACTTTGTTGTACGTCGCTCTGGATAAGAGCGTCTGCCAAATGCCTGTAATGTAATGTAATGTAATGTAGTTTAAGCACCAAAATATTGATTTAAATTCGCAGTTCGCAAAAGGAGACCGATAACAATGAAAACTTTATAGGAAACTTTCTGCCCCTCTCTGGGAAAACAAATTACGAGGACATTTTATAGGGCAGCAAATGATCCATGGATATGAAACTGTTCCTTTACTGCAAATGACACAAGTTGTAACCAGATCGTTTTAATATGGTAGGCCTACTTGCGCTGCGTTGATTTTTAATCGACAACGTTCCAGGTCCTTTAGGCATTCGCCGCGAGTTACTATGGAAAAGACCACAAAAGGAATTAGGAAGCTCTTGTGTCAGCAAGAACGGTGTAACGCACAGTGCATATGGTACCCATAAAACGCCACATAAAATCTATTTGACAATAATTAATGCAACAATGCAACAAGACAATTATGTGGACAACCTCGATTGTGTATAACATTGCAAAACGTTTTCAGACTGCCTGCATTGTATGCTTGCCTTGGTCATTAGTTAGAGGAGCTCTTGAACTTTTTTATCTTCCCTCTACTGCGGTTCCGCGGTAGCAAGGCCTGTGTAGGAATGATTGTGAGCGACTCTGCTGGAATTTGGCAGGGCCGGGGCTTGGAGAGCCGCCCCACGCTGACTCCCATTCAGAGGGCCAGCTCGCTGTGAGGTTGGGAAGTTTCTCTGAGCTGTGCACTCAATGGCTTCTCAAAGCCGATTACAAGCCTCAGAGAATTCTTGAAGGGACCGAGAAGCGACGCAGGTGCAAGGGAGCTGAAGGAACTCTTCACAACAGTGGCAAAATGGGACAGGCCTGGAAACGCTGGGACCACACAAAACCAAGCGCACCCCGGGAAGCGCTGGGGTGTTTGGAGAAAACGGGTGGAAAAAAGTAAGATAGATACTTTGGGCATTTATAAATGTCTGACCTCTTGAAAATGTATAGGAGGAAAGGAAGCACTGCCAATATAAAATTACAAATATCCCCTTACTCAAATTACTTACTAAAATCCGAGTGCATTTTTGTGAATCAAAGCTTAGACACTGGCAAGAGAATGGCGGAATAACATTAACCAATTTATTGAACACAGCAGATACATAGTTGTGTGTGTGGTAAAGAAATATTCTTTATTCATTACAGGCGCACCGAGAGAGACAGAGCGATACAATATAATAATATAGGACCAAAGCTTAAAATAGAAACTAAGCGATACAATATAATAATATAGGACCAAAGCCTAAAATAGAAACTAAGCAATAGCCTCTATTTCAAACGAACATTTGACAATTTGATTTCTCTGACCACTCAAGAAAAAACAAATTGGTACACAAGTACTTGGTCCTGAGGTGCTGCGAGCATATGCTGTATATGCCGCATGTATATATATATGTAAACTGGTGGAAAATAGAATTTCTACAAGGCACTGCGTAGAAAAGTAATTATGCAAAAAATCAAGCATCAATGTCCAGTGATTTCAACATTTTAACACTAATTACGTGTTAAAACGAATGGAATCAAACACATAATGACTGCATTACTGATTTCCTTGTTAGCAAGTGATATACCCGAACAGTGTTTAATTTCTGCTGTAGTAATGTAATTACGCGGCTTAAAAGTCACTATAGTGCTGTACGCCTGCTTCTTGGCCAGCAAAGGTTATTGTGCCAGGACCGCATATTTAATTGGAATAGTTTCTAACAATCAATTACTTAGGACAAACAGAAGATCCCAGAGGAGCAGTAGCCTAATCATTCTTCCAACAGTCGGCCAATTCATAATTTCCGCAACAGTGAATATTAATAGGAGGGCGGAAACGCATAAATAATGAACTGTACTTCTTTCGTGGTCTCTTATTTACCAGAAGACACACGGATTGACTAATTGTATTAACAGAGTTAAAAACAACAGTTTGCTCCGTATAATAATAACATTAATAATGTTATTATTATTATTATTATTATTAGTAGTAGTAGTAGTAGTAGTAGTAGTATTACAAATGCGTATACTGATATTTATTTGTGTTGACCGTGCGGTCTAAGTGTTGTTGTAGCCAAATTATTATTAGGAATACATTTACACTTAGAAAGAGGGCCGTTTTAACCTACCAAAAACGTTACCCAAATAAAGCATAAACCACCACCAGTTTCATGTCGTATACATCAACGATATTAAGATCATTTCGATGTTTTGGTCTTTGAAAGACCCTTACACCATTATTATGCTCATCATTATGTCCGTGTTGAATCTATTTTTGCTACTAATCGCTCGTACCCTAATAGTGGGTACTTTTTTTGGGTAGCTACTAATTCAGGTCAATGCGATATTCAAGCGAAGCAAACAGCGGATAATTGTCTTTATTCTCCCCAGCGGTCAGTTCCTGCTCTCAGAACGTCGGTCCGATCCGGGAGGAGGGGAATCGTATTTCCTCCCTAAGCATGAGCCCGACCAGAGATGTCGTCTGATGTCCACCGATTGAAAAGTGATATACAACTGGTATATATGGTGAACTAATTAAGACAATAAAAAAACCCAACTAGGCACAGTTTACCCTGATAAGAACTTTACGCAAATTGCACTATTACACAACAATTAGGCTAATGGATGATTCAACAGTCACTTTGCCCACAAGTGACTTGGTTATTGCAATCCAGAGAGGACGACAAGAGTGGCAGCAAACGGGTTTCAAAGCGACTCGCAGTGCCCTGTGTATGCATTTTTCACGTTCCCATGCACGTTCTTCTTAATAGAATTAGCCTAATCCGTCTCCTCTCCGCTCAGTCCTACCTGAGTCCTGTCAACCCCGCCAATTCGGGTGATTAGAGAACAACGGCGGTCCCCCGGACCGGCCACGGTAGTCAATCAACCAGAACAGCCTATGCAAATGGGTGAGAAAGGCAAGAAGATGGCGAACAGGGGTCCCAATTGTTTGACAAATTTCACAGCACTATGCAGCTGCAACGCTAGTTGTCTGGTACGCTCTCTTTATCCTGACTCTACGCTGCCAGTTGACCGAGTGAAAGTCTGTGATGAACAATATAATTTGAGACAATCATTAATGAACGTAAAACAATAAAGTGGGACCGTTACTGTTGGGTGATGTATAGGTCAAGCCATAGAACAAGAAATGTCTCAAAGTCGACGTAGGCCTATACGTTATGTATTCGTTCGGGCATGAGTCTAATTTTCATGCAAAGCATGCCATCTATACAGAGTGACAGTGGCGCGACGTTTCCTCTTCTGTTCTTAGTGGAATGCCGTTCAGTAGCATATTAGAAACACTCTTACACAACACTTGAACTATACGAATCCTTCCATAAGGTCTGACTATTAGCTTAGTAACAATTGCTTAACTACTGTTAAAACAGTCAAGACAATGAGATACGTTTGCTTTTATTGTTTAATTTGTTAGCCAAGAATATAATATAGGCTATATATACATTTAAAACATTTACTTTGTGATGTGTGTGTGTGTGTGTGTGAGAGAGAGCGCTTATGCTTGTGCAAGCACGAATGTGCGTGTGTGCGCGGGTGTGCGTGCGTATCCCTATGTTCTATACTAAACTTGTTTTGGTCCGTGTTTTTTAAAGGAGCTGTCCAGGTGCTGAAACGAAGAAAATTAACTTCGCAAGGTAACACATTAAAACATATTACCCGGTAATTGTTCTAGAAACCACCATTAAATGGAACTCAGGCCTCTTATTTTAAGAAAACGCTCAGCATTGTGTATTCCGCTGTAAATCCGATGTAGGCTACACTTTCTCGGAATATCCTTGCTGCCCGACTCCTATAATCACATATAAAGCAGATTGGATATACCAGTATAGCCTATACTAGCCTTTATGTGGCATGAGATATGTTAAGTTCGATTTTAAAAGTACTTCAATTTATATGTATAAAGAGAGTTGTAATCCATTACGCTTCAATTGCTGGACTGAAAATCAAAATTATATTCGGAAATCACAATTGAATCATTGGATCTGTTTCTATTAGAGGTAGGCTACAGTTGATTTTCGAGAGTAGATGAGAAAACAACTAGCTCAACACATTTTGTCGCCTTTTTTCTGAGAGCATCCATTCGCAGAGAGGACGTACTCCCAGTACTAACGTTATGTATTTTCTTGCCACACGCAAAGTTTGTGTTGTTTTCTGTTTTCCGGGAGCATGATAGGCGCAGAGGACCAGTGTTCACAAAGCACTCACTGTTTCTTACTGAAGTTTCTTGTCTGATGGTATATCCTTCCTGCACACCAGCATACCCTTGAGAGATACCGTCCGTATATACTCAAAAGGTGTTCTTCTGAATTTGTGTGGTTCTTTAGTGTGGATCTGTATTGAGTGCAGCATTTGTGGAGATAACTTCTTACATGGTTAAGCAGATGATTTTCTGTTCTTGTTTTTTACTGCCATAATTAAAGCATTACAATTGAATCGCTCTAAATTGGTACTTACTTAGGATGTTATTTATTTAATGTATTTATTCATTGATTGATTTGTTTGTTTCATTTTATTTGAGTTCTTTGTCTCTTTTTATTGCCAGAAAATCCACGTGTTGTCTCCTACATAATCCTGTTAGTTGTGTCATTAAATGTTAAACAAAGGAGAGATTTGTGGTTTACAAAAGTTGATTTAAAAACATGTTATTGTAGTTCACCAATAAAAACGCTAGTCAGCGAAGAATGGCCCTATCGTTCACTGCACAATGTTATATAACCTACTTATCCCCTCAGAGTGTCCTTACTCCACAGCCCTAAAACCAGAAACAGAGTGCATCCGAGAACAATTAGAGGTGACGGTATTGCTAATTGATTTATCACGGCACTTTGCCAGTGGAAAGCTGCATTCCTGCGAATTAAATATTAGCGAACCAATAATGATAGCATCCAATGAATTGGTAGCCTATTCATTTCGCCGACATATGAACGCATTGTTTGCGGTAACGTGAATACCATCTCAAATCACATGAATGAGTAAAAGCAATTAAACTATTATCACAGATCATGGAATCGCGCTCAAAAAATGTGATTGTATAAATCAAGCATAATATATGAAAATCCAGTGATTTCACCATTTTACGGATTTTTCGTATTGTGATATTTATTTGATTCTCTCATGAACCAAAGAAATTCGTGTGCTGCTACCGGACGCCTAACTGACAAATTGCTGCCCTCTCCTATCTGGACCGGCCTCTCCTGGTATCATCTTTCACACAACAGAGGAGAGAAAATAGGTTTACATTGTTACATACACAAGTCCTCTTGCCCTTTGGAGATTCCCTGTTTGCTGAGGCGGCTCATTTCAACTCGGTGTGATTTGTGTTATGATGGCTCACCGCTCTTCACAAGAAGAGGTGCTATCTTAACGCTGATAACGCTTAACGCTGATCCCTTGGGGGAGCCACTTATTCAGTCTGTGAGTGAGAGAGAGAGTCACTGCACTTCCTAAAGCTGCATAGTTATAGTTATTATAAAGTTTTGTTTTTGTGTTGGTGGGTACATTGTTGATTTCGGAATTGTCTCTGTGAACTTTTCTGACAAACACATTCTTCCACTCCAAATGACAAAACACACACACGTGCACACCTGAACAGAGACTCTGTGCCATTGTTATGTCTGAAGGATACTCAATTGCTGCTCTGCAAAGTTAAAGGTAACAACACATAATGCAGAGCATTATTACATAAAGAATACGATACACAAAATACAATTTTCATTTATTTTCACCTATTTGTGTGAAAGAGAATTTTTGGCTGTTCAGTTTTGCAGTCCCCTTCCTGTTTTCCATTCTATTTCCCTGTGCCACCAGTTTTCCCTCATTTGCTTTGAGCTGATGTATGCTGATAGACTGTCGAGCACATTTCAGTGTGTTTAGCATTTAAATACAAGTCACTGATACGTGTCCTTAATGTCGGCATAGATTTCAAGGGGACCTGTCCCCTCAATGTTGAGAGACCATCAAGTTTATTATTACAAATTATTAAAGCATCAGGGGTGGGTGCATATGTTGGTTGGATGCAACAGGTAGCAGTGCCCCCCCCAAAAAATAAAAAAAATAAAAAAATAAACCTATGCTCTTTCTCCTAAAAAGATGGTAAGTGGTTATTAGTGGTTTATTAGCGAATACATTTTCTATGAGACACCCCTTCATACAATTTAGCATAACACAAGATAAAATATGGAATTAAATCTGCATTTCTAGGTGCCAAATGTGCCCCAACAATCACCCCTCTTTAAGTCACTGAGATATCTTCTTCTAGCCATGTTAGCCACAATAATGGGCTGATGAACTGCATGGCATCCCATATCCAATGACCACACATGGGTAGAGAATGTGTTCAATAGGATGCTAAACTGTCAGAATTTGCAATGGACAGGGTTGCATCTTCTGACAGCAAAAAATTAAATTAATGGGGTAAGCAAAATTGAGGCATTTGTAATTTTGCAGAAAACTGAAAAAATGTTGGGGGACAAATGGATATGGTGCATAACCTTAAACTGAAGTAGGATGTGTCTTGCACAGACTGAGGAAGAGTTGACTCTTTCCTGTATGCTCTTCCTGACCTGCTCAAAACGCAAAATGAAAACATTTTAAAATTGTCACGGGGCCGGTAGATGTGGAACCAAATGCGGGTGAGAGAGAGAGAGAGAGATCCGGAAGCAGTGATGCGATTTAAGCCGATTTTAATGCTTAACCGCACAGGACAGAAAACAAAACAAAACAGTGTCTGAACAAGACACGTAAAAATACAAATAACCAAACCAAAAGCCACAACGAGAAAAACAAAACAAAACTAGCGAAACTGAACAATCCAAAACGTGTACTAAACACGTAACTAAGCTAAACATAGGCGTACGAATAAACAAACAAGAAAACACGAACACGAACACGAAACACGAAATCTTAGCGAGCGAGAGACAATTGGCAACAATGGTACAGAGAACAGAAAATGCAAAGCTAGCAAAATGTCCAAGCGATGAACAAAGAGAAACCCAAAGTATAAATGTTCTCTCGGTTAACTATTTCCAGCCGTCGATAATGACCTGGCCCGATTCTCCGCATTCCTCACGCTTCTCCTGATTGCTTGATTCGTGACAGAACCCCCCCCCCTAGGACCGACTCCCGACGGTCCAGGAAGAGCCGCTTGCCGAGCTTTAAACTCCCGGATGAGACCGGGATCCAGGATCTGTTTAGCCGGAATCCAGGACCGATCCGCCGGTCCGTATCCCTCCCAGTCCACCAGGTACTGGACCCCTGATTGCACTCGGCGGGACTGGAGGAGACGCCGAACGGTGTAAGCCGGATGACCGTCGATGAGACGAGGAGCCGGGGAGTTCTTGCCGGCTGTGTGTGTGCCCCAATGAGTAGAGGCCGAAGGCGGGAAACATGAAACGTGGGATGTACCCGGCGCATCTCTGGAGGCAACAAGAGGCGGTAAGCCACCGGATTAACCCGGCGAATCACTTTGAAAGGCCCCACAAAACGTGGAGCCAGCTTGCGGTTTTCTACCTTGAGAGGCAGGTCCCGGGAAGATAGCCAGACCCTCTGACTAGGACGGAAGGTGAGCCCCGGACGACGGAGGCGGTTGGCCTGGATACGGTTCTGTTGGGTGGTGCGCTCGATGGCTTGCCTAGCTCTTTTCCAGACCTGTCTGCAACGCCTTATGTGTAGTTCTGCTGAAGGTACCCCAGTTTCACTCTCCTGGTCGGGGAAGATAGGCGGTTGGTAGCCAAACTGGACCTCAAATGGCGACATCCCAGTGGTGGAGCAGCGAAGGGTGTTGTGTGCATATTCGGCCCATGGAAGGTTGCGGCTCCAGGACATGGGGTTAGACGATGAAAGACACCGCAGGGTCGTCTCCATGTCCTGATTGACCCGCTCCGTCTGCCTGTTGGACTGGGGGTGGTAACCTGATGACAGGCTGGCTGTAGCCCCGATGAGTGTGCAGAAGGCCCTCCAGAACCGGGCGGTAAACTGTGGTCCCCGGTCAGACACGATGTCGGTGGGAAGGCCGAACACCCGAAACACGTGTTCGACCACCAGTTCCGCGGTCTCCTGGGCTGAGGGTAGTTTGGGCAGGGCAATAAAACGACAGGCCTTGGAGAAACGGTCCACCACCACCAAGACCGCAGTGTGACCATGTGAGGAAGGTAGCCCTGTAACAAAGTCCATAGATATATGAGACCATGGACGGCGGGGAATGGGTAGGGGGTGGAGTAGTCCTTGAGAACGGGTCCGGGGGTTTTTGTTTTGAGTGCATATGTTGCAGGCTAAGACAAATGACCGAACTTCCTCCTCCATCTTGGGCCACCAGAAACGCCGACGGAGAAATTCCAGGGTGCGTGACACCCCTGGGTGTCCGGTCAGATGGGAGTCGTGACCCCATTGGAGGACTTGTTTCCGTACAGCAGAGGGAACGAATAAGCGGTTAGGTGGGACGTCTTCAGGACGTGGTTCCGCTTGTGAGGCCTGACGAACTATGGTTTCAATACCCCACTGGATCGGGGCGATGATGCGGCTGGGTGGGAGGATAGTGTCTACTGAGGCGACTGTTTCAGGAATCTCAAAAATCCGGGAGAGAGCGTCAGGTTTCAGATTTTTGGACCCCGGACGATAAGAGAGGGTAAATTGGAACCGGTTAAAAAACAGGGCCCACCTAGCTTGACGTGAGTTCAACCGTTTGGCCTGCTGTAGGTACGCCAGATTTTTATGGTCGGTCCAAACAATGAATGGGTGAGCTGAACCCTCCAGCCAATGCCGCCATTCCTCCAGAGCTCTCTTAACGGCCAGCAGTTCGCGGTCCCCAATGTCGTAGTTGCGTTCGGTGGCAGTCAAGCGAT
Organism: Aldrovandia affinis; assembly: GCA_029706075.1. Classification (NCBI taxonomy): domain Eukaryota; kingdom Metazoa; phylum Chordata; class Actinopteri; order Notacanthiformes; family Halosauridae; genus Aldrovandia; species Aldrovandia affinis. Next base: position 308,297 of record JAINUG010000313.1, read on the forward strand.
GGGACAGGAAGGCACATGGACGAAGCTTGTTGTCAGGTTGTAACCGTTGAGAGAGAACGGCTCCAATGCCAGTGTTGGAAGCGTCAACTTCAACCACGAAGGGTAGAGCTGGGTCCGGAATGGTGAGGACAGGTGCCGAGGTGAAGCGCTGTTTAAGATGTTGGAAGGCTTGTTCGGCTTCGGGAGTCCAGAGGAAGTCCTTGGCCTTCCCCCGGGTCAGGTCGGTGAGTGGAGCCGCCACTGTTCGAAGTCCCGAATGAATCTCCTGTAGAAATTGGCGAAGCCAAGGAAACGTTGCACTTGTTTAATAGAGATGGGGCGTGGCCAGTCTCGTACTGCTTGCGTCTTGATGGGATCCATCTGGATACTGCCTGCCTGTAGGATAAAACCCAGAAATGTGACGGTGGATGCATGGAACTCGCTTTTCTCCAGCTTGACGTATAATTGGTTCCGCAGGAGCAGCTGTAGGACATGTCTCACGTGTAATTCGTGTTCCTGGGCGTTCCTGGAGAATATGAGGATGTCATCTAAGTATACAAAGACGAAACGGTTGAGCACCTCTCTCAACACGTCGTTGATGAGCGCTTGAAAGACCGACGGACTGTTGGAAAGACCGAACGGCATGACAAGGTATTCATAGTGCCCTGTAGGCGTGTTGAAGGCAGTTTTCCACTCATCTCCTTCCCGAATGCGCACCAGGTTATATGCACACCGGAGGTCCAGTTTGGAGAAGATGGTGGCCCCCTGCAGCATCTCGAATGCCGTGGACATCAAGGGCAGAGGATATCTGTTCTTGATAGTGATGTTGTTCAGACCTCTGTAGTCGATACACGGCCGCAGGCCCCATCCTTCTTCCCCACGAAGAAAAAACCTGCTCCCGCTGGTGAGGTGGATGGGCGGATGTGTGTCCGGCGAGCGCCTCCCGGATGTAATCGTTCATGGCCGTCGTCTCGGTCCGGGATAATGAGAAAATCTTGCCCGAGGAGGACTGGTTCCCGGCAGCAGATCAATCGCACAGTCGTACGGACGGTGAGGAGGTAGAGTAGCCGTGTGTTGCTTGCTGAACACCGCATGGAGATCCCTGTGTACGCCGGAGGCACACGGCCCAGTCCTGGATCTCTGGTTCTCGGTGTGAGGCAGCAGCAGGAGAGCGAGGCAGCAGACAGGTGCTTTGGCAGGTCAATCCCCAGCCCAGTATCTTCTCAGCGTTCCAGTCAATTTGGGGGTTGTGCTTGCTAAGCCAAGGGTAGCCCAGCACGAGAGGTAGCTGCGGAGAGTGAGTGACAAAAAGTTCCATACGTTCCGTGTGTTCATCCCTTATAGTGATCTGGAGAGGAATGGTCCGCTGCGTGATGGCGCCGGATCCCAATGGCTTGCCGTCCAGGGCTGTGACTGACAGGGGGGATTCCAATGTCACAAGGGGGATTTGTAGTCGCTGGGCGAGGTTGAGGTCGATAAAGTCTCCCGCCGCTCCGGAATCAACAAGGGCGAGAGCCGAGTGCTGAGAGTTGTTCCAGCGTATGGAGATGGGCAACACCAATCCAGTGATGATTGATGCCTTGGGAGTGAACACTGCGCTACTTACCACCCTCCCGGTGTGGTAGTAGCATTGGCTTTTCCCTTTAGCTCCGCACATGAATCACGATAGTGACCAAAACGCCCACAGTACAGACAGCTGTTTTCTTTACGACGACGTTCCTTTTCGGTGGCTGAGAGACGAGCTCTGCCCAACTGCATCGGTTCCTCCTGTTCGCTGGGGGTAACACGAGGCGGGGAATTGGAGGCTGATGGGATAGGTTCCGTCCGCAACGGAAATGATGTCCGCGGTCGGGGTACGGGGTAGTTATTGCGACGTTCATTGATACGTTCCCTTTGGCGATTGTCCAGCTTGATAGCCAATGCCACAAGTTCTTCCCACTGGTCGATGTGTCCATGGACGACGAGTTCATCCTTGAGCCCTTCGTTGAGACCCTGCCGGAACGTCGCTATAAGTGCCTCGTTGTTCCAGCGACTCTCCACGGCCAGGGTGCGGAACTCAATGGCGTAGGCAGCGACAGTTCGGCCTCCCTGCTTGATCCGGAGCAGCCGGTTAGCCGCTTCACGACCCTGGACTGGATGGTCAAACACCGTCTGTAACTCGGACTTGAATCTGGCATAGCTGTTGCAGACGAGTCCTTGTTCCTCCCAGATGGCCGTTGCCCACTGCAGAGCGGTACCGGTTAAAAGGGAAATCACATACGCTATTCGGGAGCGTTCACTGGGAAATTGTGACGGTTGGAGTTCGAATGCCAGCGAGCACTGTGTGATGAACCCACGGCATCCTGTGGGATTACCGTCGTATCGTTCCGGTGCCGGGAGACGTGGTTCACGACGTAAGCCGGCTTGGTTAGTGTCCCTGGGTTCCGGATGAAACTGAGAGGTGGTGGTTGCGGTTTTGTTAAGGAGTAACTCCATGATGGTGTTGAACTGGCTGGCTGTTTGGCGGCTGAATGTGTTCAGTTGTTCCGTGAGTACAGTAATAGCCTGGTCCTGCCGTCTGATGGCTGCTTCCTGGCTTTGGATGGTACTGTGCAGGATGCTCTGGGTCCGCTCGGTCTCCGCTGGTTCCGAATTGGACTTGGACATTCTGTCACGGGGCCGGTAGATGTGGAACCAAATGCGGGTGAGAGAGAGAGAGAGATCCGGAAGCAGTGATGCGATTTAAGCCGATTTTAATGCTTAACCGCACAGGACAGAAAACAAAACAAAACAGTGTCTGAACAAGACACGTAAAAATACAAATAACCAAACCAAAAGCCACAACGAGAAAAACAAAACAAAACTAGCGAAACTGAACAATCCAAAACGTGTACTAAACAACACGTAACTAAGCTAAACATAGGCGTACGAATAAACAAACAAGAAAACACGAACACGAACACGAACACGAAACACGAAATCTTAGCGAGCGAGAGACAATTGGCAACAATGGTACAGAGAACAGAAAATGCAAAGCTAGCAAAATGTCCAAGCGATGAACAAAGAGAAACCCGAAGTATAAATGTTCTCTCGGTTAACTATTTCCAGCCGTCGATAATGACCTGGGCCGATTCTCCGCATTCCTCACGCTTCTCCTGATTGCTTGATTCGTGACAAAAATAGACATGAAACACACTCTTTTGCATACATGCACACACACATACATACACACACCTGTACACATGCACACATAAACACACGTGTACTCACAAATGCACAAACAAAGCATGCACATCTACTTTTGTGCATGTGTATGCGTGTGTGTGTGTGTGTGTGTGTGTGTGTGTGTGTCTGAAGGAGAGTGTGCGTATGTGAAGGGGAAGCTGTATGATTTGCTTAAGCAGAGAGGCATGCTCGTCAGCGATACTCCAGCTCAAGATTTCCTCCAACACCCACCTCCACTCACAGCCTGCCTTGATCCACTTTCATAGTGATTATTACAATGACCGCAGCGAGGGAATCTCTGTCGTGACAAATTCGCCATGGATTTGGGATTAAAACATGATGAATGTTAAAGTCGGGAGGTGTGTGTGTGTGCGTGTGTGTGTGTGTGTGTGTGTGTTTTGTCATTGTTGCCTCTTAAGACTTCATGAACACAAACGTTGCAGTTTAGCACTAGGTCCTCTGACATACATACACTCGTTATACACTCCCACATTTTCTGTTGTTTATATATTTATGTATTGTTTTGTGGTTTTGAAGGATCAACTGTGTTGCTTGTCAGGGGAGATTCTTGTGTTTGGTCTACAAAAATAGCATGCTATCTGTCTATCACTGTAGAGTTAAAAACAAACTAACAAAGGAAAAAGCAGAATCCACATCCAGAAATCCTTTGCCTACACATCACACAGGGGGAAAATGACTAGTACTGCATATGTGTAAAACACCCTGCAGCAGTCTGATGCTGAATATGTTTACAATTGCTGGGGTTGTAGTTTAAGTTGTTTTGGGGCATTCAGTAAAGACACATTGCACATAATTCTGTGAAGAATTTCCATCTACAATTCAGAGATTAGCTGTACAGTTATCAAACCTGCATTTATCAGCCATTGAGAATAGAGTGCATAATACTGGAAACAGTATCTAAGCTCTTTTGCTATACATGGGATTTAACAGAAAGGATCTGGAATTGCTCATCCCGCCCACAGAGAATGGCAGGATTTAAAGGCCAGGAAGTAAGTGCAGGGAGACAGCTCGAAATGTGTCGTTGAGACTAAAGCAGATGTAGACGCAGAGAACACATATGCATATGCTCACCATCTACTGCTCTTGGGTTCATGCATATATTTTGTGAAACGTGTTGGGGTAATGTACTAGCACTGCAAACATGACTTGATTTCTACACCTGGGCTTGCTCTAAGGATCTTTGTAAAACACTGGATCTGCCTCTGCTTATTTCCTGGGCTTAAAGCCTTGTGGCCTTGTGGACTTGACGGACATTCACCCTCTATGATACTGTACATGGTCCCATATTATAGGCTACATGGACTTGGAAAAATGCTGGAGACATTTGTAATCACCACCTTTCTGTGGCAAATAAAAAAATATATATCGTTTTTTTTGTGCGCCATGCTTCTGAAGTGTATGAAGACACACAATAACTTAAAAGTTGTTATGGGGCACTCTTAAATGGAAGCAAATGTTTAAATTTTCTATTAAATCCCTCACTGGGATTTATTTTCTTAGTTAAGTGTTTTGTATTTAGCATCACCCCAGTACAGCAATTTTCTAAAACAGATCTATATTGCTTTTATTCTTGTTGAAATGTAACGATGGAATAAAAGTTTGAACTCTTTTAAATCACACAGAACACAGTTTTCCTTTTTGGGTTTACATAAATATACAAAAGTGACCATGAATGGTCATGTTTAATTATTCATTGCTCAATTAAATCAAGCACTGTAAATCCCTCCTCCAGCCTGTGTATTTCCACCCTCCTCCCTTGTCCTCCACACACCTCATCCACCGCTGGTTACATTTTGAGCATGAAGTGAGATCTTACCTCATCCAGATGAGACAAGATGTAGCCTAGATATTAGAATTGTTGTTGGGTGTGATGTATAATTTTTTAATTTGTAAATAATGCCAAGGAATGCTGTTAATTTGTAGTTTTGCGGTGGGAGTGGCCCGGTGTGACTTTGAAATTGTTACATCCACCTTTGTATCTGAGCTTGACAAAGCTGTCAACGGTCCAGCTCTCCCTGTTTGCTTGCCCAGTCACCTCAAATGGCTCCTTCAGACACAGTGCTGAAATGTTCCCTTTGTACTATATGTGTACTCTGTAACCTGTACTGCATGCTATTTGGAAACACATGCGCTGAGAGTGATATCTTTACTTGTGTCGTTCTGTCTGTACATCTGGCTGCATGTTTAATGGAGGACTACTGTGGAAATGTTATGAGTGGCAATTCATATTTTATTGACGGTTCCCATTCAGTTAAGCTGAATGATTATCCATTGGATGTTTCAATTTTGGTATGTTTTAAATCAAGTTGATCTTCCATTCATCTTGGCTTTGGTTGTAAGTCAGTCTGGCACATGACGTTAGCTCTGTACCCCTGTACCTATTGATTATTGATTATTTGATCTAAAATACAGACTCCCTCACCACATACGCTCACACATACATTTTCCTTACTATCTTCATAATATCATCATACCCACATACAATAACACAGAAACAATGTCATAAATTGTTTAGATTATTCTATAATGTGAAACTCAATGATGCTCTAGGAAGAGAACCATTAATATCACAGTGCTGGACGACTGAAACAATGCAATATAGGATAAACTTTAAGCTCAAACATATTTTCTAAGTAAAAGACAAAAAATGTGATGCCATACTTTTAATTAAAATTTTAATTTTAATTTAACAATTAATCCCTTGGAAGACAATGGACTGATCTGGCAGTATCCACCAGGGGGGCGGGATATTGACAGTCTGAAAGAGGGTTCTGTGCAATGGCTATTGGTCAGGCTCATAAGCAAAACAATACTGCAGTGAAGTGAGATGGAGGGGCAGTTAGTCTGATACAAAATCAGGACTTCCTGTGATGCTGGAAAGTTGCTGGCAAAGGTACAAATCCCCAGAAGCAGGACAAACATGTGCAGCAGAAATTTGCTCAACAAGTCAGAGCACTACTTTATGTCATTGAGAAAATGAGCAATCCATCGTCAGAGGACAGTACGGACTTCAGTTAAATTACAGGGAAGTAGCACACCAAGCTGTTGTTGATGCTTTTTGAGTTACAAACAGGACCAAATGTTTTGTCTTTCCTGCCACAAGAAACAAGAAGCTTGCCACGTATAGTCACATGTGACATTTGGGACTGGCAAGCACTTGAGATACATACCTGTCCATGAAATTGCAACATGTGTTGGTCCAGACAAATCAAAGCCCCTTCCAATTTTCCATGCCTTCAAAAACGATGTGACACAGTATCTACATTTGCAAATATGGGCAAGAAGACAGCATGGGACACCTGGAATGAATATGACATGGAAACAAGCTTTTTTGGCTCTTTCAAATACTCCAAATGGAATCTCAGAGCAGACTGTTGCCATTTTGAAGGTCTCCTTTATGATCACATAAGCAGTAAGGAAAAACTCAATCAGGCTCTTTTTGAACTATTCACAAAGAAAAAAATGGTAATCAATCAATCAATCAATCAATCAATCTTTATTTGTATAGCACCTTTCTAAACAAAGTTACAAAGTGCTTTACACTGTAAAAGACCAGTAGCAATATAAAATACTATCAGGGGCAGAGAAGGATAAACAGTAAACATAAAACAAGACATAAAACAAGCAAGATAAAAGCAAGATAATAAAATACAGAAAATGAACAATAAAAATAAGAATAAGAACAATAAAAAGGTATTAAATGCAATTAAAAGCAAGGGAATAAAAGTGGGTCTTTAGGCGTTGTTTAAAACGATTTATGGAATCGGCTGATCTAATACTTGGAGGGAGGCTGTTCCATAACTTAGCGGCTGCAACATTAAAAGCACAATCACCTTTTTGTTTAAGCCTGGTCCTAGGAATCAAAAGCCCTATGGAATGACCTAAGGAATTTCCCAGAGTCGTATAAAAACAGCATTTCAGTAATGTACTCTGGGGCTATACCATGTAGAGCTTTAGAAGTGATTATTAATTTTGAAGTCGATTCTAAATCTCACTGGTAGCCAATGCAGGGAGGCCAGGACTGGGGTGATATGCGACCTACGATTTGACTTAGTCAGTAAACGGGCAGCTGAGTTTTGAACTAGTTGAAGCCGATCTACTGCAGTTTGGCTAAGAAATGTAAACAAGGCATTGCAGTAGTCAAGTCGTGACGACACAAAGGCATGAATTATTCTCTCTGTTTCTTGGAAAGGCAGAATCGATCTGACCTTTGCGATATTTCGCAACTGCAAAAAAAAGCACTGCACCAGTTTTTTTGAGTGTTGTCCAAACCTCATCTGTGGGTCAGAAATAATACCCAAATTCCTGATGGCAGACTTCACATTTGAAGCCAATGGGCCCAGGAACTGCTGAAAAGGTTTTATTGAGTTTTTAGGGCCAAAAACAAGAAGTTCCATTCCGAGTTAAACTGGAGGAGGTTTTGTGACATCCAGTCCTTAATAGCAATGAGACAAACTTTTAAAATAGCCAATCTATTAAAATCATTAGGTTTTACAGACAGATAAAGTTGGGTGTCGTCTGCATAACAGTGGTAGGAGAGGTTAAAGCCATGGATAATATGGCCCAGGGGTAGCATGTAAAGTGAAAAAAATGGGACCAAGAATAGTCCACTCCACATGTCAATAAGGAGGATGATGAGACAGAATCACTAATACAAACTTAGAATTTTCTGTTGCTGAGATAGGATGAGAACCAGTCAAGAGTTGTCCCAGATATACCCACCCACTTAAGCCTGTACATCAAAATGCTATGGTCAATGGTATCAAATGCTGCACTGAAGTAATACTAAAATGGAGTACTCACCAGCATCAGCATGCATTAAGATATCATTTGTAACTCGGAGCAGGGCCGTTTCTGTACTGTGCTTCTGACAAAAACCAGATTGGAATTTGTCCAAAATGTTATTATTCTCTAACACCTCTGAGAGTTGCTTGGAGACCACTTTCTCCAGGACTTTGGAAATTAATGGTAACCTTGAGATGGGTCTATACTTTTGTAAGGCTGATGTATCCAGGTTGGGTCTTTTTAGCAGCGGTTGAACACTTGCAAATGTAAAATAGTCAGGGACACAACCAGAGGAGAGGGAACTATTTACAATATTGAGTAAGAAAGGGCCGGTAGCACCCAAGAACTCCTTGAGGAACTTGGTTGGAATGATATCTAGCAGATAGTCACATATGGGCGACAATACCTGTGAGATCCCGGAGGGAGATTGGCCTAAACTGGCTTAGTAAGTCAGGACAGGTGTGCGATATGGTAACATTTGAGGTGGAGGGCGTCATTTCTGATGCCATTGACTTTATCAACAAAGAAGGATAAAAAATGTTCACAGTCGTTAACAGTTAAAACAGCAGCAACAGAGGGTACAGAATTTACAAGCTGATCAATGACGCTAAATAAAAGTAATAATAGAGCAAATCCCTCCCACTTAGGATGCTCCCATGCATTTATTCATTTATAAAGGAATCATGCAACAACTTCCTTCTTATTTATGTACCAATATTATACAGCAAAACAATCATAGTAATACAATTACCAATTAATCATTATTAATTTAAGATAGCATACTGTTTAATATTCAAACTGATTTTGCCTGGAGGTTTTATTTATTTTTCCCCATCGTTGTGGAACCCACTTCAAAAATATTTGAGACTTATCACACAAGAGGAATTTAAACGCAAGGTCAAATAATTGTCAGTATAAATTAAGGGTTTGTTTACGCTTCAAACCTTATGCACATTCATTTAAGCCCTTGCTCTTTTTGTATGCATTGTAAAAATGTTACACAATATTGTATGTATTCAATTATTTTAGGTTAGTTGCTGTATTTAAAATGTTTGTACACTGTTATCTTGATCAGGTCTGACTTGGAAAATAGATTTTTAATCTCATTTTATCACCAGGTTAAATAAAGGATAAGATACTGTTGGAGACTTGATGTTGCACCAAAATGCCATCTCCGGCAGGCTGGGGTTGAACTAAACCAAGTGATTGGAGACCTTAATGGTCAGGCAAGCATGTCTTCAAATCAGCTCTTGACTAGTGGCTGCAAGAAAGGCTGTCGAGGACACTGTAAATGCATCAAAGCTTCCTTTAAGTGTTTGGCTCTTTGCCAGTGTGGTAGAGACTGTGAGAAATATGACATTTTAAATGGAGATATTGTGGATTGACATAAAACTTGACAAATGCTGCAAAACACATAATTTGAATGACAAACTTGAAAATTGAGAAGACAAAACTTATATTAGACCATAATGAACTTTACTTGTTAACATATAGTTTTATTGCTAATTAAATATTAACATTTCATTACGTTGAACTGACAATCTCTTTTGAGCATACATTGTCCTTCATCTCCCACTGTCTGGACAACATCCCCAACATCTCAAAACCTCACGTCAAGGAAAGGATCTGAGATCTGGAATCTACAGTGGCATCAACAGGACAAAGGGTATTATGAGACAGACATGGGTAGGCAGGGTCAAAAGATAAAAAACTTCCCCCATTTAATGGAGGATAATGAACTGAACAGGTGATTGTGTGGATTTATTGCAGGGATGTTGGCTTTAAATGTGAGTTAACAGTACACCTCCCTTTTTATTGCAGTTATCGCAATAAAGAGTGTCTTGACATTCCAAGTGTCTTGGAATTTAAAATATATATATATTAGCAGTGGCGATTTTCGACCCTATTTAGGGGGGCTTTAACCCCTCTATCTTTCATCTCAGCCCCCCTGAAAATGTTGGGGAATGTAACAGTAAATTAATAAAAAATGTAGGCTTGTGCTTTGCATGTGTACATCTCATGTTCTCATTGGGGGCTGAGCCCCCCTAAAGGTCAAATCCTACAATCGCGCCTGTGTATTAGTGAGCCATCCTCTCTTGCTTGTGAGAGACAAAGTGAAGTTTTTTTTTTTAGCGCCTCCAAATTCTCCACATTGCTAAGGTGCTTTGGGAATGGATTAGCCATTGCTGGCATGGCTTGCTGATTTCCTACTTGCAAGAAAGAGACAAAGGAAGAAGGGAGGGAGAAGAAAGATAATAGAGGGAAAATGGCAATAACAGGTTGTACAAACATGAGCCGAGAGAGGTGCAGTATGTACCTCAGGAATCCCTGAGGGAAGCAATGTAACTTTTGCACCACCGCTGGGCCCAGGACTGGCACCGTAGTCGCACATTTGCATACTCTCAATCTCTCTCTCTTGCGCTTCCTATCACTCACTGCTGGGCTATAAATAAAAAACATTTCATTAACAGAGTACCTCAAATAGCAAATCTAGACTCACAGCCTAGCTACTGAAAGATCAAAATGTTTGTATACCAAAGAATCACAAATATTCACACCCCTGTTATCAGTACTTTATGGCTCCTCCCTTGGCCATTATAACAGCAAGCAGTCACGTTCTGTAGTGTTGTACAAGGTTATGGAACTTCTTGGGGAGGATCCTCAACCATTCCTCCATGCAGAATTGTTCTAGTTCTTTCAGATTCTTGGGTTGATGTTTGTGGACTGCTTTTTGGAGTTCAAACCACAAATGTTCTATTGGATTCAGGTCTGGAGACTGAGATGGCCACGTCAGGACATTGATATTGTGCTCTGTGAACCATTTCTTAGTTTCTTTGGACGTATGTTTGGGATCATTGTCTTGTGGGAAAGTTCATCTGCCAAGGTGTAGTTTCCTGGCAGAGGGAACAAAATGTCTTGGTACATGCTAGAGTTCATGGTTACATTTATTTTAATAAGGGCCCTAGGGCCTGTGGATGCAAAACAATCCCAAAGCATTAAAGATCCACCACCATGCTTCATCGTAGGCATGAGGTGCCTTTCAACATTACTTGGGAAAAACTGGGTAAAATCTAAAAGAAAAAAAGAAAATAATAATAATAACATTTGGTCTTTGAAACGTTTGGAGAAGCGACTTCCCGAGCGGCCGAGGAGGTTCTGGACCACCATCCGGCGTCTCAGGGGAAGCAGTGCACTGTCAACACTGTGTACAGTGGGGATGGGGCGCTGCTGACCTCGACTCGGGGCGTTGTGGGTCGGTGGAGGAATACTTCGAAGACCTCCTCAATCCCACCGACACGCCTTCCAGCGAGGAAGCAGGGTCTGGGGACTCGGGGGTGGGCTCTCCTATCTCTGGGGCTGAGGTCGCCACGGTGGTTAAAAAAGCTCCGTGGTGGCAGGGCCTCGGGGGTGGATGAGATCCGCCCGAGTCCCTCAAGGCTCTGGATGTTGTGGGGCTGTCTTGGTTGACACGACTCTGCAGCATCGCGTGGACATCGGGGGCAGTGCCTCTGGACTGGCAGACCGGGGTGGTGGTCCCCCTCTTCAGAAAGGGGACCGGAGGGTGTGTTCCAACTACAGGGGATCACACTCCTCAGCCTCCTGGTAAGGTCTATTCAGGGGTTCTGGAGAGGAGGGTCCGTCGGATGGTTGAACCTCGGATTCAGGAGGAGCAATGTGGTTTTCGTCCTGGTCGCGGAACTGTGGACCAGCTCTACACCCTCCGCGGGGTCCCGGAGGGTGCATGGGAGTTTGCCCAACCAGTCTACACATGTTTTGTGGACTTGGAGAAGGCTTTCGACCGTGTCCCTAGGAGTCTTGTGGGGGTGCTCCGGGAGTATGGGGTACCGGACCCTTGATCGGGCCATTCGGTCCCTGTACGACCGGTGCCAGAGCTTGGTCCGCATTGCTGGCAGTAAGTCGGACTTGTTCCCGGTGAGGGTTGGACTCCGCCAGGGCTGCCCTTTGTCACCGGTTCTGTTCATAACCTTTATGGACAGAATATCTAAGCGCAGCCGGGTGTTGGGGGTCCGGTTTGGTGGCCTGAGGATTGGGTCACTGCTCTTTGCAGATGATGGTCCTGTTGGCTTCATCGGGCCGTGACCTCCAGCTCTCGCTGGAGCGGTTCGCAGCCGAGTGTGAGCGGCTGGTATGAGAATCAGCACCTCCAAATCCGAGACCATGGTTCTCAGCCGGAAAAGGGTGGAGTGCACCCTCCCCGGGTCGGGAGGAGATCCTGCCCCAAGTGGAGGAGTTTAAATACCTCGGGGTCTTGTTCACAAGTGAGGAAGGATGGAGCGGGAGATCGACAGGCGGATTCGTGCGGCGTCGGCAGTGATGCAGACGCTGCATCGGTCTGTCGTGTAGTAAAGAGGGAGCTGAGCCTAAAAAGGCAAAGCTCTCGATTTACGGTCGATCTATGTTCCTACCCTCACCTATGGTCACGAGTTGTGGGTAGTGACCGAAAGAACGAGATCGCGAATACAAGCGGCTGAAATGAGTTTCCTCCGCAGGGTGTCTGGGCTCTCCCTTAGAGAGTCGGTCATCCGGGAGGGCTCAGAGTAGAGCCGCTGCTCCTCCGCGTCGAGAGGAGCCAGATGAGGTGGCTCGGGCATCTGGTTAGGATGCCTCCTGGACGCCTCCCTGGTGAGGTGTTCGGGGCGTCCCACCGAGGAGGCCCGGGAAGACCCAGGACACGCTGGAGAGACTATGTCTCTCGGCTGGCCTGGGAACGCCTCGGGATTCCCGGAAGAGCTGGACGAAGTGGCCGGGGGAGAGGGAAGTCTGGGTCTCCTGCTTGGGGCGTTGCCCCGCGACCCGACCGGAGAAGCGGTAGAAGATGGATGGATGGATGGAACATTTGGTCTGATGCTTTCAGGGAGTTCTTTGCCTTTCACCATGATGATGGCTGATCACAGTATTTCAAACGTGTGTTCCCACCTTTTTATACCCTAGGGAAACAGGATACCATTGTAGGTCACTGTATAGTTCCACAACCTTCCAATGAACTTCAAATAAGTTGTATATTTATGAAGATTTGTTTTTGTTGGATTACATTTAAAAGAATAGTTAGGGGTATGAATAATTGTGATCCAGATGTTTTCTGGAGAAAAAAAAAATTAGTAATAAAACCAAATATGTTTTTTCTGAACAATTGTATTCGTAATGTAGGTATGGAAGTTTCTGAATGCGTTGAGCATGCCTCATTACTTTGTTTATTTTATACAATCTCTTTTGATCATCTTTATCAAGGTTATGAACGGAGCCTACTGTACATATATACTGTATATATACACTACCCATCAAAAGTTGTTGAACACCCCCATTTTCCAGTTTTTACTGAAATTTAAGCAGTTCAAGTCCAGTGAATAACCTGAAATGGTGCAAAGGCCAGAGGTTAAAAAAAAAAGTTTAGGTTACCAAAAACTGAAAAATAATGTACATTTTTTGGCAGTGAGTTGTTTCTTATACCATCAAAAGGCACTTGGAAACTGGAGGAAACTCTGACAGGAAGAGGTCTGGCAGACCCAAAGCCACAACAAAATCAGAAGACAAGTTTCTGAGAGTCAACAGCTTGCATGATAGGCGGCTCACAGGACAACAGGTTCAAGCACAGCTTAACACTGGTCGAAGTAAGGAGGTCTCAGTTTCAACTGTGAAGAGAAGACTTCGAGCTGCAGGTTTGACAGGTTGAGTGGCAGTAAGAAAGCCATTGCTAAGATGGCAAAATAAGAAAAAGAGGCTTGCCTGGGCCATGAAGCACCACCAGTGGACTGCTGAAGACTGGAAGAAGGTCTTATGGACCTTATGGTAACCTAAACTTTTTTTTTTACCTCTGGAAGTTTACCGATTACCTTTGTACCATTTCAGGTTATTCACCGGACTTTAACTGCTTAAATTTCAGTAAAAACTGGAAAAATGGGGGTGTTCTAAAACCGTTGACCGGTAGTGTATGTGTGTGTGTGTGTGTGTGTGTGTGTGTGTGTGTGTGTGTGTGTGTGTGTGTGTGTGTATGTATGTATGCTATACATTAAACGGTTTGGCCAGAATTTTTGTCCTAAATGCAAAACATTACATTTGGGAAAAACCCAATATAGATCATCACCCAAAGAACACCCTCCCTACTGTAAAGCATTGTGTTATGGGGGGTTTCTCATCAGCAGGGACTGGGGCACTTGTCAGGATAGAAGGGGAAATGGATAGAGAAAATCCAGAAAAAATATTGAGGAAAGCCTGCTGCCCTCTGCAAGAAAATTAAAATTGGGAAGGAAGTTCACTTTTTAGCATGACAACGACCCAGAAAACACAACTGAGTGGAGTGGCTAAAAAACAAATAGGTGAATGTCCTTGAGTGGCCTAGTCAGAGCCCTGACCTAAATCCTATTGAAAACCTGTGGAATGACTTGAATAGTGCAGTCCAAAGATGGTCCTCACAACATCTGACTGAGCATGAACAGTTCTGTAAGGAAGAATGTGGAAACGTTGCCTAATCTGCAAAGCTGGTAGAGACCTATCCAAACAGACTCATGGTTGTAATTCAAGCAAAGAGTGATTTTGCCAAGTACTACTCAGCAGAGTGTAGACTTATCAATCCAAGTTCTTCTCCTTTTTTTTCTTTTAACCCTTTACTGCACACCGTTGCCCTGAGGCAGCAAAAACCCTCAGACCCTTCCCTATGTATTTATTTTCAACCCCTACACATAAAAATGCATGATCACATGTCTGTGAACTATTCAATGAGGTACTGGAGTGGGTTTGATGCTTTGAGGGGAGGCGGGACATCATTTCAGGAAGTAGAGCCACAAGGTCAAACGGTCTTAGAAAAGGGTAAGATACATTTCCGATTTTATCATACTTAATAGAGATGTGCATTTGTATACCCATCTAAGGAAGCATATTTGATAGGTTTTTGACATCATTTATATTTTTAATATTGAAAAAACATGCTTTTCTTTTTGTTGCCTGTGGGCAACGTTGTGCAGTTAGGCTCCTTTTTCAGGGCAAAATCATGCTCAAGGTCGGATGTGTAATTGTTGGTAAGTTATGGATTTAGTTGATGTTTTGCCAACATATCCACTCATATTCACAGGCTATGGACACAAATACTTACTACAGGCACAAGGAGCCTCATCGGGCAGTTAGGGTTATACTTGCAGATAGCGAGGACAGTGAACTTGAGGGCAGTGAGAGCGAGGAAGAATGTATCCCAGAATCAGGTTTGAGAGATAGTGAAACATATACAATAAGAAATACTATTGGAGGAAATAACTATTTAAAAAAAGAATGACATACTATACAGCAACAATCAATTTGAGAGCGTAGAGGACTCAAATATAGGAACGGTGTAAGAAATAGGAGTGCAGAGTAAAAGTGTATTCACGCAAGTGTATTTTCAATAGTTTTATTTATTTTGATTCATTGTAAAATATTTTATTTTTGATGGACCTGAACCTGAGGTTGAACAGACTGAGAATGAGGACCAAACTCAAGAGGACAAGGCACCTGAGGATCCTCCTCAACTTCCTTTCTGGAAAACATGCAATGATAGCACCCCCCAGGTATTTCCTGAGTGGCTAGACAGCATCCCAGAATCTGATAGAATTTTGTCACCCCTCAAATACTTCCATCAGTTCTTTTCTGAAGACCTACTCCACGCCATTGTGGAGCAGTCAAATCTGTATGCGGTGCAGTGTGATGTAAATAAGCCACTTAACCCACAGTTGACAAGCTAGAGCAGTTCTTGGGGTGTGCCCTTTACATGTCATTGTTTGGATTGCCAGCAACTCGCATGTTTTGGTCCTCATCCAGCAGAGTTGCTCAAGTGGCAATGTGGCAAGTGGCAATGCCTCTGACAAGATGAGAAGCCATCACACTATTCCTGCATTTCAGTGACAACAATGCACAACCAGGCAGAGAAGAGGAAAACTTTGTACACCTTGTACACAGCTTTACAAAATCCGGGCTACGAATTGATAGTCTTAGCTGACTCTGATGGTATCCCACACAACTTTGAAGTGTACACAGGTAAAGTTGTGCAGATGATAACCACTCAGTGCCCCTTCTGAGTAACTACGTTGGAACACAATCAGTTACTGAGGTGGAGACATGGGATTGACGAAGAAAGGTAGTCATCCAAGTCCCCTGCCCAGCTGTGGTGAAAGAATATAATCAACACATGTGGGGGTTGATTTGCTTGATTCTCTCATCACGCTCTATCGGACGAAGATCCGATCCAAGAAATAGTATCACCGGATGATGTTCCACTTCCAGCATATGATGGTGGTAACTGCCTGGCTGATGTACAGACAGGATTTTGATGCCAATGGCATGTCAAATAATAATATAACATAAAATAATGAGTAGATCAGGTTGTACACCTTCAAATCTTACATTGCACAGGGCCTCTGCAAATGTAGGAAAAAACTTCAGCGCAAAAGAGGCCATCCAAGTGGTGGAAGAGAAGAGGAGGAGGCAGGGAGCCACCGCTCCAATCCCAGTCCCATATGTGCGCCTGGATGCAACAGCCCACTTGGCCATCAAGAGTGAAAAGAAGGGGACATGCGGAGAGAAGGCTGCAAGGGCACTCCAAAAGTCAAGTGCAGGAAATATGATGTGCACCTTTGCTTCACCGCCATCAGCAACTGCTTCCTGATATTTCACACAGTGAGAAATTAAAAGAAAAAAGAGATTCATCCAATAAAGAAGTCAGAAGTCCATGAACTAAAAAAATAAAGAAACGGAAATCAAAAATAAAACACATCCACAAATGCGTCGAGAAAAAGTGGAAGTAATCCATGAACAAGTATGTTGCTCATTGAATTGTTTTGGGTATGATCATTTTAAATGATAGCTGGTTTAATGTTGACATAGTGTTGAACACTGGCTATTATGAATGTTTATTGTTATACATTAGTGTAATGTTTGATGCCATGTTTATTTTCAAGTTTATTTTAATGTTAAGCTTTGGCCATTCTACTTTTATTTCAAATGGCCAATGACTGTTATGCTTTGACAAACAAAATAAAAAAAACTTGTGCTTGCTGAACATTGAAGATGTTAATTGAGTAATAAATTGTGAAAATAATGTTTGTTTCTACAATAATTAACTTAATCAGGTCAAAGGTCAAAGGAAAAATTTGTGCAGTAGCGGGTGTTACGGTTGACCAAAATTTGACCCCAGAAACTCTTGGTCAATGGGTGCTTGATTGTTGATTGAGGCCATGCTCTCGATGCATGGTCGCACTGGTGCTGATTGGACTGTTCCCAGCTGCACTCTCCTTGACCTCGTCTGGCCAAGCCCCTGTCTGGAGTTTATAAGGGGTGGAGCAACATTTCTTTTTAAAGAAGAGGCTTTTTCCTTTCTTTGACTTTGTACTATTCAGCTGTGCCTTTTTGGAAAACTTTTGCAAAGATTTTTTACCTTACTTGCTTGTGTTTTTCCCAGTGCATATTTTTTCTTATGTACCTTTTGATAGCTAAGGAAGCATAGAGTAGGGGAATCAATCTGCGGAAGAGAACCCCCTTCTGATTTGAACGCGAGTGAGTTTAGAACATATCCTCTCTGGTGCTAGGGCTTAGTCAGACAGTTTTATTGATTTTTTATTATATCCCTTCGTTGTCATGTGAGTATGTCTACTATCTGTCATATGTCATAAATAAATCCTGTATCTTTTTATCTAACTTGTTGACTCAAAGGAATATTTGTTTGTCGCGTCCCATCTTGGTTCACCATCTGGCTACTGAAGTCTGGTCTATTTTTATGGGTTCGTAACAAGGGTTAATTAATGTTCTGAGATTTTTTTCACTTTGAAGTTGTAACAAAAGGTGACATTTTTGAGGCAGGGTGTAGACTTTAAAGGGGTATTGTATATATAAATAAAAACATAAATACATATGTATATATTATTGATGTTTTTATGGTAGCCCGTGATAAAAAATTACAATATTTATGATTACCCTGTATTGAAATACTTACATTTAAATATACTAAAATCATGAAATTTGAGTATATGGGAAATTAATTGACCATATTGTACATGCCGTGACCTTTGACCTGCCAATTATGGTCTTCAAGCAGTTGCTAAGGAAGGGAACTCTTCTAGTGTTTGGCAGCGATGCACTTCCTATTATCCTGCTGCATGTTCATAGACACAATGGGATTATTGAAAAATACTGAAAACAGAATATCGCAATTGAATATCTGCTATGTTAAAATCCTGGGAGAGGAGGGGCAGACTGCTGTCCTGGCTGCCAGGTAAGCACATTCTATCAGTCCATCCACATAACAGCAATCAATGAGAGGGTGTGGGTATTGCATAGCATTGGGCTTCCAATGTCACGTCTGTAAACAGTTGTATGTCAGTCCTTCAGACACACACAATTTCATCTTCTTCACATCAAATGCATTTCTAATTATGATGGAAAGAAGCACGGGATGTTGGCAATAATCATAATCAACAATAATCATTACACTCCACTGTCCTAACCATTTTACATTTTATTTAAAAAAAGAAGATAAAATCAATTATACCTGAGTGAATCATAATGCAAAATCTAAATTTGTAATAACCTGTGTGAATAAGCAAAGGTCAGACTGTTACATCATCTCTGACCCACCACAACTTCTCTTCAAGGACTATTTTAATTTCAAAATCTATAACTTTTCTTTCTAGCCTCAAAGCTAGTCAGCTAACATATGTAGCCTTTAAATGATCTCTATCCGCTGACAGAAATATACAGTGCCTTGAAAAAGTATCTGGCCCCCAACACTTTTTTCACATTTTCTTGTCTCAGATGCTGAATTTGAAATAAATTCAAATGGGATTTTTTCCTACTGATCTACAGAACCTTTTGCATCAAGTCAACCTAAAAGAAAAAAATCCAGAATTTTCAATAATTTACGAAAAAAGAATAACAGACATTATCACATAAATAGAGTATTCATACCCTTTTATAATAGCTAGCCTAAATTTGCTCAGGTGAAATAAATTCTTGCTAAAAATTGTACAATCATTTAATGGATTCCACCTGTGTAATCATTAGTGAATCACCTGCTTTATATTAATCTGTGAGGATAAATGCCCCTCTCTCTGCAAGGTCCCACCATCTTGTCTGGAGGCCGCAAGAAAAGATTCAAAATGAAGACCAAAGAGCATTTTAAGCAAGTGAGGGATATTAATATAGAGAAGCACAGATCTGGGGAAGGGTACAAAAAATGTAGAAGGCCTTGAACATCCCTCAGAGCACCATGCAGTCCATTGTACTGAAGTGGAAGAAATATGAAACTACCACCACACTGCCTAGATCCGGACGTCCCACCAAACTCAGTTGCCGGACAACAAGGGGACTTCTCAGAGAAGCTACTTTAAGCCCAACTGTAACCCTGAATGAGTTACAGAAGTCAGTGGCTGCGATTGGAGAAGATGTACATGGGTCAACAATCTCCAAGTCATTCCACAAAAAGGGCTTCTATGGGAGAGTGGCAAGGAGGAAGCCGTTGCTGAAAAGAAACCATATTCTGGCCCGCAAAGAATTAGCAAAACGTCATTTGGAGATACTGCAGAAATGTGACAAAAAGTATTGTGGTTTGGTGAGACTAAAGTTGAACCTTTTGGCTTAAATACTAAGCGGTATGTGTGGTGCAAAGTCAACACTGCACACCAGCCAGGTAACACCATCCCCACCGTTAAGTATGGCGGTGGCAGAATCATGTTGTGAGGATGCTTTTCATCAGCAGGGACTGGCAATCTTGTCAGGATTGATGGACAAATGAATAGTGTACAATATAGAGAAATCCTGGACAAAAACCTGCGCCTCTCTGTTAAAAAACTAGCTCAAACTTGGTAGGAAGCTGGTGTTTCAACAGGACAACGATCCGAAGCATACTGCCAAAGCAACAATGGGATGGCTTCAAATCAAGAAGGTAGATGTTCTAGATTGGCCCAGTCAGAGTCCTGATCTCAACCCAATAGAACATCTGTGGCAAGAACTAAACATTTCGGTACATCACCACGCCCCATCCAACTTGACACAGCTTGAGCAATTTTGCAAGGAGGAATAGGCAAAAATTGCCTCATCACGGTGTGCAAAGCTAATAGAGACTTATCCAAGAAGACTTCTGGCTGTAATAAAAGCCAGAGGTGGTTCAACAAAATATTGACTCAGGGGGCTGAATACTTTAAAAATGACAACATTTCAGTTTTGCTATTTTAATTTTGTTATAGTTTACTTTTTAATTTTCTTGTTTTTGGGACTCTGTAAAGAAGAATGTGTGTATCACAAATAAAAATTCCTAATTTAATGCATCAAAATCCTAGGCTGTGAGACTCTTAAATGTGAAAAAAGTGTTGGGGACCAAATACTTTTTCAAGGCACTGTATAAGGATCTTCATATATTATCATGACAGCCTAGGGTGAAAGTTAACAAAATAACTAATAGATTTTCACCTCACCTGCACCAGAAACTCTGATTGGATTCTGATTATTTTCACCACTTTACCCACTTTCACTTTAACAAACATCCATGTGGATGTTTTTTGTGAATTTAACACAAGCTGGTCTGAAAAAATTCTTCTATCCCAAAGCAAGTATGTACATATTCAGCTCAGTATGTATATACTGTATATGTTTTAATGTATACACTACCAGTCAAAAGTTTTAGAACACCCCCATTTTCCAGTTTCTACTAATATTTAAGTCCAGTGAATAACCTGAAATGGTACAAAGGTAAGCAGTAAACTGCCAGAGGTTAAAAAAAAAGTTTAGGTTACCAAAAACTGAAAAATAATGTACATTTTTTGGCAGTGAGTAGTTTCCTACACCATCAAAAGGCACTTGGAAACTGGAGTAAACTCTGATAGGAAGAGGTCTGGCAGACCCAAAGCCACAACAAAATCAGAAGACAAGTTTCTGAGAGTCAACAGCTTGCGTGATAGGCGGCTCACAGGACAACAGCTTCAAGCACAGCTTAACACTGGTCAAAGTAAGGAAGTCTTAGTTTCAACTGTGAAGAGAAGACTTCGAACTGCAGGTTTAACAGGTCGAGTGGCAGTAAGAAAGCCATTGATAAGATGGCAAAATAAGAAAGAGGCTTGCCTGGCCCATGAAGCACCGCCAGTGGACTATTGAAGACTGGAAGAAGGTCTTATGGACTGATGAATCAAAATTTGAAATCTTGAAATTTTGAAAGGTTTTGTAGGCCGTCGAGTAGGCAAAAGGATGGTTTCTCAGTGTGTGACACCAACTGTCAAACATGGAGGAGGAAGCGTGATGGTCTGGGGCTCTTTTGCTGGATCCAGAGTCAGCAACTTGCACAGAGTGACTGTTAACCCACGTAACCCATTAGTTGTTCCCTGAAAAGGGCCTTTTTTATCTCTCTGAAATGTACATTATTTTTTATTTATCAGTCTTTGGTAACCTAAACCTTTTTTTTAAACCTCTGCCAGTTTACCGCTTACCTTTGTACCATTTCAGGTTATTCACTGGACTTGAACTGCTTACATTTCAGTAAAAACTGGAAATTGGGGGTGTTCTAAAACCTTTGACCGGTAGTGCATATATACATTATTATATACATTGTATATAATGTTTTAATGTTTTACATTAAAACGTGTATCTCAGTATGAGTAACACAGAAATATGTCATTAAGTAATAAAAGATGTAGGATGAATCACCAGGACTTCATTCAAAGAATTGGAAAGTCTAAAGGTTGGGTATAATTTGGTCTTATGCATCAAATAACACAATTTAAATTAAAAAGTAGTTCTTCCACTGCAGTGTATATGGGGCCAGTCTATACCTATATATAGATTTGCCCTCCTGGGAGAAAGTACTAGCCAATAAGTGCAGCTCCATTTTGTGGTGAGGGCTTAGCTGTGCACCCAACCCTCTTAGACGCTGAGGGAAAAATTTGAAAGTGATCACACGGGCAGGGTAACAATGGTCTCCCGCCGAGCCGCTCGGCCCAGCTCTCCACCACTGTGGCAAGTGGAAACGGCAGCAGCGGGGCTGCATTATTCTCTCGCGCCCCTGCATGGACCGGCCCAGACCAGCCCCCCTGCCTTTTAAGTGCAGGAGCAAGGGAAATAAGTGACATTTCCCCAAGTTGTGACCTTTTATTTTTACATCAACTGCGATTAACATTTTCGAAAATAGAGAAAAATAGTATCTGTAAAAAAAAAGGAGGGAGTTATAACAATATGTTTGAATCCTTGCTATCACACTTTTACTGTCCAAAAACGAAGGTTAGTGTATAATATAACCTCATTCCTTTAGCTGTTGCAAGCTCCCTTGCTACAAACATCCGGTACCGGTACTTATGTTAGACATAGGTGTTTCTTGTTGTTCCTGGTTTCCACTCCTGGTTTCCACTCCTGAAACACCTCATTACGGTTAGCAAATTTGACTTGGTGGCTGTCTCAGCAGTTTAATCAGGCGCAGGGTGTAAGTTAGGGGACAAAATGAGGCCAATGCAGTGTGAGTGTTGCTGAAAAATTGTGTTTCTGGAGGAAGACTACCAGGGGGCATTCATCTGCGATCGCTGTCGGCTTGGACAGAGTAATGTGAGCAAAATTCTTGATGAGTATGGGGGGAGTTCTCCTCTTCTCCTCTTTTGACTGGTTATGTTTTCTGGATGATCAAACAGTTACCTCAGTGCAGTCCTTCCTTTAGTAACTATTTATAGACTATGTGAACCTTACACTGGGTTTCTATCAACATACATGTGGATAATGATAGTGACTCTAATAGGATTGGTTTTTGCAGCTATTATTGGCTCTATTACTATTGCAGCTATTATTGGAGCTATTATTTATTGTTATTGAAGCTATTATTCATTGTTGTTTTTTATTGTTTTATTCAAAATGTGTCTGTGAAAACCAACCCACTGCCACAACCATACCTTAGATTTAATGTTATCCTCTAGTCAGTGATGGACAGTAGCGTCACTACAAGTAGCGAAGCTACGAGCTTAACTACATTTTCGAGTGTGTAGCGAAGCTGTTGATCAGATAGCATGGTAGCGTACACAAAAGTTACATCATTACATTCTCCCAAGCATTTTGCAAACTCAAGCACAAAGAAAAAAACAATATTTTAATCCAGCGATAAAGTGTGGCAATCAAGTCCTGCATTCTCCAAACTTTAACCTTTGGTACCAACAATCTATGGGTACCAAACATTTCTATGTGAGCGGCACGTGGTGGTACTGGGTGGTAATGTTATCTGGCACAAATTGTCACTTGCAGCTGTCACAGAATTGGGATTTGTGAAATTAAGGTGACATTGATTTAAATTCAATACAAATTGTGGGCAGTTGTAACATGTAAACCATGTGCTACTACACATATATTGTGGTATTCCAAGGGGCTGCACTGGAAAATGGCTGCCTGGCCCTTTCATTCTTGGGCTCTCCACTTCAAAGACATCCAACACGAATTTAAAAACACATATTCAGGTGAGTGCGAACCAAGCTAATGTTAGCCATTATAGCTAGCTAGCTAATGCTTCAATGTTAGTCTGCACATTAGCTATATTATCAATATTAGGTTCACCGTGAACCCAAATTAGGTAACTTAGCTAACATTAGTTTGCACGCTAACTAGCTAGCTAGCTAATGTTGTATCGCATTTCAATGAACATTTTGAATGGTGGAACAGCGAATAGCTAGCTAGCTAACTAGCTAGCACACAGATAGTTAGCTAACTAGCTTGTTAGATTATATTCTCCTGCCCATAGACAGTCGATACTACTAACTAGCTACGGTTAGCTAGCTTTTTCATGGACAAATGAAAAGCATTGGATGTGGCGATAGCAGCACAAGTACCGGTACCTAAACATAAAATATCCCCAAAATACCCCAGTTACTGTAATCAATGTATTGTGGCAGCCCAAGGGGCTGCACAAGGAAATGGCTGCTGGGTCCTTCAACAAATGGGAGTCAAAACACTACATTTCCCAGCAGGCCACAGTCACACCTGAACGGAGTCAGGCAATGCGGACTAACGACCAGCTGAAAGCCATTTCAAAGCCTATTTAAAGGGCTGATCCTGTGACACACATGGAGAGGAGCAGGTATGTGTTTGGAAAGGAGTTGGTGAGTGTATTAGAGAACCTGTGAAGTCTTTGACCAGCCAGGATTTGGAAAGAGTGTTTTGGAGTGTTGTTGTGTATGAAATTGGATTGTTTTGAGGACCCCCTTTTGAATATCGACTACAGACTGGACTGTGGACTTGGAACTGGATTTTGGAATTGGATTGGACATTGACAATGAGATAAGGATTGCGGACGTTGTGTGCTTGTATTCCCCTGAAGACCCCACCCTTTGTTTTGTGTTTGTCAATAGTTTGTTAATAAATCATTGTTTTGTTTTTGAATACTGCCTCCTCCATGTTCTTGAAGTTGCCTACGCCCTCTGCAAGGTCTGTGCGTGTCACCCAACCCTTGGGGACACCACATATGGTGGAGAATGCGGGCAGAGGGCATCACATATAGGCAAGAGGAGTGCACATGCACTATTTTGGGGATTTTTGAAAGGAAAAGACACGCTGATGGAAGGTGACTGGACAGTAGGCCCAGCCATGGAGGCTTGGAACGAGGAGCAGGCCCAATTGGCACAAAGTGGTGCCCCGTGGTGCATATGCTGTCTGGAGTATGGCCACCAACCCAGTGAGTGTTCCAGGAGGGAAGAAGTGGGCTGGAAAGACCCAAAGGACGGACAAGAAACGAAAGAAGTCAGAGAGAAAAATGGCCACCCCTGCTCTGTGGTGCCCCCTAGGGAATAGAGGAAAAAGATCCCAGGTAGGCCACAAAAGCAGACGGGCAGCCATGGTGGAGGACCGATGGCGAGTCACCCTCCGGGAGGTCCAACAACTAAAAGATGCCCAGACTGAGCTGTACCAGATGAAGGTGGAGTTGGGGACCTTGGAGGAGAGCCACCTGATGGCCGTGATGAAATTGCAAGATGAGCATATTGACTCCCTGAGAGTTCTGGGAATCATGGCTGTGGAGCTGGAAAAGGAGAAAGCATCCCTTGGCGATGAGGTGAGGCGTGTAGAGGCCCACAACCTGGCACTGGAAGATAAGGTGAGAAACCTAACCAGGATGTTGGAGGATGAGCATCTGCAGGGTCTGAACATTCAGAAAGTCCAGGAACAGGCTAAAGAGGAATATGCCAGGGCCTTGGGGATGTACAGACCAGGCTAAAGCAGAAGGAGGCGGAGCTAAGGAGAGCAGTGGAGAACCATGCATCCGAGGCGGAGCAACTCCGGAGCCAAGTGGAGCAAGAGCGTGAGGGAAGGCGGGAGCTAGAGGCACGGTTAGAGCAGGTGAAGACCCTTGCTTTACAACAAGAAGAGAGAATTTTGGAATTACATGAACTTCACCAAACCACCTCTACAGACTGAACAAAAGAAAAATGAAGAGCTCCCTCTCCGGCGTGAGGAAATACAGGTCTTGAATGAGAGACTGGACCAGAAAGAAGCCCAGCAGCGGGCCATAGAGAAATCCTTTCACAAGGTTTTAAAATTCCAAACGGAAACTCTACTTGACCTACAGAAACAACTGGAAGAGGTGAGTGAAGAACTCGAATGTGTAAAATGTGTTCCGGTCAGGAAAGATTTTGGCACCCAGGTGGAGATCTCGCAGCCAGTAGAGCCAGCAGGAGACAATGACCAGACATTGGAGTCGGAGCGGGATAGATGGTCCTCAGTCCCACTCAGCCTGCCGGATCTTGGAGGGGAGATTTGCAGAGGATGAGCTATGGTGGGACCATGGCGTGGAGGAAAGCCTCTTGGCAATGGCTGAGGTCAGGTGGGACACCCAACCATCTCCTAATGTGGTGAGTCTTTCTGTTCCGCTAGAATTAAAAAGACAGAAGAATGGAGCGCAGAAATTCTTGTCAGAAGAAAAATGGGAAATGGAACAGGCAGATGATGGAATGGGATGACCCTAGGAAATGGCTAGGGAAAGGGGATTTTAAGGAAAATGTGGAAAATAAATCCAAGAATAAAATAAATTTGGTGTTGAGGAACATGTTTTCACTGGATGCTGAACATGACGCCCTGGAAACAAAAGGGACGTGGAAGAAAAGGCTGAAGCATGGACACTGGATTCCGAAACGGCACAAAGTGTACCGGAGGAGCCATGGAGGGCTGGTGAAGATCAGAGCAGGAGTGGTGACCGCTCCGTCCTTGGACCCCAGAGCCAGTACCCACCTATGGCCAGTTGGTGGCAAACAAGGTGAACAACTTGCGTCACTCACTAATGTCTGCCAGATACTGTTTCAGGTGATGAATGGAGATGGAATCTGGATGTTTGATCCTGGTGGAGCACTGCCTGAGTGGACCTGGAGAGGGGGGCCCTCCTGGTGGCCGCTGGACATAGGCCGCTCGGCCCTCCCAAGGTCAGAGCTGAGGAGGAGGGTGTGTGGCAGCCCAAGGGGCTGCACAAGGAAATGGCTGCTGGGTCCTTCAACAAATGGGAGTCAATACACTACATTTACCAGCAAACCACAGTCACACCTGAACGGAGTCAGGCAATGGGGACTAATGATCAGCTGAAAGCCATTTCAAGGCCTATTTTAAGGGCTGATCCTGTGACACACATGGAGAGGAGTGTTTGGAAAGGAGTTGGTGAGTGTATTGGAGAACCTGTGAAGTCTTTGACCAGCCAGGATTTGGAAAGAGTGTTTTGGAGTGTTGTTGTGTATGAAATTGGATTGTTTTGAGGACCCCCTTTTGAATATTGACTACGGACTGGATTGTGGACTTGGAACTGGATTTTGGAATTGGATTGCACAGTGACAACGAGATAAGGATTGCGGACTTTGTGTGCTTGTATTCCCCTGAAGACCCCACCCTTTGTTTTGTGTTTGTCAAGAGTTTTTAATAAATCATTATTTTTGTTTTTGAATACTGCCTACTCTGTGTTCTTGAAGTTGCCTATGCCCTCTGCAAGGTCTGTGCGTGTCGCCCAACCCTTGGGGACACCACAGTATCTATCTAAGTATAAAGGCAACTACACACCTTTAATGGAGCTTATTAGTGATTTTTTATGTCAGGGTTATTATTAACTGAATCTTAAACTACTATTAACTGGTTTGGGTAATTGTTCTTCTTTCCTTGTCTTTCTTTCTCTGTCTGTCTTTCAGGTGATGGAACCCTTAGCCAAGGCGCTGGATATACTGCAGTCTGACAAAATGGCCTATTCAGGAGCATTAGTGCAATCTCAATTCTCCTTGAGAGGATGAGGCGTGAGTCCAACCTACATTACTGTGACCCACTGGTGGATTCCATCATCACTGGGTGAAGCGGAGGGTTGGGTACATTTTCGAAGACAGAAGGTTGCGCACCACGAGTTTGGCAATTTCGTTGTGCGCAATGAAGGCGTTTACGCGACTATGGGCTGGGTAGCGCAATAGGGGGTGTGAATATGAAAACAGTCAGCGCTATGCAAGTTTGGTGTCAAATAATGCATTTGCGTTAACGTCCAATTAGACCACCTCTTAGCGCAAACGCTGGTGCTCTGTGCAATTTGGTGACTTTATTGATGCGTACATATGAACATAAGGTTATCTGAAATCACATGAGAATGTTTTGTGAATATTGTGAATTTCCCCCCACGTTGAGGCAAATCGTCCAATCCATGGGTAACGTGCAAGCGTAATCAACTATTTCAGCACAGCTTGTGGTTATTCAATGCACAGACATGAAAGCCAGCAGGCCATCCATCACTACCGTTCAGTAAGATACACATGTTAAATAAATATATGTTTGTATGCACATAGTTTTTCTTATGTGAAAGGGTTTTATTCTTTCCATTTGCACTACAGAAAATGCGATAGGTGATATGCGAAGGCGATACCGTGAGCAATACCCTGGGTTTGGTAGCTGGTGTTTGCCAGACGGCTATCAGTTCGGCTGTACATGCAGTTTCTTCCAGTCTTGTCCAACATGCAAATTAGTTTATTACTTTTCCTACACCCGACAGCCAGCAGAGAACTAAACAGGATTTTTATACGCAATGTGGATTCCCTGGGGTCTGTACACATGTGCATCTGATCACGGTATCATTTATGTAAATCGGAAGGGGGTCCACTCCATTAATATCCAGGTGGTTTGTGATGCACACTCCAGGGTGACACATGTAGGCCTACTGCATGACGAACATAAATGAAAAAGGCCTAGTTGCAGTTGTGAGTTTGTTATTTATTGCTTTCCATTTACATTAAGTTGAAAAGAAAAGTTGGAAAGCCCACAAAAAAGGAAAAAAAGAGATGGTAAAATAAAACACTTTCTCTTAACAATGTAGGTCTCAAAATATAAACTCAAATCATGAAAATAACAAATTAATATGCGCCTTGTTTTCCCCCTCTGATTCGCGCGCCAACTTTTCCGCACCTCCTCGCTCTCCTCTTTTGAGAAGCGCTCCTGGCGCAGTCGCGCAAAACTGTCATGTCAGGAAATTGCCAATTTGCTATAGCGTTAACGCACTGGTATTTAAAGGGATAGAAATGAGGTGTTCTGATTGGCCATTATGAAACCAAACCCCAACCACACCCACATTAATTTTTTTAAAGTTAATCCAACCTCTTTTACAACTGCGCTGGAGGTGCGCTATCGTCCTAAATCACGAAATTACCTAAATTGCGTTAGACACGCCCTAAAGCGCCACCCTCTTTGCTTTGTGTCTGCGTTACCGACACCATCCTAGTTCACCAAAATAGGGCCCTAAATGTGCTACAGCTCTTTAATCTTTTAAACTGGACACAGCTAAACTTTAAGCACCCACACTGTTGAAGCAATCACACATCACACACAGGTTTGTACATAAACTTTATATTCTAGTACTTATTATTTATCTGTTCTGCTTTTCCACACTGACGGTTTTACATGTGATACAGTTATTAAGCTGGATATTTTACTGAAGCAATTAATATTTAAGTACCTTTCTTAGGCGTATAAGCTCAGAACCAGGGTCCAAAGCTGCAACCTTATGTAGCATGAGGAAACTACATGGCTGATCTTTTTATGAAACACACTGCAATAATCTGTGACCTCCAGATGCCTCTCTGCAAAAAGGACACAGACTCAAAACATTTTTATTACAATATTACTGTGAAGGTGAAAGAAGTAGAATATTTTCCCCCCTGTCACTATTTTCTTTCACTTTTTCACGCAAATCACTGGGACTTTGGTCCCGTCTGCAGGAAAATTGGTCCCCTCCTCCCCTTACCATCCCTGAGTTTGACACACTGAAGGCGAAGCAGAGAAAGTGTTATGGTAACATTTTGGCAGTGGCACAGGTCTCATCTCAAAGGGTCGAGGGGGTGCTGGTCATTCAAATAGTTCAGTGGATGAATGATATTCCCGGAAAAGCTGAAGAAGACATGTCCCCTCTGCCAATACCCCTGGCCCAATTAACGACGGCTGTGTTTTTCGGCATGTTGGCAGGGCAGAAGGGGGTCCCTCACCTTCCAGCCCCTCTCCAGGCCCCCCATGGCCCCAGTAGCTGTGGGAACACTGTTTGGGAGGTGTAAGGGGGTGAGTGAGAGCGAATGACCAAAAAGAAAAAAGTCCAACATAATGGAGCAGCTGGGCCCAGAGCCGACACAAGAGGGAAAATGCTCCTCTGCCGGCCCGTGTCAATCTCCCATTCATCTATCGATCCTCTAACTATGGAACAGAGGGAGGGAGGGAGAGAAAGAGAGAGATGAGCTGTGCGTTCCATCACAGCAAAAAAGAAAAAAATGGGAGGAATTTCTCCTGCATTGTTTTAAGATTCCTACATGCGTGGAGTCCTCTGTCTCCCTGTCCCTGTAGGAGGAAGCAGGGGAGTCCCAAAGAATGTGATTTCAGAAGCTGGGGGAAGGGACTGAGAGAGGGATAGAGGGAGTTGGAGGGGAAAGGGATGGAGAGAGGGATCAAGATAGAGAGGCATTGTCCCCACCAACCTCCCCCAACCCAGGATGACCATTGAAAAACTGTGGGAAAGAAAATAAATTTTGCCTGTTGGGAATTTGAGAACCCATTCCACCAACAAAGCATTCTCCGCCCCCACCCAAGACTATATAAATATTTATTTCACTGTCTGACTGATTCCATGCTCTATGGAATACATTCATTGCTTGTTTTGTATGGTCAGGTGTTCCCAAATATGCTGGAAATTTGGTTGCATGTTCAAGTGGTGAAATCCTTCACAGAAGACCAGGTTGATTCCATTGCAATTCAGTCAATTCAGGAGATGAATTAAAATTAAATTCATGAATTGAAAAATCCCCATAGAACATTTCATGAATTCAATGTCAGTTTCCAAAATTGATTGAATTAAAATAGAATTGACCACAACATTGCACCTATACATATAAGCACAGATAAAGACACTTCATTTTTGAAATGACACTAGAAATGTGAAATGTGACAACATCCCTTAAATAAAAAGACCTATGATTATCACACATTTACTTTACGCATTCCATGTCTTTTAGCTGGCACATAACAAGCACTCAAAAAGCTCAAGAAGCCAGACATGGAGGACTTCATTGGAGGAATTGAACAGATTGGGTAGAAGAACAGTGGAAATGTAAATTTTTACATTTTCTTGAGGAAAGGGAAAGGAGGATCATTAGGATAGATTTATTTTGCTTCATTTGCTAGATAGCAATCAGCCCTAACCATCTGATTCATTCATTCTTGTGCCTTTCTCCAGCCCTGGCTTTTAGTGTGACAGGTAGTAAGAGCCCGGAGAGGGCCAGTAATAGGCTGTTCCCAGCAGGGTGTAGCAGGACCAGGCGAGAGAGCCCCACATGCTGTCATCTACACAAGAATATGTAGAGAATGATTCCTATTTACTCGGTCAGACCTTGGCTAAAGGCATGATATCACGCATTTAAACCTGGGCGCTGTTCCAGAAAGATGCTGGGGTTTTTCCTCCCTTCTCCTCCATCTTCCCCCATATTTCCTTGTTCTTCCACTCAAGAAGACAGAAGTGGCCAAAAAGGTGGAAACACTATGAACACGAAACAATATGATATGACAATGGAATCCTGCGCTGTAGAGTCCTTGGCCGACTGTTCTTGATGAAACTGCCTGCTTTCGCCCGAGATTGAAATTTGCAGTCAAATGATTTAGAGTTACATGCCTGTTTAGCCTTGCACCTTGAGCTAATGCATGGACATCATCGTATCCAGGAGTATGTGCCACAGTTGCCCTTTGTTGATAATGTCTTTCCCTCAGAGTCCCATGCCAACATCACTTTAGACAATTTCTTATGAAAAATCAACAAGTGAGCAAATCGTTGTTTCAACCTATGTCTTCTTTCTCTTTAGCTCTAGTAAGGGAAAGATGTAACAAGCTAGGACCAAGGCTGCAAGGACTGTTCCCACGCCGGCATCAGCGTGGGGTATAGCATCAGTCCCACTGTGCTGCGTAGTCAGTCCTGCATCATCCCTAGAGTAGCAGACTTTGAATGTCTTTAGTAGTTGCACTGTATGCAGGCAGCGAAAGTTCCAATAACACTACTCTATAGAACTTGGAATGAATTTTGTAGCTGTATCGAAGTTCTGATGTCACTGAACTACAATCAGACTTAGAATGTCTACAGTAGCTGGACTGTATACAGAAAGTGAATGCTTCAAGTCTGGAATCTCGGGGTTGCAGGCTCGCCATGGGATGGTTTCTATGACGTGGGTCCTAGAGATTAAGCCCTTTGACTCCTATATGGCTGTTACAAGGACAGGGGCAAACAAATGTTTGCGTTATATATTATATAAATGTACTTAATATTAATTGCATAGTTTGTCCGGATCATTCTTCCCAATGGTCTACGTGTGATGATTTTACCTTGTGATGCGGTAGCGATGCTGGGATGTTAAATGTTTAATTCACTCAGGAAAATTGAAGCACCAGCTTTTAATATACTTTGTGTACCTCATTTACCCAAGTGTTTCTACCTTTTTGGCCACTACCTGTACTTATAGATTCACAGGTTTCCATCACTACTGGTCTCTGTCCAGAAGGTAGCAGGTTATTTTCCTGGATGGGGTGCTGCTGCTACTACTGAGAGCCCTATCTCCAGCTCTTCAGTGCTGGCAAGTCACATGATCATTCCACGCATGTTACACATGTATCAGCCCGCATTCCCATTCACCAACGATGTTCAATATACAAACCAGATGACCAGTTCCTTCAATCCTTCATCCTCTATACTTCCTAGTTTTGGAAGGTTTTGATTTGTAGCAGGTTGGAGGTGCTGTCTGTGTTGACATGCCAGGTATTGACGTTCTATCTTCAATGCCACCCTTCTTGAATATTCATAATGAGCCAGTAAATCAGAGCACTTTAACTTTAACAATGGCAGAGACAGAACATTTAATATTAAGAACGTGGATTTGACCATCTGGTTAATATATAGAGAATGTGCACTTCCACACCTAATCAAAGCTATAGAGCCAGTTTACTTACGGAATTTTGTTGGATTCATTGGTAGCCTATTGAAATATTTCATTTTTGAAGGGCGTATTACAGCTTGTCTTTGTCATTGCTTTTGCTGGAGGATCTCAGCTTAGCACAGTAGGGTCCTGGCTTATCCCTTTTTTAAGAGGGTATTTAAAAAGAATAGATCATTTAGATCTAAATTAAGCTGAAAATAACTTGGTAAATGAAATGTGCAATAAATGTGCCCCACTGTAGAGGTATTTAATCCTTTTAGGAGAGTGCTGAATGTGGTGTCTGCTTTTTTGTTCTATCTGAGTCCATAATTACTTAATTGGATTCATTATTATGCTAAGCTAATTTTGGTGACCCTGCCTCAAGTTTACTTAGAATTTCATAATTGAGAATAACCTGCAAAATGTCCAGAAATGTGGCACTCCTGCAATAGGGCTGCCCTTATCCTGAATGTTAGGGTTCCACATGTGTTGTAGCACCCGCCTCGTAGGTCAACTGGTGAAGTCTTCCATCACTGCTGAAGGAGTAGGCTGCAAGTCGACTACATGTAAATGAAATGGGTTAATTAAAAAAATGATGGTTTAAATGTGTTAAATAACTCTTGTTTCTGTAGTATCAGAATAAGGTAGCTGACTAGTAGTTTTTTGCTCTTAGTGAATACATTTATAGCTACTGTATATATAATTAGTTGGCTTGCAGGGTGGCACGTCCAGCACTGGTCCTTGGAGCAGTTAACAGACTGCACAGTGCAACTCAGTTGACAGACTGCACAGTGCAAATAATCATATTTAAATATTTTAAAAAGTAATACAGTAAATACCTCCTCCTGACTGTCCAACTGCTGAATGATGAGACAGAGGCACCTCTTCACCACTCTCCACAGCCAAAGACATTGCCAGGGGAAAAGGAAGGGTGGCTCCGTGAGGTTCAAGGCCTGCAACCAGGGTGTGAAAGTCAAAATGGCTCCATGGCTTTAGAGCTATAATAGCTGCCTTAATAATATAATAATATACGCCATTTAGCAGACGCTTTTATCCAAAGCGACTTACAGTAGTGAATGCATACATTTTCAGTATATGCCTTGCAAGGCATCCAATAGAAAAGGGATGGCTAATCTGAGTGATTGAAATGCAGTGGCTGCGGCCCTTCAAGGAGTTCAGGGCACACAGGGTCTTGTCACGTTTTTCCCTCCTCTAGCTCTCTGTTTTGAATTCCGTGATAATTTGTTATTTTCCCCAGCCGTCAAGTGGAGTCATTCCTGCAGCCCTCGTGGGGGTGTGTTGTGTTAGAGGGGGGCATACACTAAGTGGTGAAATCATGCTCTCTCTCCACTCTCACTTCACTGTTCAAACACACGCACTGACACTAATGTAGGCACCTCTTGAAACAAAAGTGCTTGATGCTGTGACGATGTCTCTCGAGGAATGTCAGGTGGATAGAGACACCTCAATGGAGGACTGGGGTGTAGAAGTGTTTCTGCACCTCATACATTTCTTCATTGAATTGATTCCATGTGTAGCCCTTGATTGTAGAATAGTCTTAGTTTCATTACATATATTACAACTAAAAATGCAAATACAAAACTGCAATTGCAAATACAACTTATTTCAGTGCAGCACCCTTTCAGTTACTCACTGTGCTTCAGCTCAGTTCGTAGAAGGTGTGTTCTATTATGACAAACAATAAAACATGCTGAGCATACTCTTTATTAAACCCTTTATTGCACAAAAAGGCTAAAAGCATCACTAAAATCTCCTGATGTTGAAAATGATGGCTGCATCTAGTGTTAGCTAGTTTTCTTATGTGGAATAACATTAGCTAGCATTTTTGCACTGAGGAATTATGCAAGCGTAATAATGAATTTAACATGTATTACAAATGTCGTATTTATTTTTCTCGATAATCACATCAGGGAGAGGCAGGGAATGACCTGAATGACCTATTTAAGTCATTGAGCCCTTTGCCCTTCACATTGATCCACTCTGTTTGTACAAACTCTGTGGGTGAAGTTATTACATGCATTTTGATGTGTTAACAACAAAGACATCCCAGGCAGTGTATGCTATGAGAATGCAATTGTTTTGTTCATTTGTGGTTATGTAGATATGTCATTATCATGATAAACCCCTTGAGATATGAAATTGCACATGTAAATGTAAGAATTTAAAAAAATTTAAACCCAGAAAAAACCCCATTTGAGCCAATGCGAGTAAAACTGGAAAATGATTCCCTGACACCTTGCAAAAATGCAATCAAGCTAAACTCCCTCCTGTAAGATGGTGGGATACAGAAAATAATTGAAGAGTGTTTTTCCAAAACTCAGTCATGTCCCTTGACCAAAAGTAGACTGAGTGATTTTTTTGAAAAACACTCTACAATTGCTAAACACAAATATACAAACTGTTAGCTGTTCTGGGTTCAGGCCAGGGCTTGTCAGTAAGCAATAAGCCTATCCTGGCCTGCAGAAAAGGAAGGGGATCACATTCAGCTTGCTGGAGATCTGTGTATCGGTGTGGCATCAAACCTCCAACCCTATTCACAAGTCTGAACTTCAGCAGTGTTGTATTTGCCCGTTTCCAATTTAGCAGATAGGCCAGAGGCATTAGCACTCCACATGCGAGATCCTCAAACACACACACACACACACACACACACACACATACATGCACAAATAAGAAAAGACACCCACAATAGAAATTGTCACAGTTTTACCTCGTTCAGCCTCTGGAGGGCGCGTGGTCATGTGATGGCCTTTTCCTCTTTCTTCTGAAAGGAATCTTTGTCTCTCAGCTGAGAGCAATCAGTATTAATCCTGTTTCCTACTTAAGGTCTCTTCTTCCCTCACTCAAATGCTTCTGTGTAAACTAATTGTTACGCTCTAGCCGGTATTCTGAACAAAGGTTTAGCTTGACCACTCGGTGGTTTCTCTTAGTTAAAAAGAGAAGGAACAAACTTATTTATCTTAAAATAAAGGTTTAGCTTCACCACTCTGCGGTAGCCTTTTAGGGAGATTAATAGTCTCCAGGTGAAGGGTTTTAAATTCACCACTTTGGTGGTTTCCTTTGAGAAGTTATTATTTGTTTGTTGGGACTAGTGTCCCCCAGAGCAAAAGTCTCTGTAGTCATTTGTGTTCTTTTTCCTTAGCTCCTCGGTGAGGAGTGTTCGCCCTATTCGGGTTGTTTCTGTTAGGTTTATTCCCGTGGAGTTTTGTCCCGGGGTTCCCTTATTCCTTTTCTTTTCTATCTGTTTTCCCCGCTCCCTAGTCTGTTCTCAGATTTAGTTTAGATCGCTTGCATTCAGCTTTTAGATACTCGTGAGATCTGCGCGTGGTTCTTCTACCTTCGATCCCCACTACAGAAATGTATGTAGAAGCATATACACCCACATGTACACAAACAGAAACACCCACACAACACAAATGCATGATGATGCACACACACCTATACAAAAACAAATGCATGCACAAACATGCACAGATCACAAATAAATGCACTTACACAATTCGTACTTACACAATACGAATGCACGCAGAAGCAAAGACATACAGTATGTATACAAGCACAAACATACAAATATATACAATCACACACATGTACATGTATAAACACACAGACACAATGCTATGCTTTTGAGCCTGTGAACTATCCAGAACAACATAATTTTCTTAATGACATAGAAATAATTGTTTCATACAAGTTGAATTTGCTGGCAATATAAAACAAATGAGACAGTATGATTCATGTATTTCAATAAGATATCTGCTCAGTTTTTCCCCTGAGGAGCCATTTTCTCAGGGATGTGGAGATGAGTGATACTCACCCCTCTATCCGTGCCAGGGGGGACCATGATTATCAGTGTACACAGATGAAAAGATACCACTAATCCTGTAATAAACCTGTAGTCCACCACCGAGTCCCTCAACGCGAAACACGAAACGCAATCTGTGAAGAAGTTTAACGCGGGGAGTGAAGGGGGCCTGAAACCGAGAAACGCAGGCAAACAAATCTGTGTTTTGATATCTCAGTGTAACTTTACCGGGGCATCACAGTTAATGCACACTTACTCAGGAGGAAGTTCAGACAGGTGGCACTTACCTGTGCTGAGCCTCGGAATCAGATGATGGGGTTAAATTGGGGGTTGGGGGGGGGATGTTATTCCCCCATTTAAAAACCTTTAATTCATTGTTCACCTAATCCCCCATGTCCATCACGACTTAGTATGTGTTCCTTTTCTTACTATCCGTAAGGGAGGAAGGAAGGAGGGAACTTTCATCTTAGATCAAGTGACATGGATGGAACACTCCACCAGGTACGTAACCATGGATCAGGGCATCTGGGATAAACACCATCCCAATCTTCCCCACCCCAGTCTGGGGAGCCTGTTCCACAGACAGACAACAAACAGCCTTATCAGGGAGAGGAGAGATATCAGTGGCACCCTCACCCTGCAGGTAAACACCCCCCTTCACATGTCCCATCTGAGGAGGGTAGCAAGGTGAGCCGTCAGAGTTGTAACACCACAGGAAAAATAATAATAAACAGCCACCTCAAAGCAGAACGCCACTTTGGCAGTTACAGAATTCCTGTATCAGATTGAGTTTTTATTTTTTTTGCCTGTCAGCTATAAGAGAGAGAGTCTGAAAGTGCTTAGATGCCTGTCTCCCAGAGACAACGAGGTGCCCAGACATCAGTTCAGAGGCATTACAGAGAATCATTTCTCTCTGTCCCTCTCACTCTAACAAGAGGACAGGTGGTACTACCTCATCACCCTCTCACAGTTAATGCAAGGCCTAGGGAGGCATATCTGCAAATATAACACTAACTTCTTATCCATCTGCTTTATACCTGTTCCGACAAACTCACAGAATGGGTCTGTGTCTGTGTATAAGATGCTTTTATCCAAAGCGACTTACAGTAGTGAATGCACACCTTTTTCAGTATATGTGGTCCCAATGGGAATCGAACCCACAACCTAAGTGTTGTCAATGCGATGCTCTACCTACTGAGCCACACAGAACCACCACAATGATCTTTTGTTTTAAAAGGGTGAGCCTAACACTCTGGCTCAATGATTTAAGGCACCCATGGTCATCACTTTTTAGCTGCTCTGTATCCAACATGATATGTCATGATATCAGGCAATTCTAGTGTGAGAGTCTCAGAAATAATAGGGTACACCTCAAAAGTCATGGAACTCATCATGATGTTGCAATAAGATCTCAGACAAGCAGTTATTTATGGTACAGAGAAGAATATTTTTTGGAAAAAGGTGTCAGGAGGTAAATGAATCAGCCGTTTGAAGACTTCTCCACATGGGATGAGTGTCATTCTGAACTTGGCCATTAGCAGGAATATTAATTCATTTCTTTCTCAGATTTAGTGTGTCTTTTACAAAGCAAACTGCAAGTTCTGTTAAGCTCTAAAAACTACCATCAGCAGGGGGCTGTGCTCATCAACTGACATCGCACACTTTAACAAGCTGCTTCATCGGGGCACAAAGGACAGAACACGGAAAGGCACATAAATGGAGCTTTTGTACCAAATACTTTTGTCCGTGTAAGCCAATGAGTGTTCTTCCAGGATGTTCCAGTACCATGTCTAAGGAAGAAAGGTAGATGGGTGTTCTAATGGAATAGTCTTGCACCACATGCATATAGATTCTTTGTCACTCTATATATGTATCTGCATTTAAAAAGTAGGTTTTATCATGCTAATAAGGTGGCAATTAATTATTAAAACAGCTGTACATTCATGGACCAAAATCAAGTACCTTGCTCAGTTAAGACAATGGTGGTGCCCCACATGGTAATTCACTTTTTAACTAAGTCAAAGTCCCACCTTAAATGAATACATCGAGGGCAGACTATAGGAGCTAGAAA
This sequence comes from Aldrovandia affinis, assembly GCA_029706075.1. Taxonomy (NCBI): domain Eukaryota; kingdom Metazoa; phylum Chordata; class Actinopteri; order Notacanthiformes; family Halosauridae; genus Aldrovandia; species Aldrovandia affinis. The sequence goes on from JAINUG010000313.1 coordinate 346,605, forward strand.
TTGAGATAAAGTAGTTAACAATAAACAATCCACATAATCTTATTGTTATGGGTATTGCAGTTTTATTTTGACTTATTTTATTACACATAGATAGCATAAGTGAGCATAAGAGAGTTTCTGTGTGGCTCAGTAAGTAAAGCATGGTACTGACAATGCTTAGGTTGTGGGTTTGATTCCCACTAGGGCCACATATACTGCAAAATGTATGCTTTCACTACTAAAGTCTCTTTGGCAAAATGGCATATAACATATACAGTGAGCACCCTCATTCATGTATGTTTCGATGTGTTTCATTAGGCAGGTGTATTCATTTGTGTCGTTAGTAAATGCAGAAGAGAGCTGTTGATGTCTAGTCTTGATTCTAGACTGCAATTGCCTTTGGAGATTGTTGTTGGGGTGTGACAACACGAGGAAGACAGCAGTGTCGATGCAAATTAAGCTGGCCGTCATAAGGCTCAGAAATGAAAATCAATCAATCAGGAACATTGCAAAAACCCTGGGCATGCCCAAGTCAACAGTTTGGTTCATCATTAACAAGAAAAAAACTACTGGAAATGGAAAGATGAAAGTGTGGAGAAAAAAAGGAAATGCCCATGATCCAAAGCATACCACCTCATCCGTTAAACATGGTGGAGGGATGTTATGGCTTGGGCCTGTATGACTGCCAGTGGAACTCACTTGCCTTCATCGATGATGTAACTTCAGACAGAAGTAGAACAATGAATTCTGAAGTCTACAGAAATATTTTATCTGCTCAGATAAAACCAAATGCCTCCAAACTCAGTGGACGGCACTTCATCATGCAACAAGACAATGACCCGAAACATACTGCTAGAGCAACAAAGGGGTTTTTGATGGCCAAAAAGTGGAAAATCCTTGACTGGCTGAGTCAATCACCGGATCTGAATCCAATTGAACATGCATTTTACATGCTGAAGAGGAGACTGAAGGCAAAAAGTCCCCGAAACAAGTAGGAACTGAAGATAGCTGCAGTACAGGACTGGCAGAGCATCACCAGGGAAGATACCCAGCGTCTGGTGATGTCTATGCATCGCAGACTTCAAGCAGTCTGTGGAGGGCATCGGTCTCAGCCACGTGGGAGTGGCATGGTTGCCTGTGTTGTATATGTTGTGGAGGCCTTTGGAACAAGTAGACTTTCCGGGGGCAGGTTTGGCACTCTCACAGGATGTGAGAGTGAACTGTCTCCCGGAAGGTTGCTCGAAAGGCCATAGTTGATTTAATTATTATTTAATTGGTGTCAATCAGTCAATTGATATGGAAGTCAACTGGCTGATTGGGTGTCTGTGTCAGAATGTGAGTGAGTGATTGATAGATGGGTGATTGCCTCACGAGTCCCACCTGAGCCAGGCAGAAAGTGAGCCTATTTAAGAGCAGGTGGGGCGAGTGGGCAATCAGTTAGTCTTTTGTCTTTGTTTGTGTGTATGGTATCGTGTTGAGTCTGAGTCAGGGAGGGGCGAGAAGGAGGACAGAGGGGTGAGAGGTTTAGGTAGCGAGATGGGTGAGGGAGAGGTTGTGGGGAAGGAGTTGCGAATGACATCGACCTTCTCGTGAAAGAAGGATGCGAAGTAATCCGCTGTTGGAGAGGAGTGGGGTGGGGGAGGAGGAGGGGTGAGGAGAGAGAAAAACGTAGAGTAGAGTTTACGAGGGTTAGAAACTGAAGATTGAAATTTTGGAAAAATGCAGACTTAGCAGAGGAGAGGTTAGCGGAGAAGGAAGCCAGGAGTGTGTGGAAATCAGTCTACAGGGGATTTAGATTTTCTCCATTTCCTTTCTGCCGCTCGCAGTTTCAGTCTGTTAGCCCGAATGGAGTCAGTTAGTATTGTGTAATGTTTGAGTTTTGATATTGGATGTTGGATGTTGGATGTTGGATGTGTGATGTTTGAGGAGTTTTGTGTGCGTTTGTCGAAAGTGACTGAGTAGAGTGCTTCCGGTGTGATTGGTGAAAGAGAGCGAGAGGGTGCCCTGAGAGAGAACTCGTGGTTGAAAGAACCTGTGATTGAAAGAGACTATCGCAACAGCCCGAGAACTCTCACTGGAAGACTGGAGAGTGTCTCGGGGCTGGTTGCCAGAAAACTCTCACTGTGGGGAGTGGCGAGTGTCTCTATATGAATGGGTTGAAAAGAGAACTCGAACTGCAAAGTTTGAGTGTCTCTGTATGCATGGGTGGGAAGCACTTGAAAGGTCACTGGATATGTGTGTGCCTGGGGAGGTTCCAGGGGAACTCCGGAAGTAAGTGTCCCGTAAGTTAAGATTATTTTAGTTTGTTATTTTAATTTGTTGATTTTACCCGAAAGCTTCGCGGCGAGTAGGGTGAAGATTCTTGTGTTTGTGTTTGTTATATGTTAACCTGCTACTCCCATTAGGAAAAATAAATAAATATCCGGTCCGTAGACCGACAAACTCCACTCTGTCTCCAGTCTGCTCTGTTCCCATCCAGGGTTTGTCACGTGGCATGTGACACAGTCATTGCATGCAAAGGATATGAGACCAAATATTAAAAAAGATCACTTTATTCGACATTATGTTAAACTGTCCAATGAATTATGGTGCCTGGAAATGGGGGGGACTATGTACAAAAGGTTCTATAATTTCTAAGCGGTTCATCCGATATGGATGCAAATACCCTCAAATGAAAGCTGACAGTCTGCACTTCAACCTCATTATATCTCAAAGTGCTAGAGTACAGAACCAAAATAACATAAAATGTGTCATTGTTCAATGAATTATGGTGCTCACTGTATATATATATATACTCAGTGGCCACTTTATTAGGTACACCTTTCTAGTACTTGTTAGGGCCCCCCTTTGCCCCCAGAACAGCCTGAATTCTTCATGGCATGGATTCAACAAGGTGCTGGAAACATTCCTCAGAGATTCTGGTCCATGTTCACATGATAGCATCACACAGTTGCTGCAGATTTGTCGGCTGCACATTCATTTAGCAAATCTCCCATTCCACCACATCCCAAAGGTGCTCTAGCAGACTGAGATCTGGTGACTGTGGAGGCCATTGGAGTACACTGAACTCATTGTCATGTTCGTGGAACCAGCTTGAGATAATGTGTGCTTTGTGACATGGCGCATTATCCTGCTGGAAGTAACCATTAAAAGATGGGTAGACTGTGACCATAAAGGGATGCACATGGTCAGCAACAAGACTCAGGTAGGCTGTGGTCTTTAAACGATGCTCAATTGGTATTAAGGGACCTAATGTGTGCCAAGAAAACATTCCCACACCATTACACCAGCACCACCAGCCTGAACCATTGACACAATCCAGGATGGATGCATGGATTTATGTTGTTTACGCCAAATTCTGACCCTACCATCTGCATGTCGCAGCAGAAATCAAGATTCTTCAGACCAGGCATGACCAATCTGGCCATTCTCCTCTGACCTCTCTCATTAACACGGTGTTTTCGCCCACAGACCTGCCACTCACTGGATGTTTTTAGTTTTTCGCACCATTCTCTGTAAACTCTAGAGACTGTTGTGCGTGAAACTCCCATGAGATCAGCAGTTTCTGAGATACTCACAACTCCCCATCTGGCACCAACAATCATTCCACGGTCAAAGTCAACTAGATCACATTTCTTCTCCATTCAGATTTTTGGTCTGAACAACAACTGAACATCTTGACCATGTCTACATGCTTTTATGCATTGAGTTGCCACCACATGATTGGCTGATTAGATAATTGCATTAACGAGCAGGTGTACCTAATAAAATGGTCACTGACTGTATATATAATATTATATTATAAGAGCATATAATAACTAAGGAGGTGCAGCCCAAAAAGTTTAATCATAGAATGTTTTGATGAAGGCACAATACTCGCTCTAGAAAACAAATCATTTATTACATGAAAATTGAAACTTGAGGGTTCAGCCACAATGAAAGCCTTTGTGACAACCAAAACATCAGGTAAAGTATGTTATTCATAGTATGGCAAGCTGTTTTAACATTTAATCCTCAAGTTTCTGATGTTAGGAAGTCCTGATATCAGAAACTGGTAACAGTCAAAACAGTTTGCCACATGGCCGCTGCCATAGGTATGGCCAGTATGGCAAACCCCATACCACTTCTCATGTAGGTATGGCATGGCCATACCATTTTTAGTTGACAGTTTTTATATACAGTAATACAGTTTTCTTATACGAAAACTAGTATGAAATGATATGAAAGAGTGGAGCGTGCGTGTGTACGCAGAAGAGAGAGAGAGAGTAAGCAAGATATTTTCTTGTAATGTTAGCTCATTATATACAGTAGGCTCTGTTTTTATTCACACCCTTGATAAAGATGAACAAAAGAGATCGTATAAAAGAAACTACATAAGTAATTAGGTATGTTTTATGCTCAAAAAGTTCCGGAAATTCCAAATGAACATTACTAATACAATTGTTCAGAAAAACATATTTTCTTTTATCAACAATATTTTTTCCCCAGAAAACATCTGGATCACAATTATTCATACTCCTAACTATTCTTTTAAATTTAATCCAACTCAATCTTCAATAAATATACAACTTATTTGAAGTTCATTGGAAGGTTTTGGAACTATACAATGGCCTACAATGGCATACAATGGCATATACAGTGGCATACAACTGTTTCCCCTGGGTATAAAAAGGCGGGAACACACGTTTTAAATACTGTGGTCAGCCATCATCATGGTGAAAGGCAAAGAACTCCCTGAAAGCATCAGACGAAAGGTTATTGACCTCTACAGACCAGGAAATGGCTACAAAAAATGAAAAAGTTCAAAGACTGTTGTGTCAATTATTAGGAGGCTACTGGAAACAGTGGCTAACCTGCCAGGTAGAGGATGCAAATCTAGTGAGACGGATGGTTCGAAAGGCAAAAAGAAGTCCAAGGGGCACAGTTCAAGATCTCCAAAACAACCTGGTATCTTGGGGTTACAAGGTGTCTAAAGCTACCATTCGACAATGTCTACATGATAATGGCCTTATGGCAGAGTTGCAAGAAGGAGGAAAAAAGGCATCTTGAATTAGTCAAACTACATCTGAACTACAATTGGAACTGTGTCTTGTGGCCAAATTATAATAATAATAATAATAACCCTTTATATAGCACTTTTCATCGCAGAGCGATCTCAAAGTGCTTAACAGAAAAGCAAAAGAAAAGAAAAACTGAAAACATAGCAAAACTACAATTTTATTCGAATTAATATAATTTAAAAAACTGTGTATGTGTGTGCATGCGCATATGTACGCCAAACTCAGCCATAAAATTTAGTGAATAAGTATGTTTTGGGTCTGGATTTAAAAACATTAATGGAATCAGCCTCCCTAATAGAGATGGGGAGGCTATTCCATAGAAAAGGAGCTCTAAAATAGAATGCCCTACCTCCAACCGTTTTTTTTTGGCCACGGGCGGGACAACTAATAACCCCGCATCCTGCGACCGGAGGGCACGCGCCGGAATATATGGCCGAAGCGCATCGGACAAATACCCCGGCGCCAGTCCGTGTAGGGCTTTAAAAGTTCAAAATAAAATGTTAAAATCAATTCTAGCCTCAATAGGAAGCCAATGCAGAGTAAATCAAATAGGGGTAATGTGCTCAGTGCGTCTCGTTCTAGTGAGGATTCTGGCTGCCGCATTTATTGAGCTTTTTGGACATGCACATCAGCATTATGTTTGGCATCCAAAGATGCAAGTAATGTTGAAAAGCACCTCATGCCTACGGTGGAAAATGGTGGTGAATCTTTAATGCTTTTCGGTTGTTTTGCATTGGCTTCCCATATCCTATTCCGTTATCCACTTTGTAGTTTAATTTAACTTGAAATTAAGACAGCTTTTTTGTTGTAATGTCAACCTCAGATAAAACATGTTATTAAAGCAGCATTAGAGCTGTTATGCTACTTGATGTGTATTGGAATGTTTCCGCGTGGGCTTGGGGGAGTAACATGTTATTTTCTGCCATACCATTTTAAGACCTGTGATGCTACCTTTGGTTTGCCATATCATCATATTGGAATCTCTTATGGGATTTGAACCCAGAGCTTGCCATTCAATATACAGGCAGTCCCCAGGTTACGAATGTCCGGCTTACGGACAACTCGTACTTACGAACGGATTCCCATAAGGCCTATTATATTTTTAAAATTGAGTTAAATACAATGGTTCGTAATAACAAACGCACGCACTACTTTGTGATGCTCATGAAAACATTACGCAGTTGCAGCGGTTCGTCGGTTCAAGAAACAGAGATCACCGTCCGTTATTTTAAGTCAGATCACGGTCCCGTTTTTCTCTTTCTCTTACCCTTACAACGATGCCTCCAAAGCATAAATCCGATGCAAGTGCTGGTGATGCATCAAAGAAGAGGAAAACAATCACCATGGAAAGTAAAGTTGAAATAATAAAGAGATCGGAGAGAGGTGAAACGCCATCAGCCATTTGGAAAGCATTAGGCTACAGCCGGTCAACGATTGGAACAATTTTAAAAGACAAAGGGAGAGCATGTGAAAGGCCATGCCCCGATGAATTCCACGATTATTACCAAGCAACGCAGTGGTTTAATTATTGAGATGGAAGGAGATTGATCATTTGGATAGAAGACCAAAATCAGCGTAGTATGCCTATTAGTCTTTCTTTAGTGCAAGAAAAGGCTCGAAGCCTTTTCAATTACTTAAAAGCTGCTCGTGCAGCAAGTGAAGAAGAATTTGTGCGATTGTGACGAAGAATTTGTTGCGAGTAGGGGTTGGTTCAATCGCTTTAAATTGAGAGCAAATTTATATAATATTAAAGTTCAAGGTGAAGCAGCGAGTGCAGATGTAAGTGCTGCTAAAGTCCATCTCCAAGTCCATCATCTTCTGCATCATCCAGTTATTAATGTTATCATGATGTTACCTCACAAATGAGTGTTAACCTTTAATCATGATCCTTTTTCTTTTTTTCTATCTAAACTGTTTTAAGAACTGTTTCTTTAATGGGGTTTTTTACAGTACAGTACTGTATGTGCATAGTTACTTTTATTATTACTGTATTATTATTATTATTAATATTACAGTATTGTTATTATTATTATTAAAGTATTATTATGTACTGAATGTTATGTTTAAGATGTTTTATTGTATTTGGAAGTTTTTCTTAAGTGATTTATATGCACAGAAAGATAAAATAAATTATTTTATTGTCATGCTTTTCTTGGAAGGCTTTGCTTTAGAATCAGGGGCCCGCAGATGTTAAGCATGCCTCTCAAAACAAAACAAAACAGGGGCTGTGCAAGGTTAGCAGTTAGAGTCATAATGTCCCACACTTGATAACCGATGTTATCTCCCACTGTTTTGTGACTGGCCACTTGGTAAAGAAAGCACTGTCCTTGTATTGATTGCTGCTGTCAGGAGAACCACAAACAATGTGTGTTGAAAAGGTTATGCTTTTAAAAGGACTGCATATTGCACCGTAGTTGGAATCACGATGTCGGTTTCAGCCAATGGCAGACCTTCCCTTTTCATTAGGCAATGTTTAAAAAAGAAGCGCCTCCATATTTTTTTCAATGGTGCGACAGTGTACCCTTTCTTTACGGTGTGTGTTCCTCAAATTAAGTAAGTGTTCATTTATATAGTATGCTTTTCTAATTTTACTTCGTTATATTATTTCGTTGGCATTATGGTGTAATATATAAGCGTTATTGTCATGTATGGAGATGCTTACCACGCGCCGATTGTATTATAGTTTATGCCACTGGCATAGCCATCTTTTGACGTGTGCCAGCTTAAGAAAACGTTATGTTTTTATTATCTATGCAGTATAATAGTCACGGTTACTTTCTATTGTTGCGGTAATTTTTATATTGTGGAGATGCATTGTATACTATTTATTCAATTTGTGTATTGACCATGCCTGTTCGGTTATTTTATGTACATCGCCAGTGCTCTGCTATGCCTGTCTTAATGCTTAGAACCGAGTGTAACATTAATGGTGGCCACTTTTATTTCTTTATGCACCACACGCAGAGCCTAGCTAAATTGGCGCCTAACCGTATAGTCACGAACGTTAGCTGTACAGTTTGCTTCAGTACATGGATAATGTTGTATATTCGTTATGGTGTGGTAATTTATTATTAGAATACTATTTGTATTTGTACTGTGTTGTTAGTTGGCTTTGTATGAGTATTTGGGCCAACATTCTATGCCATTTATTCCATAGGAAATGCACTAATTAAGTTGTTTCTAATATATAATTATTATTCTTTCTGTTTACTTTCATTCTAGCCCACACACACAAACTTGCATCTAGTCCTTATTCATTAATAATTGTGTCAGTGCATAACTGGTGGTGGTGAAAATAAAATGTATTCTTTGGACATTTGCTTATTGTCATCTCTGACCGGATGCCCACGGTGGCTGTGAACTGATCTTGAATCAGTAGATTTAAAGTCTGCGCAACACTGTGGGCCTAAGTAGTGTCAATTGAGTACATCTGAAATCTGTGGTCTTGTAACCTGGTTATTGGTAGAACATAACAAAACGATGGGTGCTGCCCCATTATATTCATAGATCCCTTTGCCAAATAAAATAAAAATAATAAAATATAAGATTATAAACTTTAATAAAGCTGCATATCCTCCATATGGCCATACCCTAGTGTATAGACAGGGTTAGGTGTGTGTGTGGGGGGATGCATACACAGGGGAGCGATTTGAGGGGCGGATCCAAAGCTAGGTTCTTTAACATTAGAGTTGCACATGACCCACCGAGCACCTGGCCATTAAAATTGCTAATCAGAAGCAATTACCCCAGCCATCCTTCCCCTGCCTATCCAAGCTGCGTGACCCCTCTCCTTGTGAGCAAGAAGAAAAGGAGGGAAGAATGTCTCTCGTTGAGTGTGTGGAAAGAGAGAGAGTTCTCCTCCTCATTCTGCCCTGAAGAGGGGGCCAAGAGCATGCCCACAAAGGAGATGAACATCTGCTGGAGGAGCGCCGGAGTGTGCCAAGTCCACCGAGGCCAGGTGCGCGGAGGACACTGCGGAGAAAGGCTCCCACAGCAAGGTACTCTTCGGTGGAGTAAATAACCCCCCTCCCCGTCAGCTGTGGCTTTGTTTGTCTCCCTCCTTAATTGCATTGCCAGTGTCGGAAGACGCACCTGGCTTCCTTTTGTACAGACCCTTCAAGCCGTCTGTTGAAAGGGGTCACCTGAAAACTAAAAGTTGGGAAAATCTTGACTCAAGCAATCTGCTTTTGATTACTATCTCAACATTCGCAAACATCAATTTGTTTACACCTATTCTGTTTACAATTGTATTTTTTTTGTGTGACAACTATTTAAATGCTAGCACATTAGCTTAAATTATTGAATTGTTATCATACTTTATTATAAATACCAAGGGATAAAATATTGTTCACACTTCACACTACTGGAGCACATCTAGATTTGTGAACCAAAAGGTTTTCATCTTTTAATGGTTTTAAAAACACAAATGAAAGCCTTCTCTTTCGCTTCCTCTACTTTTTATAGGTAAATAGGAAAAGGCACCACTCCCAATAATATATAATCTAAATAAATAGTAAAAAAAAAGTAAAAACTCAAATTAAGTGAATATTAATTTCTATTTCTTTCCTTGTGGCTCTTGTTTTTTTATTTTTTTTACATTTTTGATCCCTTTAGAAAACACTTTATAACAATTCAATTTTTGATTGATTAACGTGAAGCGGTCAGGTTATTTGAGAGTCAGTCTGAGGAGCTGGTGACAGTCACTCTCGCTGGTCTGCTCAAGCTCGAGCCGGATGGCCTGACTCAATTAGCCGTGTAATGAGCTCGAACTATGAGGCCCGCGTGAGAGCTTTCCCCATTTCCCAGAGACCGGACAGCAGCACCACTCTAGCCTCGCACTGAAAGACGTGGATGGGAAGAAAAGCGACTGCACAATAGCTCCTCAGCTCGGTAGCGTATTTCACGGGCTAATTACGCGCGCCCTGTTGCCATAGACACCCCTTGTCGGGCAGACATGCAGCCCGTGCAGTTGAGGGGTGAAAACGGTGAGGTAGTAGTCAAATTCTTGTTGTTCACTATGTTATTCTTCCTGTGATAATTGTTACATCCACTGTGAATAACCCATTTGACCTATTACTTATTATTATCCACATAAAATTGCATCAGACAATCTTATGGCGCACGTTTCAGTCATTTGTATATGCCTGTCACGATTTCCTGACCTGTTAAGAGATGCAGTTTTGAAGCTTCCACTCTACACCAAACCCTTTGAAGAGAATCCATTGGTACTGCTTCAGAACTGCTTCTGCTTTTCTCTCAAATAGATGTAGCATTTCATTAGTAATGGCAAGTCAAGAATAAATTGTCCTAAGCATGTTAAATGTCTTAAATGCCATGTTATGCTCTCACATTTAGCATTCAAATATTACATTCAGGAAAGAGAAAAGAAAAGGAAATGCACTCACATCTTGGTGCACAAGTAATTAAACCACAACAAAACTTTGGAAACAAGAACCGCAATGTAATATTTGATTGAAGTGTGACTGTATACAGGACACTTGGGTGTTTGTTTTGTTGGAAGCCTGCCTGGACCTGGTTGTTTTTCTGTCTACAGCATAGAGATGTTCTGATGTTGAGTGTATCTTCTTGGACCAGTGTCCCCGGGTCTCTATGTCAGTGCTAAATACTAGAATTAGCCCACTGATTACAGAGATAGAATTCTGGAATTTGCAGGTCAATTTTTTCCTTCAATGTATCAGTCAACAAATTAGTAGAATAAACAAAAACATAATTATAGCATTCATTAATTAAGCCTGGTCCTGTTTTCATAATCCTGCCTGGAACACCCCATGCTTTTTCAAGCATTGGAACAGGAAGTGTTATTTGTGTAATTGCTGTAAGTGGTAAGATACCTGGCAGATTCATGTGCAACCAGGGGGCTGTCACTGGAGAAGGGGAGGTGGGGGCGGGGATGGGGGGTTGCAGGGCTATTGAAACAGACTCACTGTAAGTGCCAATATTGCACCCATGCACTGTCAAACACTTACACACCTCATTCCACAAATGGAAATACATCACTAAAGTGTGTACTTAGGTGAAGGGCTTAGGCTCAAGGCTGGACATTGGGACAGGCTCTATGAGGTATCCACTTATAGGTGCTAAACCATAAGATAAGAAGCCATGTAAATAAATGGTACCACCTATGATTCTGGTTTGGCACTAGGAAGTGGATTTTTCACTGTCTTCACCTTATTTTAATTACCCTGGGGGTGGGGGTGGGAGGACGTGTTTCTGGAGACGGAACATAATAAGGACTCGTGACAGCCAGTTGAGGGATCAAGACCTGTCCAATAGTCTGACACCAGTCAGATGATGATGACTTTATATGGATGTTAAGAAATCTGCTGAAAGAAAGTACAGATAACTACTTCTACTGTGCTGTTCTGACAGTTATTTCTGGTCTCTGCCTTCCCAACCACGAATCTGCTCTAGGGTGCTCAGTCAATCCACCAGGTGGACAATGGTTCCAAGGTGATCTTGTGGCTTATCACAAACTCAAACTATATCAGGGCTGGATGTTTGAGAAAAGACAATTGTTTCTTTTTTATTGTTTATTTGCCCCATCAATACATTTGATGCTTTAAAAACGGAAAAACTGAAGTTGCTGTTTTCTGTCACTTATATGTATTTGGTAAATGATTGTTTTCAGTGTTAGTAAATAAACATTGCATTGCTGCTATCATAGATGGTATTGGGAATTTGGGAAGGAGGGAGGAAAAAGGGATTGTTCTAGTGAATTTTTCTATGATTAATTGTTTCTATGGGATTGTTCTATGATTAATCTTAACATGTATTAATGCACTTTTTGCTCTGGATAAGAGCGTCTGCTAAATGACTAAAATGTAAATGTAATTTGGGAAACATAAGCAGTGCTATCATTTAACATCAGACAGCCAAGTGGCCAAAAACGGGACAAAAACAGTCTGAGAGATCACTCTGCGTGGCTATCCTTTTTATCTCTTCATGCCACAGCTTGTCCTTGTTACGTGCTGTGTGTCAGAACAGCACCCTCCTCTGGCAGTGAGAGAGAAAGCCATCTCGTGTCCATCACCCAACTGTCGAGTGTAGATGGCCTTAAACAGAAAGGCGGGGGAGGCTGGGCAATTACCTGTGAGTGATAGCAGCAAACATGAAACCGTGGTGAGAGGCATCACTGTCAAGCGTGGAATCAGGGCCACATTGTCGGTGGAAAGGAAGAACAGAACTGGAGACATTAGTTCACTGCATTTTAACAGGCATTTTGCCTTTATTGAAGGTGTTGCATGTGTTTGAATGTGAACCATGTGTTTTCCTTATCAAGCGAGTACTAAAACTGTAAACACAATGGTAAAAGCACCTTTTTGCCTAGTTATTTTTATGTTTAGACTCACTTGGGGGAAAAAGAGTCAATGTACTCAAAGCGCCATATTATTGCCATCATGAAGCATGCAATCACCATAACCCACTGCTATAATCAGACATCGGCATTGACAGATTGAGTGAATTGCCTGTGAAAATATCAGAACTTCTGTTCCTCAACCTGGAAAACGTGACACAGAAAGGTCAACCATGACCATCCGGAAATAATTTCCCATAAGGCAACTCATGATGAAACTTCCTAAGTTCATTGTTATGCCTATATTTGACAAGAATTTCAGTCAAAGTCGGATGACTGATTATGTTACTGCACGGCCGCAACCTTGTTTATGTTTTGTGTTTCCTTGTGTTTTCCCTTTTTTCCCTTTCCCCTGCGTTCCTGTTCTCCCTGTCAGTTTCGTGTTTGTGCGTGTGTGTTGTGGGCGCGGCTTTCCTGCTCAGCATTCTCCAGCTCCCTCCTGATTACAATGGATCTGCGACACCTGCGTTGCCTGCACACCTGTCATCAATTATCATCAGCCCTGCAGTGTATATCAACCCCGGCTTCTCATCCACTCACCATCAGATCGTTGTCTCCGCTTCAGTGGTTCACTCCTCGCCTACCCGCCTGCCTGCCTGCCCCGCTTACCTGCCTGCCTGCCCACTTCTCTGCCTGCCTGCCCGCTTACCTGCCTGCTTGCCTGCCCGCTTCCCTGCCTGCCTGCCTGCCCGCTTATCCGCCTGCCTGCTTACCTGTCCTGCCTGCCTCCCTCGTCTGCCCTCACCATCGCTTCCCTACCCCAGTCTTTGTTTATAAATAAATACCTTACTTTACCGAATTCTCAGTGTCTATGTCTGCGTTTGGGTCCTCTCTGTGTCACCCTAACAGATTCTATTTTTTTTCAATCCTTTAGGCACATATCTGCTGCACAATCTCCCATCCTTTCAATTTCCTCATGCTTTCAGCCAAGGCAGAATGGCTGTCATTTAACCCTTGTGTAATTTTCATATTCTGTATACTCCCCATGTCCACAGGGGCAAAAATGACCCACCCTCGCCGCACCCCTATGATAAAGCCTCTTAATTGAATTTTAAACCCAGAATTTTTTTACTACTTCATAGTGCACATAGATTGTATTTATTCAGTGTACACCATACATTTTTTATGCAAAACACACATATAATCTTTTTTCTTCTGTAATAGATGTGACAATCTTCATACCCTGATGGTGTACAGCTTTTAAAAAAATATAAAAAAGGACAATATGTAACTTTTTGTAATGGTAGGGTCTCTCCAGGAGTCATCGAATTTCATGCGATTGAATCCGTTAACATATTCCGGAGCAGGTTACCATGGCGATGCAACCCGGTTCTAAGTGAGCCCAGGGTTAAGCCCAAAGTTAGCTCGCTAACCCACCAATCCTGTTTCGCGAAACTGCTCTAGATCTGTTCCTGTTGCATGCGATTGGTTGTGTTACAAACGCCGTTACAAACGCCGCCCCTTTTGTGCGCTCATAGCTTGATCAGAAAAACCAGGGTTGACAGAGCGAGTTGATAACCACCGTGGTGTGATAGGTTAGCCGTAATTGCCTTTATTAGGCTTTGTGTAGCCAGCTAACGCAAAGATATCCTGACTATGCTGAACTTCCTTCGTGAGACAGGCCCCTGGAGTTGAAACTGATATGTTGAAATGTGTGCGTAGATATTTTACACCGCACAAACTTATAAAAGGAAAATGTATTTTTGACAGCCTAAAGGCAAAATAAAAATATAAAGAACTAAATTGTTATTGATGCGATGCCTTGATTTTTAAAACTCAGTTAAGGGAGCACAATATTTAATATTTTGGTCAGATAATTAGTTGTTTCCTCTTTCATGACTTGTAGAGGTGTAAAAACTCCATTAGAGGAGGTTTTTCCTCCATAAGAGTAAACTTCCCTCTCTGAAACAATGTCAGTTTGTAGACTTGCACCCTTGCACCAACACTCAGATAATTGGTCATGTTGCCACTAATTACTGAAAATAGAGTGCCTATAGCGATGCCTTGAGGATCAGAAAGGAACTGTAGCTTCTTGAGAGCTGTCAAGACTGGGCATTCAATTAGAATGAGCCTTCTCAAACTCAGCTGCCTCTTCAAAGAGGGGCCATTTTTACCTGTGCCACAGTGTCCTGCAGAGAGAAGAGGGTGTATTCCCTCCGTCGAAACTTCAGCAGGGATATGGGTTAAATGTCTGTCATTTTATAACGATCAGAGAGCATTGCTTATATTTTTTATGTGCAGCTTGTTCTAGCTTCAGTCTTCTGCATAATTGGAGACAAGCCTCAGAGGATGAATGTTTTTATTTTTTTATTGTATTAAATATTTAACAGGGATAATGCACATTAATAAACATTACTATGAATGTGCCAGATTTAACCAAATGGATCATTATCTGTAGTCCCTGGACAGGTGGATGGAGACATATAACATGACAAGACAAATAACATGTTATGTTACATTTGATATATTATTCATTTGTCACTTATCTGGTCCAATTCTGTAAAAGCTTGAGTAGTAGGGCGTTCATGTCATGAACAATGATAGCTGCTACTCCTGATAAGGGTGGGCATAACATCAATCGCTTTGAGTGGGGAAATCTTTCAGCGATATACGCCATGACAACTGAATGTCCTCTGTGCAGACATATGATGACTGGTGTGTCTGTGTGTGTCATTGGGGTGGCGGGTCATGAGCTTGAACCTTTTCTGAAATAACGGCTCCTCATTTAATAACAGCTAAAGTCTTAATGAAGGGAGGATGGAAATGCTGTCTGACATTATGTTAATTAACATCTTTAGTGGCTAGTCAAAGATTTGAAATTAAGCTGATAGCTTTTTAAAAATTGTAAATGTGTGGTATCTTTAAGGAGCAATGGATGTACATAAAATTAGCTTAATGAGCTTCAAACAAGATTTGTATTTCAACTGATAATTGGTGACAGGTAACTGCCAAATTAAAGGAAACACTTGAGTAAATGAGGGATACAAAGTATATTGAAAGCATGTGCTTCCACACAGGTGTGGTTCCTGAGTTAATTAAGCCATTAACATCTCAAGACTCTATCAGACCGTCCCCGGTCGTGAGCCCTGATCGGGGGCCGGAGTCCGCCCCAGGGGGAGAGGGAAGGGTGAGCTGGCTCAAGTCTGCTGTGAACCATGTAAAAGGAGTCTCCAGAGCGTGGGTTGGCAAATTCCATCTCGAAGGAAGCGGAGTTTGCTGCCGTCATACAATGAGCTTGCCTCATAGAGACGAGCAGCGGACTCATGGGGAAGGTAAATCTAAATAAATAGACAGTGTAATTGGCTACCAAATTGGGAAAAAAAACTGAATAAAAATTAATAAACATCTAAAGCTTATTGATGTTTCATGAGGAACAGTGGCTAAGGTGATGTTGGCATGGAAGTCTGAGGGAAAGACATCATCGACTAAGGGCAACTGTACTCAAAAGCGCATACTCCTCGACAGTGATATCCGTGCATTGATTGGAGATGCAAGGCAAAACAGACGAGCAACTCTGAATCAGTTGACTGCAAAAATCAATCTATGATGTGAGCAGGCAGTTTAATCAAAGAGCAGTCCGTCGAGAACTTCACAGAGGGATACTATAGTTGTGTTGCAGTGCATAAACCACTTATTACATCTAAGAATGCACGTTTGTAAGTAAAGTGGTGCAAAGAATACAGGCAGGGGTCTACTGAGCAGTGGAAAAAAGTCATATGGTCAGATGAGTCATCCTTCACCCTATTCTCAACAGGCATATATGGGGAACGCCAAGATAAATGTACAGGCCTGAGTGCTTGCTTTCCACAATTAAGGGTTCTGGCGGCTCTGTTATGGTGTGGGCTGCATTTTCCTGGCATAGTTTAGGTCCATTAAATTCCTTACAGGGCAAGGTAAATGCCAATAAATACAGAGCCATTCTGAGTGATCACCTGCATCCTATGGTCAGTGGTGTATAGTAACGAAGTAGAAATACTTTGTTACTGTACTTAAGTAGTTTTTTACTATTTCTATTTCTGACGACTTTCACTTTTACTTCTCTACATTTTCCAAAGAAAACTGGTACTTTTACTCCGATACATTTCCCATAAGCATCTTCGTTACTCGTTACTACAACAAAATAAAATCGGAAGACATTTGGTAGCCAATGATTTTGAAACACAACTGTAAGAAGTTAGATCATTGGTTAATCACATTAATGCGCACGTGCAAACAGGTGTCCTCAAAGCCGTGGTTAAAATTCTAATTCCATTCAAATCCAGACATGTCGGCGGACTAGTACGTGAATCATTGGGGAAGAAGACTTCATGATGGAGATTGATTTGGAAACGGCACCTGTTACTCGGGGGGCAACAAACGACTGTGTAGAAGATGAACACCCTTGGCCATATTTGCAAGAAATGTTTTCTTATCTTGGAGTAAAAGATTCGTCCTACTGAATGAAGTACCGCTTATGCCTACCGAAAACGACGGAGATATTGGCATTCAAGAACTCCCCGTCCAACATCAAGAAACATATTGAGGTAAATTAAGATGAATCCCGTGAGCCGCAACATTAATGTTTAGTTACTTATCATCATTAGCATAGCCTGTTCAGAGCAGTTCCCACAGGATTGTGTAGCTAACATTAGCTATCTGTGGTGGGGGAGAGAGGGGGGGATAACAAAGTAACATGGCGTATGTCTGGCTGATGTTCGCTAGCTATCATGAATTGAATGAGACCATTAGTGTAGACAGATTGCTGGCGAGTTAGGCAGCTGACGAAGTGTTGACAGTTGCGAGAGAGATTTAGTTGATTTGTCACAAATGGTACTGGAAAACCAGGCGCGGACCCAGAAATGCAATAATGTCCTTTATTGCGTAAATAACAGGCAATGGTCAAACAGGAGCAATCAGGGCAATACAGGCATCCAAAGAGTTGTCGGAGACAGGCTTCAGGTGTGTCAGAGGCAGACAAGACGTGGTCAATGGGCAGGCGGAGGTCGATAACAGGGAATCAGTCCGGGGAACACAGAGAGGAGCAGGGCAGGAACCACGAGGAGCACGAACAGGTGGATCGGGAACGAGACTGAGACAGGACTGAACATGGAAGCACGAACACGAGGAAACAAAACACGGGTAAACAAAGAGAACGCTGGAAAGTTGTGTAGGCATAAGCAAAGCACAAGACAATCTGGCAACGAACATGGGAAAATGCACAGCTCATATACATTTAGACATAACAAGAAACAATCAGGAATTAACACGAATGCAGCTGACTGCAATCAGACACATGAGGAATAAGTGAAAACGATAATACAATGACGAGACAATCTGGAAATGAACATGGGAAATGAACAGCTTAACTACATCAGACATAACGAGAAACAGGTGAAAACGATAATACAATGACGAGACTGGAAACAGGTAAGCGAAAGTAAAAACATGGACCGGACAACTAGGAAAACACGGAATAAACTACAAACACCTAATTACGGGGAACATGAACACAAGACGTGACAGTACCCCCCCCCGCAGGGACGCCACCTGGCGGATCACCAACCTGTACCGGATGCCAACACAGGAATTCCTGGATTAGAGAGGGGTCGACGATATGTCTTTCAGGTACCCAACTGCGTTCCTTGGGACCGTACCCCTCCCAATCCACCAGAAATTGGTGGATGGATGCGGCGTAGGGGAGGAGGGAGGCGCAACTGTATGGCCGAGGGGGTGATAACGCGAATAATGGGGTAGGGACCAATAAATCTTGGGGATCATTTTTTACAAGAACTCCGCAGGGGAATGTCTTTTGCAGAGAGCCAAACCTTCTGACCGACCCTGTAGAGAGGGGCAGGGTGGCGGCGGCGGTCGGCCTGGCTTTTCATAGCTGACACGTGGCGAAGCAGGGTGGCACGTGCTCTCCGCCAAGTATTCCGGGCTCTAATAATGAAAGCCTTGGCAGATGGCACCTCCACCTCCTTCTCCTCCTCCAGGAATAGAGGAGGTTGGTACCCAAGACAGCATTGGAATGGAGAAATTCTGGTGGAGGAAACAGGAAGAGAATTGTGTGCATACTCCACCCAGGGCAGGGAGCGTGACCAAGACAGCGCAGTCCAGAGGACAGGTTGGGTTTGAGGCCGATAAGAGAGCAGAACACCTTCCAGAACCTGCTGGAGAACTGGGGCCCCCGGTCCGAGGTCATCTCCTGCGCCAATCCGTGAAGGCGGAAAACATGTTCAATCATGAGCTCTGCAGTCTCCTTAGCAGAGGAGAGTTTGGGCAGTGGAATGAAGTGCACGCTCTTAGAAAACCGGTCTACCACTGTAAGGACGACTGTGTTACCTTCCGATGGTGGTAGACCGGTCACAAAGTCTAGGGCCACGTGGGACCACGGCGTCATGGAACCGCCAAGGGCTGAAGGAGACCACTGGGGCAGGCATTGGAGGTCTTGGACCGGGCACAGGGCACACAGGCTGTCACAAATTTGGCCGTGTCATCCTTCATGGTGGGCCACCAAAACCTACGAGACAAGAAGGCTAGGGTGCGTGAAACACCGGGGTGACAGGCCATTGGGGAGGAGTGGGCCCACTCCAACACTTGGGACCGGAC
This sequence comes from Aldrovandia affinis, assembly GCA_029706075.1. Taxonomy (NCBI): domain Eukaryota; kingdom Metazoa; phylum Chordata; class Actinopteri; order Notacanthiformes; family Halosauridae; genus Aldrovandia; species Aldrovandia affinis. The sequence continues at coordinate 365,607 of JAINUG010000313.1, forward strand.
GGTCTCTGGAATGAACAGGCCATATGGCCGGCGTATCCCTGGGAGACCGTGTAGCATGTAGCACCTCTTCCACCGTCCGAACAATATCAAACACGGCTGCTGCTACCACGCAGCTGGGCAGCAGAATAGGCTCAGGGTTACTCTCCTCTTCTGGAGAGGCGTAGATCCGGGATAAGGCGTCGGGCTTAGTGTTCTTAGAACCTGGACGAAATGACAGTGTAAAAACAAAACGGGCAAAAAATAGAGACCATCTGGCTTGACGAGGGTTAAGGCATTGAGCCGAGTGGAGGTATTCCATATTACGATGATCCGTCCAGACCAGGAATGGCACAGTAGCTCCCTTTAGCCAGTGTCTCCACTCCTCAAATGCTAATTTTATGGCTAATAGTTCTCGATCACCAATACTGTAATTTCTTTCAGTGGTGGAAAGGCGGTGTGAGAAGAAAGCGCACTGGTGTACCTTATTATCAATGGCTCTTTGTGAAAGGATCGCCCCTGTTCCTGAATCGGAGGCATCCACCTCCACAATGAACTGACATGTGGGATCCGGGAGTGCGAGGACAGGGGCTGACGTGAACCGGGACTTGAGTTTTTCGAAGGCCGCCTGGGCATCAGGGTTCCATCTAAAATAAACTTTAGTAGACATCAGAGTGATTAACAGTGTGGCGACCGTGCTGTAATTACGTACAAACCGTCTGTAAAAGTTTGCGAATCCTAGAAAACGTTGGAGTTGTTTTCGATCAGTAGGTACAGGCCATTCCTGTACCGCCTGCACCTTGGTGGGGTCCATCTCCAGATGGCCTCGGGAGATGATGAATCCTAAAAACTGAACCGAGGTTTTATGGAACTCACATTTTTCAGCCTTGATAAACAACTGGTTCTCGAGCAGTCTCTGGATGACTTGGCGTACATGCTGTACGTGTTCCTCGATAGTTTTGGAAAAAATAAGGATGTCATCAAGGTAAACATAAGCGAATCGGGACAACATGTCCCGGAGTACGTCATTCACCAATCCCTGGAAGACGGCAGGGGCGTTGGTGAGACCAAATGGCATGGCCAAGTATTCATAATGACCTGTGTGGGTGTTGAAGGCAGTCTTCCACTCGTCCCCCTCCCGAATCCGGACCAGGTGGTAGGCGTTGCGGAGATCTAACTTAGTGAAGAATTGCCCCTCCTGAAGATTGTCGAATGCAGATGACATTAATGGGAGTGGATATCGGTTCTTAACTGTGATGGCATTGAGTCCCCTGTAATCAATACAGGGACGCAGGGTTCCATCTTTCTTCTTAACAAAAAAAAATCCTGCACTAGCAGAGGACGACAAAGGATGGATGATTCCTGACGTTAATGACGAGGAGATGTACTCTTCCATGGCTTTATTTTCTGGGGCAGACAATGAATACAGGTGGCCTCTGGTTGGAGTAGAGCCAGGAAGAAGGTCAATGGGACAATCATAAGCGCGATGAGGCGGTAACGTGCAGGCACGGGACTTACTGAAAGCCTGACCGAGATCGTGATATTCGGGGGGCACTAGTGACAGGTCGACCGGTCTCTCTTTAGCCACGGGCGTGGAATCTCCAGGGGTAGTTGCGGAACGTAAGCATGATTTCTAACAGAAAGAGCTCCACTCCCGGATGTTTCTAGTCGTCCAGTCAATACTGGGGTTGTGGGTCGCCAGCCAGGGTCCGCCAAGCACTACTGGAGCATGATGGGATTCCATGAGATAAAGTGCCAGTTTCTCCCTGTGATTCCCAGAAACAAGCAGATCCAGTGGCTGGGTGATCTCCTGAATCTCGGCTAGGGGCGTACCCATCAGGGTCTTAGTTTGGAGGGGGGTCGCTAAACGAGACACCAGGATTCCCATGTGACTAACCAGGGTAGGGCAGATGAGGTTAGCATCGCCCCCCGAGTCAATCAGAGCCTGCACTGGGAACTGTTCTCCTTGCCAGGAGAGGAGGACGTGGAGCATGGGACGTTGGGGTCGGGAGGTAGATAACTGAGCGGCGCCCGTCAGAACCTTCCTCTTCACTGACGGGCACTGTCTTTTACTGGGCATGACGACCGGAAATGTCCCTTGCCTCCGCAGTAAAGGCATAGTCCCCCCTCCCGGCAGCGCTGGCGTTCGGCCTCGGATAGATGGGCCCGATTCAACTGCATGGGCCCCGCAGTCGCAGTGGGTTGAGCGGGGAAGTCGGATCGTGTTGTAGGCCGGAAACTAGGCAAAACAGGAGATTCGTGACGCCTTTTTCCTCTTTCCTGCAGACGAGTGTCGATGCGGATGGCCAGGTCCACGAGTCTGTCCAGGTCCGGAGGTATGTCGCACACAGTGAGTTTGTCCAGAACCCTCTTGGAGAGACCGTGCATGAAGGCATCGTAGGTGGCCACGGCATTCCATCCTGCAGAGGTAGCCAGGGTCCGGAACTCGATGGAGTAGTCCGAGACGGATAGTTTTCCCTGGCGAAGCTGAAGCAGTTGACGTGCAGCCGCCCGTCTGACCAAGGACCGGTCGAAAACCCTTCTCATCTCCTCCGCAAAGGATGAGAAGGTCATGAGAGCAGGGTGTCCGGACTCGCAGAGAGAGGTTCCCCACAGTCAAGCTTTTCCCCCAAGGAGCGTGATTACATATGCTACTCTCGCTCGCTCCGTAGGAAACGAGGAGGATTGGAGTTCGAACACTAGAGAGCATTTACTTAGGAAAGCGCGACATGAGTTGGGGTCGCCCAGGTAACGTTCTGGAGGAGGTAATCGTGGTTCGGACCCCCTCTGATAACCGGCTTGCGTCTGGAATTGGATCGCTACGTTCTGAGCAGAACGGGCAGCCGCTGCCAACTCCTGGGTGACTTAGGCCATGGTGGAAAGCTGCTCCGCCAGAACTTGGATGGTCTGCTGCAACGTCCGCAACTCCGCCTCGTGATGTCCTAGACGAATCCCGTGGTAACGGGCAACGTCGGTGGGATCGGGTCGGTCCGCTGGTTCCATCTCGGCCAGATTGTTCTGTCACGAATGGTACCGGAAAACCAGGCGCAGACCCAGAAATGCAATAATGTCCTTTATTGCGTAAATAACAGGCAATGGTCAAACAGGAGCAATCAGGGAAATAAAGGCATCCAAAGAGTGGTCGGGGACAGGCAAAGTTTGTTCCAGGCTTCAGATGTGTCAGAGGCAGGCAAGACGTGGTCAATGGGCAGGCAGAGGCCGATAACAGGGAATCAGTCCGGGGAACACAGAGAGGAGCAGGGCAAGAACCATGAGGAGCATGAACAGGAGGAAACAAAACATGGGTAAACAAAGAGAACGCTGGAAAGTTGTGTAGGCATAAGCAAAGCACAAGACAATCTGGCAACGAACATGGGAAAACGAACAGCTTACAGCAACAAGACTGTGGGCTGTGGCATTTAAACAATGCTCAATTGCTATTAAGGGGCCTAATGTGTAGCAAGAAAACATTCCCCACACCATTACACCACCACCACCAGCCTGAAGGCATGAGGGATGCGTGGATTTATGTTGTTTACGCCAAATTCTGACCCTACCATCTGCATGTCGCAGCAGAAATCGAGATTCTTCAGACCAGGCAATGTTTTTCCAATCTTCAACTATCCAGTTTTGGTGACCTGTGCCCACTGTAGCCTCACTTTCCTGTTCTTAGCTGACCGGAGTGGAACCCGGTGTGGTCTTCTGCTGCCGTAGCCCATCCAATTCAAGGTTCGATGTGTTGTGTGTTCAGAGAAGCTCTTCTGCATACCACTGTTGTAACGCATGTTATTTGAGTTACTGTCGCCTTCCTGTCAGCTTGAACCAGTCCGGCCATTCTCCTCTGATCTCTCTCATTAACAAAGCGTTTTCGCCCACAGAACTGCCACTCACTGGATGTTTTTTGCTTTTCGCACCATTCTCTGTAAACTCTAGAGACTGTTGTGCATGAAAATCCCATCAGATCAGTAGTTTCTGAGATAATCATACCACCCCCGTCTGGCACTAACAATCATTCCACGGTCAAAGTCACTTAGATCACATTTCTTCCCCATTCAGATTTTTGGTCTGAACAACAAGTGAACCTCTTTTTTTTTTTTTTATCCCGTTTTTTCTCCCAATTTGGTAGCCAATTACTCCTGCTATTTTCTGGTTAATCCCTCCCTCGTAGTTCGCTGCCGCAGCCCTGTGACCAGTAGTGACAAAGGCAAAGTAACGTCTCCTCCGAGATGGCACTCGTCATGCTGTCGACCGTAACTCTGGCACCCCAGAGCCACTCCTGGCTTGTTGGCTTCCCTTCCCCCTCCCTGGGGTGGACAGCCAATTGCCGCCCCCGGTGTCACTGGAATCGAATCCTGGTCGCCGTGGCCAGCGTCGGATGTTGAAACCACTAGACCACGTGGGACGCCTACAACAACTGAACCTCTTGACCATGTCTGCCTGCTTTTATGCATGGAATTGCTGCCACATGATTAGCTGATTAGATAATTGCATTAACGAGCAGGTGTACAGGTGTACCTAATAAAGTGGCCACTGAGTATATATTGTGGTGTCCTTAGGGGTTGGGCGACACTCACGGACCTTGCAGAGGGCGTAGGCAAGTGAAATAACCTGGAGGAGGCGGTATTACAAACAAAATGATAATTTATTAAACAAATACTGACAAAACACAAAAAAAGGTGGGGGTCTTCGGGGGAATTCACAACACATAAAGTCCACAATCCTTATCTTTGTCGATGTCCGTAATCCAAGTCCAATTCCAGGTCAGTTCCTCACACAGTCCAAGTTTGTACGCAAACAGGGTCCTCAAAACAATCCAATTCCAAACACAATAAGCAATCCAAAACACTCCCCACAACCACCAACCTACACCTTCTCTCAGTGTAACACAAACAAGTTCTTTAAATAAGCCTTGAAATTGCCTTCAGCTCCTCAGCATTGAATCCTGAATGCTATAATTATGTACAGTACTAACGTCCTCCTGTCTGTTAGCTGTCCTCTGTTCTGTTCACACAAGGAGGCGTAATACCTCAAGTCCCCTTTCCACTACCGTCGCCCTTAGCTCTTACTCATAGGGCAGCAATATGACAGTGATTATAGAACTATACTGTAATCAGATTACAGGTTTCAGTCCCAGGTGTTCTAGGTCAAAATATCACCTAGAATTACATAGATACTATGTAATAGTTAACATCGAACAAAAAGTTCGGAGATTTGTGTTTGGTAGATTATTTCTCTGTTGTAACAATGGTTCTTGGCAATAAATTGTATACTGTTGGAAAGCCTGTTTATTTCCCTTTTAAATGGTGCCCCATTTGTAAGGAACATGCATTTGTGGGATGAGCAGCACAGCTGAGTATGTGGGTTGCGCCCATGAAAAATTTGCCAAATCTTCTCTGCCAATGCCAAACAGCTTATTCTGCTGTTGCTATTGACTCTTGTTTTGAGCTTCCGGTACCCCCAGGTGCTAACAATCAGGTGCCTGATTGGCACCTGATTGGCAGCACCTGTGAGCATGGGCCCTGCTACAGTGGTCAATTGGTGTCTGCCCCAAGAATCGGCATGCCACGTTTGTCTGATCTCGATAAGGCCCATGCGATAGGGCAACTTCAAGCTGGTGTTCCGCAAAAGCAAGTTGCAGCATTATTTGGAGTGAGCCCTAGTACCATCTCCAAACTGAAGGCCAAGTTCCATGAAACGGGGATGTCAGAGACAGACCGCGAAGTGGGCGTCCCAAGAAGACGACACCCCAAGAAGACCGGTTCCTCACCCTTTCAGCACTTAGGAACCGTAGGCTGTCTTCTACAGATTTGCAGTCAAGGTTTGCAGGACGATATGGCACACAGCTCTCGGCCCAGACAATCCGGAACAGACTGCACGCAGCCAATCTCCGGGCTCATAAGGCTGCCAGGAGGCCTGCCATGACTGCCCTTCACCATCAGGCCCATTTGCGCTGGTGTCGGGAACACCTGCACTGGAACCTGAACATGTGGAGGAACGGTATGTTCAGCGATGAGTCCAGATTCTGCCTACGGAAGTTGGATCGTAGGGTCAAAGTGTAGAGAAGACGGGGAGAACGCTATGCTGATTGCTGCACCGATAGAGTAACACCTTTTGGTGGAAGCAGTGTGATGGTGTGGGGCGGCATCTCCATCACTGGAAAAACAAGGCTTGTCATCATTGGAGGCAATCTCAATGCAGAAAGATATCGAGATGAGATTCTGCAACCAGTGGCAATCCCATATTTCCAGAGTCTGGGACCGAACTCCATCCTCCAAGATGACAACGCTCGCCCCCACAGAGCGGGGTTTATCAGAGACTACCTCCAGAATTTGGGAGTAGAGAATGGTCTGCCAACAGTCCTGACCTCAACCCAATTGAACACTTGTGGGATAAGCTTGGGCGTGCTGTTCGTTCTAGAGTGACCAACACAACCACGTTGGCTGACTTGCGACAAATCCTGGTTGAGGAGTGGAATGCCATCCCACAGCAGTGTGTGACCACGCTGGTGACCAGCATGAGGAGGAGGTGCCAGGCTGTTGTAGCTGTGTATGGTTCTTCCACACGCTACTGAGGCTCCTGACTGTTTGTTAAATGAATAAATTGTAAAATTGCCAATATGTCTTGTTTCTTCCTTATTACTGATAGACTTCAATCATCCAATCCACCAAACAACACCAAACAAGAGTCAATAGCAACAGCAGAATAAGCTCTTTGGCATTGGCAGAGAAGATTTGGCAAATTTTTCATGGGCGCAACCCACATACTCAGCTGTGCTGCTCATCCCACAAATGCATGTTCCTTACAAATGGGGCACCATTTAAAAGGGAAATAAACAGGCTTTCCAACGGTATAAAATGTATTGCCAAGAAGCATTGTTACAACAGAGAAATAATCTACCAAACACAAATTTACAAACTTTTTGTTCGATGTTTATTACATAGAAAAACTGAATTTCAATGAAAATCCAAAGTAAAGTAAAAATGTAATATTTTCATATATTCATAAGTGTTCATACTTTACTTTTTGTGAGAGAGTACAGCAGTCGCTGTTATTTACTGCTCCAAGAGTGTTGATGTTGAAAAGTCTAAATGCTGTTGGTGCTGCAACTATGTTCTTTGTTATTTCTGTAAATATTTGCCTTGCTGGATGTGCTGGTGCAATATACACTTAATAGGATGAAACTAACCCTAAACTATCCCTTGGAATTTTGAGATGGTCAGTCTTCGAACTGATTTTCAATCACATCTTACAAACTAAGCCATCTTCAAATCTTCAATGGACTTTTCTTCAGGGCTTTTGATCGAAAGCACACTTTATGTAAAAGGGTTCAGAGAGCTAGATTTCCTAATATTTAATACTGCCTTGTGTGTGTGGGCCTTGCATGTGACATATGGAGAGCGGTTAGTCTCCAGGGCTTCACTGACGACAAAACCAGTTACAGTCTCAAACTGTCAGTCTGCAGTCATGCACATTTAAGGGTTAAGGATATGAAAAGAGGCAAAGGCTGCACGGAGCCACAAGTGCATGTGAGGTCCGCGTAATGGAATTTCTGCACAATTTACTCTATTCAGATCCAAGGTTAAGGGTGCTCCGTTTCTCTTTGCCAACCTGATTGGAGTTACAATCTGGCCTGCACTTGACTGAAGGCTCTCAGACTCTAGCAATGAGCACAAACTAATGACAGATTATCATTTCTGCCATGAATCACTTTGGTAGATATCCATATGTCAACATGTATATTACAACAATTGTATATTACAAATATAGCCATTGTGGTCTATATTTAAACTAAAACTAATTACAGGTGAGTTATTCTATAGATCAGGAGTGGCCAACTCTGGTCCAGGAGAGCTGCAGGGTCTGCTGATTTTCAACTCTGTACTTAATTGATCAATTACAGCAGTTAATTATACCATTAACTCACCTCACCTGGAGTATTGGGTTTAAATTGATTTGCTGATTTCAGGTAAAAACTAAAAACAGTAGACCCTGTGGCTCTTCAGGACCAGGGATGGCCTTGTTATACATTTTTAGAAATGATTACTCTCCACTACCTCCATTTGATTATTTACATAGAGCTTGAGATCTTGTCATGGTAGAGTCAAACACATTTTAATTAAGATCTGATAACTTAAAAAAGTTCTGACTCAGTTATTACAATGCAGTTTTTTTGGAGTCTACAGCCTGTCTAGCTGTTCACACTACTGAGATTATTACTGGATAAAACAGACAAATGCCTCTCAACAGCCATTAATACTGCTCCTTAAACTATATAATTATTAAGATCCAATTACTTACCGACATGGTTAAGATACTGCAGAGGGATGATTGCTAATTATAGCTCAACAGGTTATTATACTGCATGCATTTTGCTGCTGAATGGCTGAATTGCGGGCTATACAACTCAGTAGTGACCCAACCGAATAGCTATCAACACAGAAGTCATTACAGTTCTTTCCCAGTTATAGTAAAGTGTAAGCATTGTAAGTGACCACATCTGGAACTGATATATTCTAATGTAACTGTTGGTAATTAATGAAAAAATGTCTACAAACACAAGGCCTGGTTAGTGTACTGAACTATAGCACGTCAGACAAACAAGAACTTATTGGCATGATAAATGAGTAAACAGAATTTCAGTTGTATGGTCCGTTTAAAAAAACTGAATAATTGTACACTTTCAAAACAAGTAGGCCTATGCAGTCTATGTGCTCCACTACATCTCATCCACACAGCCCAACGCACAGTCACAGTAGAGTATCAACTGTGAGGAATGAGGATAGGCTACCAGTAGTTAAATGCACTCCACAACTCACAATGTTTACCGAGCCTTCTAGATTCGCTGTAAGTCAATAATAAGCGGGCAAAACAGCAAAGAGAAGAAAAAAAATATAAAAAAGAAAGAATGTAATGACTCAAAAACAATCTTTGCAAATAACAGAGCAATTTCAGTGCTAATGGAGACATTTCACACCTGAATAATCCCGCTCACTCCATTAAACATTCTCAATGCTGGCCCCACAGGAAAGATTACAACTTTAAGAATTTGTTGAAGAGACAGCCTCGTTGATGCGGCTCCTGTGCTTATTGTGATTAATTGCTTTAATTCATTGTAATGGTAAATAATAACGTCTACCGCTGAGAGTGCTCCGCAGAGCATGTTTAACGACAGGCCACGCATGCAAAAAATTCACACGACGAGCGTCACTACTACATCATGAACAGCATCAAAACCATTTATTATATTGCTCTCCTTGACGTTTTCTTCATTTAAATGTATTTTCTTAATCAGTTCAGTACATCTCAATGCATATGAACATATGATCATGGCTTTATTTTTGTTCAATAGTAAATCAAATCTTTATCAAAGTAACAACAACAAATAGATACAATTTATCAAATTATACACACATTAGATATATAGCCCATGTTTGTTTGAAATATTGTGGCGATCCAGGTGGGTCGCTGCATGTAAATGTGTGTGCGGGGCATTGTGGGGGAACACTGTTGTATGTTTGTTTGTCACCGCGAACATCAGTTTTACATGCACAAATGTTAAACAAGAACACCGGTGTGTGTTTACTGTTTAGGGTAGTCGCCTGAAATTCTGTGTTAAAAGTGTTCATTCATTGACTGAAGAGTACTTCCTGTGTGACGTACTAGCTAGTTGAAGAGGTGCAGCCGGCGTGTCCTTTTAAGGACGCATCTGTTCCTAAAGAAAGCTCTCAAGATGATATCCGGGGTCGTGCGGTGTATGGGGCATGGATATTGTCACCTTTTATTATTAAAGTGGCTATGGGGCCTAGCGTGTATGAAGCATGTAGCCACATTTAAACTGCTGCCTGACTCCATTAGTCTTCTTGTTGCACCCCACCGCGCATGCTCGCTACAATATATGCTGAAATTGCTTGTTTTTACTAACCCTCTAAAGTGCCGCTTGCTTTATCCAGCTAAATGTTCAGATCTCTGTAGTACAGCATTAGGAAGATATTACACTGTATACATGTTAATTATATGTAACATTTTAGTTGTACCATAAATAGTTTTTTAGAAAACTACACGTTGTAAATCCATTCCTAATGAGTTATGTATTATTTTATTGCTGTGCTTGATTTAAACAATAAATGAGCATAACAGTCATTTCATTGTTAGTAAAGCCAGTTTATAAAACTTTATATAAAACATATTGTTCAGAGCCTACATCTTGCCAGAGCCAGATAAACCCCACTCTGTCCACTTTGTTACAAATGAAATGTTATCTACTATGGTTTAAAGACGCAGACATTTTAGTGCACTTGTATTTAATTGCTACAAGTCATTTATTTAATCTATTTCATTTTGACCTACAAACAAGCTATTTTGTTAGTGACAGACCTGTGCATCCATGGCATTGGTTCATTTAGAGATGCAGGATATCACTAACAGGTATGGGATGCCAAATCACTTTGTAGGCTATTTGACTTTCTTTTCTTTTTTTTCTATGCAGCTATTGTCAATTTCCTATACTATTTTTTAATCTTGTATGTATATTAACCTTCATACAGAGGTTCCTGCTAGAGTTCAAGTTAACTTGGCTCACTGAAACTCATTATATATGGGTATTGTAGTGATTGTCTGTTCAAGGTTATTACGTCGTATGCTTTGCTTTAATTCTATTCAAACGAGGCGAGCAACCCATATTTGGTGAAACATAGATGCTTCTGCTAGGCAAGTGTCCAACAATCAAATAATCACTCAGCGCAGTGCAGTATGTAGAAATGCATGTCAATCGATGGTGTCTTCTTCAGAGAGTTACTGTAGCCTAAGTGATAGCCGTTTTAACCAGGCGCAAGCTACAGTACATGCATGCATGACATCTGCTAAAATGTTGAACTGCTTAATCATCATTAAACACATCAGAATATATATTTCCACCAAATACCTGAAATACTAATACAATTAATTGTGTGGAATAATCTATTGTTAATAGTTGAAATGGCTTTTACTCTAAAAATCATAAAATCATATCAGTATCATTATTATCCTATTCTCCTATTCATTAATAATAAAAACAATAATAAAAACAGTTTCGACATATCATATGCCACATATGAGACAAAAGTGGGAAACAATTACATTAGTTAATTGCTTTATCCCTAAAATTCTGAATTGACCAAGTATAATAATTATCCTCAATTTAACACTTTTCATAGAAAATGTTATATTTAATTAATTTAATTAAAACAGTGGGGATTGTAAAGTTAAAGACAGGCAAACAACAATCCTCTTGGAACAGCTGATTTTATTCTGAAGGAATCAGAATCACTACAATTGAACACAGGTGGAGGCCAATTAGCTTGCTGTGTGATCTGGAAGTTGATTGGTTACCCCTCAGCTAGTTTACAATTGTTATGATAAACAGGACTTATCAATCCAAGTTATTCTCATTTTTAATTTTTAATTAATATTCAGAAATTTTGAGAATCTCTTTTCACTTCACAAAATGTGTAAATGTTTTAATTTCAGGCTGTAAGGCAACAAAAGGTGAAATGTTTGAGATGGGGTGTAGACTTTAAATGGGCACTGTATTTTCCTGTTTCCTGGATTTTCATTCCTTATGAGCATAAGGCAGATCCTTATGGGCATAATTTTGGATTGATTGAATCCGGGTCAAATTTAAGTCTTGTCAGACTGAATTGCATTTGTCCTTATTTAGTCTAAATGCATCAAACTGAATCTACGGAATACTATTTAAAGGTCTGTATAATCTCTGTGAGGTCTTCCAAGAGTAGCTTTGTTTTACTAATCAGAGACTTCAACTACAAATGTATTGCAGAAACATTGTAAGAAATGTTAAATTTTGTTCAATTATATAGCTGCTATTGGTGGTACATTCCAGTTACCATGGAAACTTGATTTTAAAAATCCAAATGAATGGCATTATTGGTCATTCTGTAAAGCTAATTTGTTCAAACTCAATTGTGATCTTCACAGAGACTGTGAAAGACTTCACCTCTAATATAAAAGAAAAAAAAATAGGATATAAAAACGGTTGCAATCCACATTGTAATTCACAGGCTGAATCCCTGATTATTATGAGCAGACCATAAATCAGGGTTGTTAATATATTGTAATGTAATATTGTAGTCTTCTAAAAGGGTGCCTTAGCTGGATTTAAGCCACCTTTCTATGACATTCCACTGATCTAGAATCTCCACACTCTCTCCAGCAGTTATTGACCCCTCTTAACAATCAGATGCACCACATTTTCTCAATATAGAGTACCTCTTCAGTCTGGCTTTTCATACACTGCTAAGGCCTGATTAGATGTCAGAGCAATATTGTACCAGTGCCACACTGTCTGTGCAATGTGTCTGTGCCATTCTGTTGTACAGAGGACCGCAATGTTAATCCCGGGTCCAGATTCAACCTAATACCACTTAAATCATAAGATGGTCTGTGGGGTTGTGCAATCCTCAAAATCGAGCCAAAAATGCCAGGCGGTTGGGCCATATGACCTTGATATTACAGGTTTAAGCCTTGCAGGCTACAACCACCAGAGCTCCTTAGTGGTGGGACACGTTTGGCTGTATCCCAACAGGGCCAGGCCCTCCTCAGGTTGCTGCTGCATTAGCTCCCCTAATGATATGGAAGGCTCCCACATGCTACTAGACACATATGAGATAGTCTTATCTCTGATTGGCACTGTAGTATTGTATGTCCTTAATAAAATAGTCACTGGCCTGTGGGCCAGTGCATCAGCGGTGTGCATGTGATTCAGCTTGTTCAGTGTAGATGCCACAGAGGTAACTCCAAAAGGGGGTGGGGTTAGGGGGTTGAAGGGGAAAAACAACAAGAAACAAATTTAAAAACAGTGTTACACTTCCACTTCAAAAGTGTCAACCTGGTAATCATAGTGAATTAGCCAGCTATTTAGATGGTTATCAAGTTACAATATATTTTCTAATGAATTAATTAATTATGCCAGTAAAATAAAAAACGCTTCTGCAGAACATGTTACAACTAATGTTACAAAACATACAATCATATTAATAAAGAAGAATTTTGTATGACTCTCCACACTCTCTCCAGCAGTTATTGAATATTGAATAATTAATTAATTAATTAATTAATCAGTAAATTGATGCCTTTTTGTTCTATTAGCTAGCTATCCAAAATGGATGCTCTCCCAGAGGATTTTGTAGCAATGGCATTCCAAACTGGGAGAAAAATAAAGGGAGAAAAATTAGTAGAAAGAAATAACAGCCATAACTGTAGGGGACTGTCTAGAAGCTTTTTTCATTCACATTATCAGGTAGCTGAAATAAATCACTTTTATTACCTAAATTGGTTACTAATAGTTTAGGACAAAGGGTATTGCATTTAGACTGAATCTGGGCCTTTACCATAAATAAATAAATGTACGTTTTTAGATTTATGTCTCTGCTTTAACTGATGATAATTCAGTGATTACTTTTTTTTTTTTTTACCTTTATTGTTACTAATAGGTTTCTTGTGGAGCTAATCACTGCATTGTAAGATACAAAGGTAAGTTTCAGTGGCATGCCATAATCTGGAAGACAGTTCTTCTCCTGTCTTTCCATTAAAACCAGTGTGCATAACTGCAGTTCAATCAGTTCATGGGGACGACACATGTGTGCACCCAAACACAGAAACACACGCACACAGACACAGACACACACACACAGGAAATGCAAACCCAGACCTTGATTAAATACATATTTGAAACTATTTTAGATGCCAGTAAAATAAAAAACGCTTCTGCAGAACATGTTACTAATGTTACAAAACATACAATCATATTAATAAAGAAGAATTTTGTATGAATCTCCACACTCTCTCCAGCAGTTATTGAATATTGAATATTGGTGAAAACAGATGTTTCTATAGATATGACAATTGTCAGTAATCTCCAGGTATTTTACTGGTGTCTAGTAAAGTATTTCAAATAAATGCATAATAAATAGTAAATAATAATGAAGGTCTATGCAAATCCAGGCAAGGCAAGGTTAGTGTCAGGCATCAAGGCAAACATGCTTAGGTTATTCTTCCTCTGCATTCTCTCTTTGGGAGAGGCATTTTGTTGTTGCCGCCACTACCGAGGGAGAGCGCAAAAACCAAGATTTGGCAACCGCACCTGCTTGGCTCTCAAGAAATCTTATTTCATGGTGTGAGGCAGGCATTCCTTAGAACCTCAGTGGCGCACAGGTTCTGCGGCCAAATTAAAGCCTAATGCTCAGTCTTCAAGGTTATCTCTCAACATTCAATCTTTTCAATGAATGCTTTTCACAACAGCCAATAATAGCAGCACTACCCTGTCACAGAGAATAAAATGTATCTCCAATTAAAACATAAGCTCAGTGACCGTGTTGTCAGAGTGTTCACCCAGACCTATAAGGTTAGGGGTTTGAAACCTGTATAGTACATGCTGCCTCAGTTTGACAGTCTGCATTAAGAGTGATGTATTGTGGGTAATGGCTCTGGAATAGGCTGGCACTCTTCCGGTGAGTCTACTTGTGAATCAGTTGCTTATTGCAATACAATTTTCCATAACCCACAGATATTGTTCTGTGTCACCATGGCACCCATCTACCATTGTTTTGGGAATATATGCTTTTACCGATGCTAAATAAGAATACATATTGAACAAATCTGTGTACAAATATAGTGGCTTTAAACCAGTTCTGGACCTTTCGGTGCATCACTAACAGTGGTCAATACATTCAAATATGTTGATTCTGCTTTTCAGTTTCAAATAATAGCTCCTATATTGTACATCTAATTTACAATGGCACTGGAAAATATGCACAATTGCAAATCAGACAGTTACAAATGAATAAAAATGTAATCAAATTAAATCAAGTCAATAGAAATGCTCACGCTACCCCTGGCAAGAGGAAGTGTGAGACCGATGCTAGAATTCCCCTATGAAAGAAGAGGAAAAGTAGGGTTTTTCTGGCCTCTGGTGTCTGAGCTTTGAAAATGCAGGCCCAGCTTTGTGTTTCCCTATCTAATAGTCAACAGGATAAAAGGTCTCAAATGTCATGAATTTAACACAGTGCTCTGTCATTTTGTGCACAAAATATAGTTAAAGCAATGCAACAAGCCATGATTAGTTTGCATATGGCCAAACTACAGTGAGAAAAACCTTCAATGTCCTATTGAGCAGAAGCATCTGAAAGTTGTAATATGAAAATATATATATATATCTATTATGACCGGTTGATCGGGGACCTGATAAGCAAGTTGTACTCTCCCCCGGTGCAACTGCAGCTAAACTCGGCTTGTGGATTGCAGAGCGAAAAGAAGTAACTGCATACATTTCAGAGAAAGGACATCTCACTAAGGGACACTGCAGCATTGTGATGGACCTACAACTACAGTTGGCCATTCCAAATAGGTAAATAAAGACTAAAGTCATTAAAAAAAATATATATATTAATTAATTTTAAAAAATTATCAGGATTTGTTTGCTAAAACAAGAGGACTTGTGCGCTTAGAACAAAAGATTGCAATAACATAGTGGAATTGTTTTCTAACGTACAAAGAAATATATTGCTAGTTGGCCAGACAGCTTCTATAACTTATGCCTTTTTTAGCTAACTTAGCTACAGCGACACCCATACCAACTTAGGTTGTGTGATATTTATAACTTGAAACCATACTGTAGAGCAGGGGTTACCAACCCTCTCCTCGCGAACCCACAGCTGGCCCATGTATTTTTAAAATTCCACCACCTGATTCAACTAGTTAACTATTTAATGAGTGTTGATTAGTTGAATCAGGTGTGCTGGTGGTCGAATTGAACAAATACATGGACCGGTTGGGGGTTTGCGAGGAGAGGATTAGGAACCAGTGCCATAGAAGTACAAGTTTGGAGTAGTGCTAGCTAGGTATCAAACATTTCCATAACTTGTCACGTATGGATTACATAGATTGCTAACGTGTCTGGTTAGTAACTTCTTAGTACACAAAACATATGGCAACCTAGCTAGCTAACTAACTTACTAGCCATTGCTAACCGAAAAATTGTTTGCAAGAAACTATTTAGTACCACCAGGGCAGTTGCAGCTAGCTTCCCAGATGTGTTGTATACTAAGTTATGTTAGATATGTATGTGATACATGGAAATATGGAAATGCTAGAAAAGTTTGCTAGCTAACTAGCTACCACTACTCTCAACTTGTTCTGGCTCCTCAGCTAGAGTAGGCTACAAGTCCCTCCAACTTGGATAGTCAGCTGGCTTTATGCATCGTTAGGTAACTAGCTAGCTAAGTTAGTTCGCTACAATAAAGTACTGCAATTAGCTAGTTAATTAGGTAATTCATATTAGCGTAGCCTGATGAACAGGAACCAGCAAAGGACACAAAAATATCTTTAGGGTTCTTTATTCCGAGGATATTAACGGTCTGAGTAGAATAAGATTGACAGTTTTCGACTGAATATGACCTTTCATAAGCCACACCGACTTCTCTGTAGATATTAAAAATAAACAATGTATTCGGAAATAAGAAATCTTAAATGCAATGTCAAGACTAAGTACACACTTGAAGTACCTCAACTAAAAGTGCACAAAATACAGCAGTGGCCTCTGTGTAGCACATGCACAGCACATACTAGCTAGGTGAGAATGCACGGCTTGTTGTGGTTTATTCCTCTACACTTACACACACACACACACACACACACACACACACACACACAGTTTTTAAAAATGTAAAAGCCAGCAACACCTTTTTGTTTTCTTTATTAAAAGTAAATGTACAATTATTTTCCTTAACATTACTACTGAAAAGCTGGGGAAAAATGCAGATAGCTACAGATATAATTCTGTTAAAAACTGCATTAATGTTTTTTAAAAACTGTACAATAACAAACATAACCATGTATATACATACATATACACATGTACATGTACACATACACATATCCCCTAAAGTGTACAGGGTATAGATTTGAAAATTATTTTCAGTTTAGCAATAATAGTACTATACACTGTGGGCCACTGCATTATGAAAGCAATACATGTTGCATCAAAGATGGCTGGTCCTGGCCACCTAAGTCAGTGCATCAAGAAGCCAGTAGTCAGATATTAGGACACCATACATCTAAGACACACTTGCTGCTAGTGTCTTTACAAACAGTCAGTGTAAGAATCCAATTTTCAGTGTTAGATACATACAGACTCTTATATGCTTTTAAAAAACAGCTTCTACAAAAAGTACGTTAACGGAGAGTAGCATTTTAAAGCCATTTAATTTCTGTGCCTTTTCCATTTCTTTCATTTCTCTTTTCCCCCTCCTTCGTCTTCTTATTTTGGTTGTTATGAAACTGAAACATAGGTAATATTCTAAATAAATAAGTATAATAGCATTCTCCCCCTGGATACAAAAGTAGCAAAACAAAGTCCTCTGAAGATTTTACAAAATACACATATTAATACTATACATTACACTCAAAAATACAGCATTCTTGAAACAAAAAAGCAATGTTCATATAGGTAAAGCCAGTATTTGGTGATAATGTGCACTGATTCTTTGATAAAACATCTGTGTTTAATCATGTATTGATATGATGAACTTTTCCAGGCTCAAATAAAGACCAAGAGTTCAGCTATTGAGTGATTTCTCATAAGACAATATTTGATTGTACACAATTTGTTTTAAAAAAGACATCATAATGTATTAAAATTCAGTTTTGTTTCCAATCATCACCCTCTTAAGGTTTCTTATTAACAGAAATATCAATGTTCAGCAAAATATACTCCAAGTGCATTCCTTACACTGAACTTTATGTTCAGAAACGTTATGAGGCAATGCATACCGTGAATACACGCCCTCTCATTAGTTGAGCTGTCTTGTGCAGTATGATGCACTTTATCTGATTAAAGCCAGGGAATATGTAATACAGAACTTTGAATGAAAGCAAGAAGTCCTAGTACGGACTGACATTCTAAGACATTCCAAAGACAAAATTGTCCAACTTTTTTGGTTCCAGTGTCTTGTTTTAATCGGATACAGAGTACCACACAGCATAGATGAGGTCAGCCATGCCATAATGTGTCATGTGGTGAATATGGAACATAAAAGCAAATGACAAACAAGACAACATATCATATGCATTCAAAATCTGTCAAAAACCATCACATCACCTGGAACATTACAACTGCTTTGGAGCAAGGCAATAGGTTATAGCTCTGAGTTCTGAGTATTCATTCACAAGATTTATATTCATTACAATGAATTTTTTTGAGCACAACAAAGATTATCATTACTACAACACTCTTGTGTAATGTTTTGATTGTGACATTGCCATATGATTATATTTGTTCATTTACATTTTTAAAAGTCCTCCCCAAACCTAACCCCATAAAAAATACATACATCAATTTTTCTTAAATACAAATGTACCCTTCCCCTCAAATTCCTATAACAAGCACCTTGAATTAAAATGACTTATCAAATACTGTGGTGTTTTTTAACATTTTAAATGACCTGTGACATCTTAAAACACAAACTAGAACACATCTTGTGGAGAACCACAAAGAGCAAAATAGTTAATATATCATAACTAATATTATTCTTGCTCTAAAACATTTTTTTTACTATTTTATGAAATAAAAAATAAAGAGCAGGACATCTCAGTAACTTGCACAAAATACAAACAGTGCCAGATGGTACCTACTCTTCATCCACTAATAATGTCTAAAAAAACAGCAACATTGGTCTCCAAGGTGCAGACACCATCACTCTCTGACCCTGTACATTCTGTTCCTATGTGCTGCAGTGGCACCCTGGGCCACTAGTGGGCGAGGATGAGCAGATGGTTGGAGGGAGGCCAGCAGCCAGGAGGGACAGAGCAACATCGATGCAAACTGACCCTCACAAGCATCAGCTTTTGAGATGAGCAGGTAGGAGGTGGGGGGTGTTGAGTGAGATAAAAAAAAAGAGAAAGAATGGAGGTGAAAGTGAGTGTGACTGATAGACAAACAGATGAGAAGATGCTGTCACAGGAGCTGGTGAGGAGGCCATAGGGGCCGTTCAGGGTAAGGGAGCTAACTACATTTCCATTAGCATCAATGTATGCTAATTAAGGTACATTCGACAGTGAAAATGTGAAATAATTGGCCTAAATGCGTATTAAGGCAAATGGAAGCAATTGAAATTTGCACAAAACTTACCCACACCTTGGTTACCTAAATTTTGCTTGGTTGCAAAATTTTACGTTTCACTAAATTCATTGTTGAAAGTTGCAGACAAAGTGCATTCTAGTTGCGCTTAATCAGGGCCAGAGTGAGCCTGAACATCACACTCCATGGTAATCAAGTGATGTGTGATTCTTTTCTATGCTGTGAAGCTAGTTTACACTCATTCATTTTTAACCGAGAAAATTAATGGAGGGGGGGCATAACTCAGTTAAGGCAAGATGGCTGGGCCCTGCAGTTTTCACATCCCCAGGCTTCTCTACAACTCCCAGCATAAGGCAAAAAAACACAAAGTGTAGTTTTCCTCCTTTGGCTTCCAGACCACTTGGTAATACAGAGGAAACTCTGTAGTATTAAGGCAGACTAGAATTTTTCAGACATGCTTTCTCAGTTTCCTACCACACCACAGGCTTTGCTAAGCACTAGCAGAAAAAAAAGATATCCAGTTGGCTATAGCTGGGGGAGGCAGACGCACAAAAGGTTCTCAGAAGACACAATCACACCGTAACACCAACACTGCATGAACTGGCTGCCTTGACCACACAGTCTTGTAGCTGCAGAATCTTGAAACTGTCTCACAATAATAAACTTGATACCAGCATTTTTAGCAGTCCTAAAAACTGCAACAGCAACCGAGTGTGCATGTAGGGTGTACTGCTGAGAGTACTACTTCTATAACCACTTAAATTGCTGGGTATCATCTAGCCAATGCTCACACACAAAGTGAGCACAGTAATTTGATTGCATTTTCGATCTGGCAATCCAGTTACAGTACTGGACCCTACTCAAACTACAGGGGCACACAGTGCCTATAAAAGCACAGTCTAGCACAGGGAATCCACTGGCTTGGCCTGGCCACTTACAAAGAGAGCAGAAAGAAAATGGCATCCTATGGTGTGTTTCTCCATAAGAGATTTGCACAGAGGCAACACCAGTTTGTTCTACAGAAAGTGAGAAAGAAGGAGAGAGAAAGACAGAGAAAAGAAAAGGGAAAATACAGAGAAAAAAAAATCCATGTCAGTGAAAATGTAAGCAATGACTCAATGATAGCTCTCACACCATACCATACATTCAAATACACATTTTCAGCATTTCCCTGTTTGTTCTGCTACTATGTAGACAGTTGATCAAAAAGCTCCTATCCCTGACACGCGATTCAAGTAATATAATCCAGAAAGGAGAGGGCTGAGCAATGTGGTCCTGGGGGGTCACAAGTGGGAGGAGTCAGAGGTCATGCAATTCCAGACCAACACATCCTCACGGACGTCAGCCCCTCCGAACGTCTATAGGAATGTCTCTGCACTCTGCTCCGAGCTCCAGGGGCAGCGTGCATCATCACGGATGTGAACTGAATTTGTGAGCGTTTTCTTTTTTCATTTAAAGGCATGGGTAAAAGTAAGCAAAGTCTAGTGATCAAACGGAGGTTTCGCGCCCCGCCCCCTTGTAGGCGTAGCCTGCCCCCGAGTGGCGACCATTATCCCTGAGGAAAGAGCTAAAAGTGCAGTAGTCAGCACCGCCCCCCCAGTGGGTGTACATCAGCTTTTTGGAAAGACGCTCAGACCTTCTGTGGCTGCCGTTGCGGGCGGCGCCTCTCTTGCGATCGGGGGCGTGGAGAGTGGCCAGCGGCGCAAACTCGGACAGGTGGCCCTGGTACAGCTTCTCAGCATTCTGCAGGGGGCGGAGTGACAAGCGGCAGAGAGAAGGGACATGCAGTCATCACTGGGAACACACACTGTGAACGCAGACAGCGCACAAGAGACCAGAAAAAACACCACAGGTGTCAGGTCAGTGCTGCAGATCCGTACCAGATACGTTACACCAGATCCCTTTACCTAGCATGCACTTCAACACAGCATGATGTTCAGCCGTTCATTCCCAGAGCTTGCAGTCTTTGCCTCACTTTGTCTTGACTTCAATAAGCCGCTTGAATCAATTCTCCATGAACTGTCATAATGAATGTAACATGATGCTTTCCAGCGACGCAACAGAGTTATGGGTGACATGTTTATGTTTTTTTTAACAAACAAATGAATATTTACACCTTCCTGACCAATATCCATGGCTATTTCACATCATTCTGCAATATCACTTCCAACACTGGAGGGCAGTATCTGCCTTGTTACGCAGTGTCGGGAGTCGGAATTCTGCCTTTATGGACACACTGTGCTTGCAGATTTGAAGGGACCCTCTTCTGTGCTTAGTATGTCCTAATCAGTTATTTTCTTTTTCTTTTTCAAGTTTTTCCTGCCCAAAATATTTAGCGTTGCTTTGTGTGAAAAATATCCATCTTTTAAATCACCTGACAATATTGACAAGAAGGTCTATCTGGGAATGAACAGCCATTGAGTTACATCGTTTCACATACACATCCCCCTCCCCTCTGGTATTAATGGGACTGTTCCCTCAAAGGACAACATTCCTCAAACCACGAGCCAAGTCCTGTCACATCACCAGTGTCAGTACAATAGGGAAAGTGGAAGCCAAGAGGTCACAGGCAGTTGTGAGACAAATATGGGAATATGTGTGTGTGTACATGCAAATTAAATACAGGTTGTATGTGTGTGTTAGTGTGCACATGTACGTGTGCATGCTTGTCTGTGTGTTTGTGTGTATGTGTGTGTGTTTTGTCTGTTTATCGCTGTAACAGAAAACAAAATAAACCAGCCAAAACCAGATGCTTGCCACCCCAAGTCTCAAAGCACACCGCACGCCAGCACTGCAGTCACAGGGAGCAAGCCGCACCCCTGTCTTCACCGCAGAATTTACCGTGGGACAGCTAGGCGTCCGAGGCGGACTGAACGCTTTCCAGGAGAGAGTCCTGGCTGTACATCAGAACTCTTTCCACGGTTCTATCTGCCCCCGTCCTCTGTGAACAGCAGGGGTAGAGACATTCAGACCATTGTCACATATCAGCACCACGCAGGACCTCCTGGTCACTCCTGTGTCTGACTCCTGTTCAGAGAACACGCTGCTTCTTTAAGGCTGATCAGAGGCCATGGCTATGTGAGGTGGGGTCAGGTGACCGCTGTGTTCACTGACAGTCTGTGACAGCGTTCTCCTGGCTACCTGCCAACTGTAGAGGCACGCCTGGGGCTGTTCTCTGAAAATATTATCAGTTAGCATGATGCTAGGTTTAAATGTAGTTTTATATTTATTTTGAGCTTTTCTCAGGGAAAAAAGTCAGGAAGTGTTTGCGAATGACTGCATTGGGAAAGGGTTAAGTCAATTGGCAATTCATTAACGCTTTAGGTGACATCAAAGGCCTGTAAGATCAAATGTCTGATGGCCAATGGTTCAGCGGTCATGTACTGTAGAAAAGACCTCCCTTTTCTGTGGGCATTCGAGTTCCCTCTCCACAAAAATCTGCTCCAGATCTTTCTCTGCCTTCTTTATGCACTGATTTACAAACTGCCTGAATGCTTCTCTCCTGGAAAAAAATAACAATTTCCCACCTAAGGCTGGTCTGACCAATGCAGTTCTAGGCAAATGTAAAATAAGTACCAGCAGAACAAACAATACCAATGTACAGACTACTACTCCTTAAAATGAAAGGACAGTAATTGCACAGGCAAGCCTTATGACAAGATTACAAATAAAAAGTATTTATAACAGATGTAAATGTTGTGCGAGTGGCATTTCACAAGTGGAATATTTCAAAACACAATTATGGTTATAAACAGCTTATAAACAGCTTGTAAACCATGACATCAATCTAACCAGGAGTAAACCAACACAACACAAAATCTGCTCAAAGAATGAAATCTCACAATGGACCTAATCAAAACAACCATTTATATACACTTTGTGAATGATCTATATTCTACTAATAAAAAACAGGTGTTGGGAAGAGTTGATATTGACTAAGAGGACCACAATGGAAATAAATTGGCTTTTTGCCAACATTTTTGTGTTATCCTCAGCAATTTGTGGTGTGCATTAATGTGATGTCATGTATCAAGGGTATCTGTGTTCGCATTGTGTATATCTATTTTTTATTAAATTGCCAAATGAAACTAACTAACTAACTGACTGACCTTCTCAAGGGGGGAAGGGGAGGGCGCACAAGTACATAGTACATAGACATAGTTTTATCTTTATTTTTATCGGTAGCAGTTTAAAAAGGCTCATTGCCCTTAACGCAACTCAATCCTGGCTCAATCATGTAATAAATCTGTTTCTCTGGACGCACTGCCCCTGTGTTAGGAGTGGGCCAGGGTGAACTGGCACACAGCCACTTGGCTGCTGGGGATCTCATTTGCCTAATAATTGCTTCTTGGCCCTAAATGTCAAGACCTTGGGAGAATAACGGCAGGCGACTGGAGGGGGGTAGGAAGGGGGGTAGAGAGGGAGAGAATAGCAAGAGGTACACATTTTTCTTTTCTTGGAACGAGTGATACAGTCCAATTTAAGAGATCACCCTGAGCAATTCGGATGCAGACAGCAGTACACATACATAGACACATACACACACATACTTACACACCCACAGGTGTAACCCAGATACACATGGCTTCCCAGCATGCAGCATAACATTATAGGATGGGACCAGGATGAGAATAAGGGACACCATAAGTCACTGGCTCAAACAAGCTGTTACTAAGAACTGCCATGACTACAGCCAACCGCAGATTACCAATGTTATAATCATCCTTACTACCAGTACTAGCAGAATCATTGTGTGGCTAGGCAATTTTCCTATCACTCTTCTTCCTATCAAATTCATACAGCCAGGCTTTACAAGTTTAAATGCTACTTCATTACACACAGTACATTAACATGGCATATTGTTCCTCGTGGTTACAACGAGAGAAACTCCAGCCACTTTGAAAAAACATCTAGCAAAAAACACTTGTCAAACATTAACAGCGATTAATGTTTGATTATAGCAATGGGTGAATGAGGTATCATGACAACAAAAATGGGTGAAGCTACCATATGCTACCTGTACTCACCGATTTGAACCAGTCACTGAACCAATCAAAAGGTTTTGCTCTTCACAAAAAAACACAATGACTGCTTGAAATCAGTGAGTTAGAGGTAGCACATGGCATCCAACCATTTTTGTTGTCATGACACCCCATTCTGCCATCGCTACTATAACAACGGAGAATAAAGAATAACTATGACAAAAGGAGAAGTCTACCAAAGACGGGAATGGAATAAAATGTTGGTGTGTCTCATGGTGACCCGTAATCACAGGCATGCAAGCATGCAGAAAGGATTAAAGAGTCACCTCCTGTCCAGCTAGAAACTTATACTGCTGGAGGTCTGTGACAGCATAAAGATGGTGGACTGCTCAGTAGTAAGGCACCGCCGCTTTGTCTGCCATTTCCCGGGAGAGAGAGCCGGTTCAGGCACAAGGAGAGATCAGAGGTAAACAACCACAGCGGAAAAGGGGCGTGGTGTAATCGCAGGTCAACCGAAGAAGCAGAGGAGTAGGTAAGGAGAGAGAAGATGGACAGGAGGACAAAAGGGTTAATGGTGACACTACCTTTCTTACATATTGTACATATACACACACACACACACACACACACACACAGTTCTATGGCTCAAATAATTACCTTTTCAAAGGTAAGCCAGATTGCCCTGTTAGTTAATTAGCACTCAATTATCATCCACACTTAAATGTCCACAACAAATTTTCCTCTGGGACAACAAAGTATGTCTTATCTAATCCTATCCTATCTTAGCCCATTAGGGGAGTGGATTTATATGAATTACTTTTAGATTTTCATTCGATTTTTTCCAATACTTTATGATGAACATACTGGTATTCAACTGTTAGATTTATTTGGTCACAGTATCACTTGCACCCTGACCTTAGCTAAATAATGTCAATTAATCTACTTCATACTGTATCTACTAGCTGGAAAAATGACTGTGATAGGCAAAATTGGAAATAAAGTTAAATTTGTTTTTATGGTCATTTTACTCCGAGAAGTCAGTGTTCATTTTTTTGGAAAGGAAAAAGAAAGGGAAGTTCCAAAGAGACAGGGTCATTATAAAAAGTGAAAAGAAGGGGGAGTGGACGAGGGCACTTTTAGGCAGATTATCTTGTCCTGGGATTGTTTCATAAAAATGGGAAGGGATAGAAAAACATATTATATTTTATCCTCAAAAAAATTCAGGTAAAACACATGATAATAAAACCATGTAACAACGCAAACAAATAAAACCAGATAACAACACAATAGAACAAAACAAGATAACTTAACATAATAAAACCAGGAACCAGGAATATCACAAAATAACCAAACAAGGATCAACACAGGGTAATAAAACCAGGGATCAACACGGGTTCAGGTCTTGTGTTTTTTTCCTTCAGGATTTCAGATTTGCCCAGAGCAAACAAATACTACAAATACTCTGAATATATAAACAAAGGACAGAAGAATTTATGTAAAATATAAGGAAAATTCACAAATGTATCAGAGGTCATTTACCTCTAGGACACCTGGTTAATGTCTGTGGTGAATAATAATCTACGATACCAGTGATAATCATTCAAAATTGTTCAAGCAAAAACTGTATAAATGTTTAATCTCTACATCAGTCTCACAAAGCGACAAAAAAATACCCCAGGATATCCTTCATGATACGCTTATTCCAGAATGGATCTAAACATGGCTGGCCTGTATCAAGGGTGCACGACTGAATTATGCTAGAACAAGGGATGTGAAGCAGAACAGTTGCTTACCTGGATGCGCTCGGTGGTGGTTGGCCACAGCGTCCTGAAGAGGACCTTCTTGATCACGTCTGGCAACAAACTGACCGTGATGAGGAGGATGATGCTCAGCCAGGCAGGTCCACTCGACAACATCTGCATGAACACGTAGTACATCCTCTGGTAGTTCAGGAAAGGCCTGTTGGCGAGCCAGCCAGGAGGGCAGTCAAAGCCAGGAATAAACACCCAAATAAACACGTCAGCTAAATATGAGAATCTGTTAAGTAAAGAAATAATGTCAATCCATTTACAGTTGCCTGACTTTACAATGCTTTGCGATGCTTTACAATCTTACAGTGCTATTCTGTATTGACAGCACACATGAGAGCCATCGAAATATAATTTAATAAGAGACATACCAAATGATCCCTCCCCACAGAAGAGAGAATATCACGTAGAAAAGCAACGAGCCCCAGATGACAAAGTGGTTGATCCACGTCCAGTAGTGCGTGTCCAGAGCCAGCTGCAAAGATGAACCAAGGGCGAGGTGAAAGGTCAACCTCTATAAAAGACTGACATGTGACAATTTTGAAACAGCAAAAAAACGTTTTTGGTTAATTTTTCATAAATCAATCAGCTTTGTTTTCATTTACCTTTAGTGTGACTGTAAATACCAATACAGTGAAGACAAGAGTCCCAAAGGTCCAATTCCCAAACATCTGTAAGAATTGAGACATTGTGAGTAATCACAAGTGTACTGTCATCATCCCGTTGTTGCAATCTTCAAATCTTTTTGGATGGACATTTTAGACACAAGCCAGCTATTAAAACACAGAAAGCCTTCTTCCAGGCTTGGTCCAGGAGTGATTGGTTTAATATTCAGTTCTCTCCCTCCCTGCAGTCACAGAAACCCAAATCTGGTAAACCCAAGAAAGAAGCAGCGTTTTAATGTCTTGTGCCAAGGGCCGCACTTAGCCCCACTCCTGTAAGCTGTCATCGAGCCAGTGCTCTGAATTTTTTAAAAGTCTGCAGGCTTAGTAAGGCCAGATCTCAAGTGTGACAAATTCCAAGCTTAAGCTTGCTCATGCAGTCACAGGTACTCACATTGAAAGTAGGTGGAATGTATGCATCCCCCTACTGCTGATAACTATCAAGCAAATGTCAGGTGCAATGTTGCAGCACTTTATGGATAGTGGCGAAAACAAGTGCGGGTGTGAGAAATCTCTTCAATTACAGATGCTGAGGTGAAGGTGCCCCCTGTCCTTTCGCACTCAGTATTATGTATGTGGAATGGGTGAATGGCTACCAAACAAGAAAACATGGGGTTAATCAGAAAACCAAGAATGATGGACGTGGTGAATATGTCTAGCATCACTCTTTGATACAGCTGGGCTCCTTGCTCAGGAGGAACGCTGGAAGCAAGAAATAAATAGCAGTTTTTTGCTGTTCTGATATTGTTTTTGTGATTAAATTTGGGGGCTGGTCTGCAGGTTTTAGAATCACAGCCTTTATGGTTGACATGGCACAACTATATATATATATAGTTTACACATTTAACTCACCTCAACTGGTTTCTTGGGCCTAAACTGGTTGCTGATTTTAAAATGAATACAAAATCCAGTAAACCCTGTGGCTCTCCAGGACCAGGGTTGGCCACCACTGCTCTAGGGGGTGACATCTGTAGTGCTGGTTTATAGGGTCACTCACTTCTAAGCTGCACTGTGCATAGACAGCAAGCAGGTTATCCCCTCCCTCTGCTAATTTGTTTTAACATGGTCAACTTATTTCAGTGTACTGGAATTATTCAGTGCCAAGCCTTCAGCAGCAGTGGACTTCTTTGGTCTCCCTCTTCTGGATTTATATAACAGAGCTTGAATGACACTGAAAGGCTGTTCACTTTCCTCACGATCACCTCTGTTAACCATCGCCAAGCACTGACGGCAGCACAAGACTCATGACACATGAATGCCAACTGAAATATGTAATGGCTGGATGAAATGAATCGTCACCATTTGTGCAATATACTTATACTGTATGTAGACAAAAAGCACAAAGTTCAGCACATTTCTTTGGTTTCAATACACACTGTTTCATAGATGTAAAAAATATATATATTTAGTCACAGCTATTCTATTCTGTAAACTGACAGGTTGAAAACTCACTGTGCCATTAAATGAGGAACCTAGCCCTATGTAGTACATTTCACTCACAGATCACAATATCATTTAACAGATTTATTTGTTCCAGAGGACATCTTTGTGTCTCACAATCACTGAATTAGATATATTGTTTGGCAGAAGGGGGAACGCTGTGATAATCTGTCCCAATTGGATTTGCTGCCAAAGCAAGACAAGCTTCTCTTTCAGGAAACTGTGCCATGAATGAAAGAAATAATAAGAATGACTCACCTTTACAAGATTTCTGTTTTTTTTTTTACAAATACAATGGTTTCTATTTAAACACAATTTCAAGCGCAAATGAAATCCGCCTGAAGGAATTAAACCGAGATTGATGTGATTCCATTGTAATGCGGTGAACACTGTGATCATTCAAAATGTTCCTTACCTTTGCGGCGAGCTGATTTTCATTCACCTAACCTTCTCTCTAACCTCATTTGAATGCCAATTCAAATCAAACCCTTGAGAACGGATTCAAACTTTAGTTAGAATATGCGTCAGTTGCACATAATCAAGACATGCTGAATCCTGAATTAGAAAACATACATTTAAATTGCACCTAGAATGGTTCTCTAAAAGAAACAAAGGAAAGTGTTTGATTGGACACAACAAACATACATACTTTGCATGTGCTTGCTGTATCCAGACAAAAATGTTCCCTGGGTTTAATATCAAAATACTTATTGCGGTTTTATCGCAAGGTTACAGATTGTTAAACAGCAATCGAATGTGCATGTGAAATAAACTGTTTGCGAGCCTGATTATTTTGCAAAAACTGAGGTGCCTTTTTTAGACAAGCAAACCAGACAGAATGGTTAACCAAAATTGAACCAGACAGAATGATTCAACAGCTAAAAGCATCACAATCAAATCTGGAATTATCATTTGCCCTTGAGGACTGTGTGAAGATGATGAGGTCTTGAGCTCGACATGATAAACCACCATCGCTGGACAACACGGACAACATGTAGCTCTAGATTACGTATCCACAATGGAACATGAGGATATGAAGAGGGGGGTTACCTATATGGCTCTTTGGGGTGGGGGGATGGGGGTTGTAGTGGGCAGGTGAAGAAAGAGTATAAAGGCCTATGAGAGGTCAAGTTGTTATGCACTGCAGGGAGAGGGAAGGTAGGTTGCTGGGTGGGGGCGTGAGGGGGGATGAAACGAAAAACTAAACCAAGGTGACAGACAGAGAGGGACAGGCTTACCATTTGCGTGTTGGTAGTCATTAGCTGAGGAAAGGAACAGAAGCGAAAAAAGCAAAAGAAAAATAAGAGGAGAGGAAGGAGGAGAAGAGGAAAGAAAATTGAGAAAAAAAGTAAGAAAATTAGGATGTTAAAACGGAAAAAACGGACAAAAAGCAATCAAAAAGGTTAATATGATAAAAAAATAAACAGTACAACGAAAGATGCCTGTAACTTAACACGCTACCGCGTTGTATAATCTGTATGCATGGAAAGCATCTGTAATGGTTTTTAGGCAGTGCTACACACAAAGTGAGTCTCCAGGTTTGTGGGGGTCTTGAGTTCATTGTACATTCACCTGAATGAGGATGTGAATTACCAAGATTTTGCCAAAAACAACAATTGTGCACTGGAACACTCTCTTCGAGATCCTTCTCTTCGACAGAGACAACCGGCACAAAAAGTTAGTTCAATGTGGTCCATAATTACTCACATTAACTATCAGAAATAAGCATGATGCATCTCTTCTAGACTGAAGAAGATATGATGAGCAGCCTTTGAGCCTGCTCAGGGTGTAGTGCGGGTTGCTCTGGCGACAAAGGACTCACCTGACCATTGCTGGTGAAGGTGGTGTTGTCGAACAGGAAGTAAACGCCAAAGAAGAACACAACTGCGTCAAATACCCCCAGGAACGTCCAATAGATGAAAATCCGCCAACGCAGGAGGGAGTTTTTGGCGATGTCCCTGTGGAAGAAAAAAGAGGCATCTTTGTAGTCGACACCCTGACTCACAACGATATGCATCGCTCAAGGCATTATTTTTCATGGCAGTTTGTTTCTGAACACGTCAAAGAGAAATATCACAACGGGGATATCCATCTATAGAAAACAGGTGAGCTTATCAAACCCTCTTCGCTCCGCCCTTCTTTCCACCCAAACTTTCTCATGAAATGCATTTGGTTTCATTTTTAGGAAGGGGGGTTCCCTCAACTTCTATTAAACTTCACCTTCTTATATTTCTTCTTCAGTCTTCTGCTTATTAGTAGGTCCAGTTTTGATCCAACTGATACACTATCCTAAACTTTTGGTTGCACAGTATTTTGCGGCACTTTTTGACATTTCTACAAGTCTTTTCATTTGATTTTGGTCAATAAACACTGGAGATACTGGAGATGCACATATGTATATAAACAGTATATACACACATTTTGCCCGTGATTTATAGGGTTACCAGGCAGAGAAGGACCTGAAATGTTGCGGCCTGTGTCACAGCAATGGCAGATATTGGCACCACCTCAGCAAGGCTTGGTGGGTGACAATCAGTGCTGCTCTGTCTAGACTCATCCATCTCCGTGATGCTGCCTCCACTGCCAGCGGTGAAAGCCGCGAAGGACAGTGTAGTGCCCCTCAGGCCTTAGTACTTGTCACTGTTCCCTCTGCCAAAGGAGGGCAGTTGGGTAAAAATAGGCAGGCAGATGGGTAGGGATCAGAATTTTTCCTGGGGGAGGGGGCGAGGTCAAACATTTTTCCACCTTGAAAATAATTATGTGGGGCATAATGTAACATAACCCTTTCCTCAAAGCTCAGGGGTGCTGCACACATGCATCAATTCCGGGAAATAGGATACAGCGACATGCGGCTATGCACGCTGCAGATTTGGGTACAGTACATGCCCTGTGATGTACACATGCAGTGATAGTACAGTACGCACACAGTGATGCATGCTGGGAAATTGGATACTGCGCACATGCAG
This sequence comes from Aldrovandia affinis, assembly GCA_029706075.1. Lineage (NCBI taxonomy): Eukaryota > Metazoa > Chordata > Actinopteri > Notacanthiformes > Halosauridae > Aldrovandia > Aldrovandia affinis. The sequence goes on from JAINUG010000313.1 coordinate 396,570, forward strand.
CGACGCATCTTGGGAAATGGGGTTCAATAAATATGTTGAAGGTCCTCCTCTCTGAGCCTCACCTGTACAGAGACGGGTCTCTCTTCAGCATATCCACGTTGATGTGCTGCTCTATGAGGCTGTACAGCAGGATGGGCAGGGAGGTGAAGCTGATATTGTACAAGGTGAGATACGCTGTGTCATACAGAGGCTGGAGAGACAGGAGACAAGGAGAAGGGTGTAATTATCGCCGCACATGCCAACATAATGCAATGCAATACAACGCGACATAGCACATGTAGTTCATGTTGCAATAATGGACCACATTACACTGAAACCACGTGATCTTGTTATTAAACGATGTTGATGACTGGATGAGAGAGAAGAGAATCCAGACAGCAAGGGAAGCCAAACACGCAGCAGGCCTTGACAGTCGAGGTATGAGCTCCTATGAGTCTACCTTCAGCACCTTGGATTCTCATCTTGAAATGCTTCAACAACTATAAGAAGGGTGTCAAAAGAGTTGCACGCATGTTTTACGTGTGTTAAGGCATGTTTGCACCTCTGAGCGTGCATGCTTAAGTGCATGTACGTGCCAATGTGTATGAGTGTATTTGTTGGCACATACCTGCTGAGAGAAGCCACAGAAGAACTGGTACAGAAACTGGGGGAAGATGAAGCAGACATTCTGGAACACAAGAAAGCCAGAGTACATTTTTCACATGAGCCACACCATCACCAGGCCCTGAAAAGCAATATTATGTTTCAGCCCCTGCATACAGCCTGTGTCAAATCTGTACAGTATCTATGCAAACCTATGTCGTGCAGCATGTAATCATAGCTCAAGGTTGTGGAGGTAGCACACAGAGGACTTGGTCCTTCTTAGTCTTAAGTCGTATGCTGCTGGTTTACCCAGAATGCACCAGGGATTAATTAACAGTCCATTAGAGAAGCACACTCACCTTGTAGAAGAAGTACTGCACCAGCTCAGAGATTCGAATGTAGTAGTAGTGACCGTGGACCAGCAGCATTTTCTTCAAGTGTTTGAACTTTGGGATTGCATAGTCACTATTCCGTGCAGCCTGACGGCCCTCTTTACCCATGATGCCTAGGGACAGGAGATTTGTAAGCTTTTGAGACACTATTTGTAACCCATTTTGCCCAGTAAAATTCATTATATATTTAAGTTTTGTCTCGTTTTTTTCTTAACTGTAAAGTAAAGTAAAACTGTCTTTCTTTTTGAATACATATCAGAAATGTTAAATAACAGTAAAATAATATTTATATGACAGTAAAGTGAAGTAAAATGACAGCAGAGGACGTGAGGTGACAGGAAGTGGAAATGAGACTGACAGGAAGAGGAAGGAGAGAGAGACAGCTGGATGTCTACAGTCATCATGTGAAACTCGGAGCTCACCAATGCCCACATGGGCTTCTAGGATCATGCTGACGTCGTTGGCTCCATCCCCAATGGCCAGGGTGATAGGGTGCTCCTTTGAAGTCTTGATTAATTTTACAATCTGAGAAGACAGAAATCTCTGATCAGCCCGGATGGAATCAAAACATTCTTGCAGTGCTGGCAGTAAAATACCTTGACAGCGCAACATCAAAGGAAAGCCAGAAATAACTTTTGGGGTGACAAATCTGTCTCTGGGGCTCCAGAGGCCTGACTGTGCAGACAGGGTCAGAATATCACGTGCAGAACAAGAAGAGAGAGTGTGGCGCAGAACAGGCTCAGGACGTCCCACTCAGAAACCCCAGACACATCCTCCTGATCTGGTCATGGTTAAATCATATGGTTCACGGTCAGGTTTTTAAACTGGAATGCCAAGTGGATTTATCCACATGGAATTAGTGCAGCATTAGTGATGGTGACTCATTTAATTTGTTACCCTGATCACAAAATTAAGAAAAAAAATTAAAAGCTGACGGTTGCAGGAAGTGATGTCACACCTGTGCTTTCTGCAGGGGCGCCAGGCGGCAGCAGAGCACGGCGCTGCAGTTGCGGCAGATCTCCAGGAAGATCTCCTTGTAGTTTCCAGAGCTGTCGTCCTGCGCTGGCTTCATCACAGCAGACAGAGTGGCCCCATCGATGATCAGGCCGTAGTCGTGGAAGTTGTTGGAGAGGCTGCACAACACAAAGACGACAAGCACAAGATTAGTTTCATATTTAAACACAAATCATAAAGGAAGGAAGCCCGTGTGAGCTTTACAAAAACACAACAAAACACGTTTTTACAATGTTTCTGTAATGCTACAGCAATGTTGTTACCTTGTACTCCAAAATTATTAAAATGTTGGTCACTTCAGAATTGTCAAGTGTCAACTTGAGGCTCAACGATCATGCCCCAACCTTTAGTATAATCATCAGTGCCTCTGTGTTATAGCATTACAACATTACAGCAACTTAGCAAGCACTGGGACAGGACTGTGTCCACAACCATATGTTACCACACATTATTTACTGGCTGACAGTGAGGCAAGAGTGGGCCTCCTGCCTCAACGTTCACAAGCTGCCACTATGTTATGGCCATACTATGAAGACGTGAAGTAAACACTGTGAGAATGTTGTGCGTGAGCTGGGAGGCGGGGCGGAGACAGACCCTGAAAAAGTGTCGCGGGTCATGTTGCCCTGCTGTCTGAGCACGGTCCTGCTGAGGTCAAACAGGACGTCATGGAGGCTCTGCTCCTCCGTGCGTTTGGTGGTCAGCTCCAGGATCTGCGTGCTGCGGCGGAACAGCTTGCTGGCGTAGCAGGTGGCTGCCGCCGTCTCCATCTTGTCCCCCGTGAGGACCCACACCTTCATGCCAGCCTTGTGCAGGGACTCGATGGTGTCTGCTGCCTTGTCCTGGAGTCTGGGGAGGTCAATTAATCAATAAGTCTATCAAAACACAATCAAATAAGTGTTTATGGCAGGAGGGAATGAACAGAGCAGACAGTAGTGTACCTTGAGATTCCTTGGGGGTTCTTGTTGCCTATACTTTAAATATGAAATTAGAATTTTTTAATAATAAAATATTTTTTCTCTGAGCTTTACTTATAACAACATTTTTACTGCCATCTATAAAAAAAAAAGTTTTTTAAATTTGTGTCTGATCTTCTCCCATTTTTCTCCCAAATTAATAGCCAATTACACCCTCTATTTTTCATGTCAATCCAACACTCATATTGCGAGTTTGCTGCCATAGCCCTGTGACCGGCAGTGACAGAGGCGAAGTATCATCTCCTCGGAGACGGCACTCGCTAAGCCTGCCGACCATAACTCCAGTACTCCAGAGCCACTCCTACACGCAACGGACTCGTGTCGGTTTCCCTCCCCCCTCCCTGGGGCGGATAGCCAATTGCCGCCCCCTAGTGGCACTCCCAACCAGTGGAATCGAACCCCAGTCGCAGTGGCCAGTGTCAAACATTGTAACCTCTGGGAGGCCCCTACAGCCATCTTTTTGCTTTGGTAACAATGCAGAACAAAAAAATTGATCTTTCTTTTGACAGTTAATTCCCGGATAAGTATCTTTGTCCAAAACAAGTTCAATTACTATATCTCTATTCTCTAAAAATCTATATCTGACTAAAATACCAACCACAATGGTGCCCCATTGTCTGGTTTGATTCTACTGAGGTTGATCTTTTTATAAACCACTTTGAACTTGGCCAGTTTTATACATAATATTTTTGTCTGGGCCAACTATATAAATGCACAGGCAGAACATTAGTCAGCCCATTAATGTCCAGTGGAGGTCAATACAAGCAGCCCTCTAATTAATTTAGCTGTTTGTTAAAAGCTGATAATGGCTCTGCTGATTGGTTGAGTAATTAAGGTGAGTCAGAGGCCACAGTACTGAAATCCAAAACTCACAAGTTAATTTCCAAGTTCCATAAAAGGATATATCTATGAGGTGTTTAGTAGTTCCTTATACAATTATCACTGCCATTTGGGGCATGAAATTCATTTTGTCTTTCTAGAACAAGCTGATAAATAATGGAAAATGACACCCAGGGTAAGCATTTAGCTGGAAATTTCAAGTAAAAGAAAAGAGGGCCTTCAAATAAAGATTTATGACAGATTTATGTCTGTCGAAGCAAACACACTCCTTGGGTTTTATAACACATTTATGAGGGAGATTTTTTTCATCATCAATTGGCTAATGGCAGTTATTACAATGACACATGATACAATGATCAGTGATATTCACAATGCCTTATCCTTTGTGGGAGTAGGCCTTGTCACATATTACCACTACTATTACTGGATTAATGGATTGTATGTAAAGAAATGTGAAACTGTGTAAGTCGCTCTGGATAATAGCGTCTGCTAAATGCCTGTAATGTAATGTAATGTGCCATAGCCACACCCACACCCAGGGCACCTGTCCTCCACGGCAGTGGCCCCCAGCAGGGTGAAGTCCCTCTCGATGATATCGTAGGCCTCGGCCAGCCTCCGGTCCCGATCCTGCAGGGCCAGCTTGGCGCTATTCAGGCGGTGGCACACATCCTCGTACTCGGCCTGGGTTAGAGTCTTGTAGGCCACACACAGCGTCCGTAAGCCCTCCTGCCGAGAGGGAGCGTCATCACATAATCAGCATGACAAATAAAAAATATCTTTATAGTTTATACACTGAAATGTCCCGTGTACAGGCTATTATTTTTCTGTGAACATTAGAATGTAAGAATGTTTGATGATGAGAACAGGCCATTCAGTCTAGAGAGTAGCCAGAACTTTGTAAAGTCTTGAACACCCTAGGGGTCTCTGCTTTTACTACCTGCACTGGTAAGCTATTCCATGGAACTCCCAGTGTGAAAAAATACTTCCTGTAATAGATTTAATGTGTGGAATGGCTTGCCATCATTCCATGTATTTTCTGCTGTTTCTTTATTCCTGTTTGTATATCTATGTTTGCATGTTTTGTCACAATTTGAAGCACTCTGGGATTGATTTATTGATTGATTAATATTTGTATGAAATCATATAGGGGTTAAAAACAAAAGTGCTGGTTTGATCAATTTCACAGATGTACTGTACATAGGGTACATACAAAAACTATAGGACAAAGGCATCATTCATGAATGGTTTAAGTGGGCTATAGTCTGACTTATACTGATTTCCTGGTAGGGAAAGCTCTCTGTCACCCCACCCCTTCTGTCAGGGGGGCCAAAAATGGAGGGACGGTGCAGATGCATTCCACGGTGTTATTCACAGGAATGTTCTTTTTCTGTGTCAGGCATGGAACTGGGTGAGTTTGGGTACCAATGGTAACTGGAAGGCACCCAAAATGATGTCACCTGGCTGCTTGCCTGCACCCTAAGCCATTCCCACATAGTTGCCACAGAGTTCACGGGGTAGGGTAACAGACTGCTAGGCCGTGTGTTGTCTGTGTGGGACCAGCGTTGGTAGTGAGATCACAGACTTCAGTCTTTGATGAGGTTGTACTTTTGTGCCCTAAAACAATACAGTAGCTGCTTAACTAAAACCATTCCAGAAAAATCACATTTCAGTGACCAAAATATGCACTTCACATATATGCACTTTTTGCCTTTTGTCACAGGGCCGAAGCCTTTTTTGGGCAAATAGAATATGTTGATTGCTTTTGCAGCATTCTGATATGTGCCAATCTGTTTCATGATGGCCAGTCTTCAGTCTCCAGCAAAACCACACTAGAATAAACGAGCTAAGAGAATAAAATAGAATGGAGTAGGATTATATTAGTCTCAATACAGAACTTAGCTTCTGGCAGCACAAACATTACCCTCAAGAACATTCAATAGCTAACAGTGTCTTAATCTTTTACCAAGTATAAAAGATGGTTATGAAAGCACTGCTGTTTCCTATATATGCAGTAATATGTCAAATGCCTACAGTAGATTGTGTAATGTAATATAATGGACTGAGGTCAGAGGTCAGAGATGACACTCATCTTGATCTCTCCTCACCACGGCGTTGTGCTCCACCCGGGCTCGGACCTGCTCCACCTTGCCTGAGATTACCCTGGGGAAAATGGAGGAGTCGGCTCCCTTGCAGAACAGGTAGTACACGCCTGCAAGAAGGATAGGGATATCACACACGGGTTAGCCTTGTCATCTTCGTCACCAACTTGCAGTCAGTGTATAGTTGGGCTGCTGACCCACTTACCCACAATCCCACTGTGCACCTGCTGGCCTACAGTATGAACCATGTTTGTGTGAGTGCGCTACTTTGGAGAGGGTTTTTTTCTTTGTGTGAATTTGTCACTCTATGGAGGGTCTGTGTTTGCGTGAGTGCATCACTATCATGGGGCTGTATTTGTGGGAGTTTTGTTTGTGAGTATGTAATGGCACTTTTCCACCACACAATACGGTACAGTACAGTACGGCAACCATCCGAATCCATAACTATCTCCTTCCCGGGTCGAGTCCCTGTGTCGTTTTTCCATCGCACAACAGAACCGTGAAGATAGGAGGAGTTAGATAGGAGGAGTTATCTGAAGTGACAAAAAAGAACGCAACCGCTGTGGTGACGGTTGTTATGATCTTGAATTTTGAGGGGTTTTTTCTTTTCGCGGCACTGTTTGGCCGACCGCTGGATCCCTATATCCAGCAAACACTCCGATATGACTTGGTAGACCTCCTCGTTGCGAATGCTGGACTCCAGATCTCGTTGAATTTGGTCTTCCGACCAAACACTGATGAGGGCTTGCACCTCAAGAACAGACCAAACTGAACTTTCCATGTTTCTTCTTCTTGTTATGAAGGCAATCTTCTCCCGGTATTGTGATATTTAAAAACGGTGGTTGTGTCTGAGCCAGTCTGCGGCTTAGCGTGACGATTCTGTGACAATTGCGCTTGACCAATCAATGGCCTGCAGTATTGCTAGCTCCACCCTTAGCTCCCTGTTCGGCTCGCTAGTACCCTGACAAGAGCAGTAACTAAATTCAGCACGGATACTTAGGTTCGGTACAGTTTGCTTGGCAGTGGAAAAAGGACAAAACGTGGGATCACAGATTGGTTACCATGCCGTACCGTACCGTACTGTGCGGTGGAAAAGCGCCATAATTTCATGGGCAAGCCTGCTGGCCAAGAGGCCTTGTTAATGTGAGTACAGAGTGCAGCTGCCACAGGCCTTTTCTGCTAACTCAGGTGTCAGGTAGGTTACCTGTGCTGGATCGCACAATCACGCTCATTCTCCTCCGGACCGAATCGAAGCTCAGCACCTCCAGCAGTTCAAACCTGGGAACCAAGATCAGAACCTGCGTCACGGGCCTGTGCAAAGGTAGGCTGAGGAGCATCCACAATACATCTTTCATTTTCATTATCCAAGCATTACATACTGTATGGATGCACACATAAATACATACTACAGCCCTGCACCGCCCCCACACAGACCAGTGAACATCCAGCCTTCACTCATACTCACCTCACTAACCCTGGAGGTTTGCACACCCCACCCCCCACTGCATCATCAGAGGAAATGCATTGAGACTTGATTGCAAAATACTCGCTGCCCTCTACCATTGTTAACACCATGAGAATGAGACAAGGACCTTTCTAACCGCATGTGGAATTGAAAAAGAATAATATGAATGAAAAAATAAACAGTAATCAAAAGGATTCCACTCCCACAAACAAATGTCTCAGCCGGAATGCCTGACTCAGGCACGCCATTCGTACAGCAGACGTTTGAGGAAGCGGCAAGGAGAGGCTGCTGCCTTCAGATGTGCCTCGGAGTGGCTGAATCCCGCGAGCGAAGTCACGGGTGCAGACAACTACACATGCACGCCCACACAGAGACAGAGACACAGAGACACAGAGACACAGAGACACAGAGACACAGAGACACAGAAACACAGAGACACAGAGACACAGAGACACAGAGAAACAGAGAAACAGAGAGACTGCCAAACCCTGACTGACAGCTGCTCTCGGCCTTACAATCTCTGCCCTTCGGGAAGAGTTATGGCTGCCTCTCTACGCATAGTAATTAGAACGGTGAGAGACTGGTGTGGAGGGCAGGATGTGGGGTGAAAATATCTGCCTGCCGTCAACAGAGACAGGCGGGCATGCCCCTTCAGGTCTTACTTAAGAATACGCCTCTCCACGGCGACCAGGGTTCAATTCCCCGTCGGGCCAGAGTCGGCTCTGCCCGGGAGTGCCACTGGGGCAGCAATTGGCTGTCCGCCCCAGGGAGGAGGGAGGGAAGCCAACACAGTTCGCTGTGCACAGGAGTGGTTCTGGGGTGCCGGAATTACAGTCGACAGCACGACGAGTGCTGTCTCTGAGGAGGCAGCGATTCGCCATTGTCACTGCCGGTCACAGGGCTACGGCAGCAAACTACGAGGGAGGGGATTGAACTAAGCACAGCGGGAGTAATTGGCTACCAAATTGGGAGAAAAACGGGGTAAAATCTGAAAATTTTGAATTCAAAATTACAAATAAATTTAAAAAATAATACACCTCTAACAGTTAAAAGTCAAACATTGACAAAGAGCCAGTGAATTATCAGGACTTCCAGGTGAATGAGAGAATAAATAGAGCTGCAGCCACCTGCACAATGATGCCGCAAGTGATGGTGATAATGATGATTATCACATTCATAATTTGTGGTCGGCAACGTCGATCAGTGCAACATGTTCTCAACATGTCCCTCATTCTCATACTGGTCCCATGCTGATGATGCATGTTTCGGTACATGTATCAGTATTTGTGTGTGTTTATTTACGTCTGTATGTACTGCTGTCTGCATCAGAAGTGCTCAGAGTTATTTCTCACATTGGACCATTTCCGATGTGTATCTAGACTTCTACACCCTCTCGGTCTCTCTCAAACACTCTCACTCGGTTGTTCACTCGCCCCGCCTCTAATATTCTCTCGCTCACTCTCATTCTCTCTCTCTCTCTCTCTCTCTCATTCAAATGGTCCAAGTGACTTTCTGGACAGATGCTCTTCCATTTAAACTCCATTGTTGACAGTCTATTGCTCTGAGTGTTGCGAATCCAGCTGTCACATAAATGAGAACGGATTACTGCAGGTTATTCATTAGCTTTATGGATATCAAACTCCAGAATGAATTACAGACCCATACCCACCCATCTGTCTTTAATAGGGAAATTGAAGTTCAGGAAACTGAACTAGAGTCCGCAGTAGTCAAACTTTAAAACTTTAAAAAGAAAAAACGAATTTAAAAAAAACTGATTTTAAACCTGTTCAGGTCACAGATGAAACACTTACAACTGCAGGTCCATCACAAATATCTGCAGACCTCACACCAGACCTTGGGTTTAGGTTGCAGACACTTAAATTATAAATTAAGCTAAGCCTCTAGGTCACAAGACTAGTGCTTTGACTCAGTGCTGCCCTCCATCCACAACTGGTGTCAGGTTTTCCAACTAGGGCACTGTGTTTTCAGCGATCGCTGAGTTTTCAAGCCTGAAATTCAATTAGTCACATGCCATCAGCCACATGCCAATATGGCCTTTTCAAGAAGCAGACGGGCAGTCATTAACAATCATTCCACTGCAGTACCAGAATTATTCTAAGAAGTAATTTAATTGAATAAGCATTCTACAGATATAAATGACAAAATGTGACCTTCGAGTACGATTAATTGTAAGTGGCTGATTCGTACTTGAGATGAATCAATAATAGGTCATAATAAGTCAACTTGGGGGGTGAAACAAAAACAAGTGCACACAGGGGCCAAGTTTGGTATCTATGGCACACCTGTATAGTGGCAATAAAAAGTTTGTGAACCCTTTCGAATTTTCTGCGTTTCTGCATAAATTTGACGTAAAATGTGATCAGATCTTTATTTACGTAAGTCCTACAAATAGATAAAGAGAACCCAGTTAAACAAATAACACACAAAACATTATACTTTTCCATTTATTTATTGAACAAAATGATCCAACATTAAATGTCTTTGTCAGAAAAAGTATGTGAACCTTTGCTTTCAGTAACTGGTCTGACCCCTTTAAGGAGCAATGACTTCAATCAAACGCTTCCGGTAACTGTTGATCAGTCCTGCACATTGGCTTGGAGGACTTTTGGCCCATTCCTCCTGAGAGAACTGCTTCAACTCAGTTATGCTGGTGGACTTCCTGGCATGAACTCTTCGTTTCAGGTCCTGCCACAACATTACTACTGGACTTTGACTCGGCCATTCCAAAACACGAAATTTCTTCTGCTTCAACCATTCTTTAGTAGACTGACTTGTGTGTTTATGGCCATTGTCTTGCTGCATGACCCACCTTCAGTTCATGGACGGATACCCTGACATTCTCCTGTAGAATTTTCTGGTACAATCCAGAATTCATAGTTCCATCAATGATGACAAGCCGTCCTAGTCCCGAGGCAGCAAAGCAGTCCCAAACCATGATACTGCCACCACCATGTTTCACGGTTGGGATGAAGTTCTTATGTTGGAATGCAGTGTTTGGTTTTCGCCAAACATATAGTTTCTCATTTAAGCCCAAAAGTTCTATTTTCAATTCATCCATCCACAGAACAATCCACAACATCCACTTCCAATTGTCTTCTGGCGCATCCAGGTGATCTTTAGCAAACTTTAGACGGGCAGAAATGTTCTTTTTGGAGAGAACATGGCTTCCTCCTTGCTATCCTCCCATGCACACCATTCTTGTTCAGTGTTTTCCTGATGGTGGACTCATGAACACTGACATTAGCCAATGCAAGAGAGGCCTACAGATCCTTAGACATCACCCTGGGGTTCTTTGTGAACTCCTTGAATATTGTACGCCTTGCTCTTGGAGTGATTTTTGTTGGACGACCACTCCTGGGGAGAGTAACATTGGTGTTGAATTTTCTCCATTTATACACTATCTGCCTGACAGTGGATTGGTGGAGCCCAAACTCTTTTTAAATGGTTTTGTAAACTTTTCCAGCCTGATGAGCATCGACAACTCTTTTTCATCGGTCCTCAGAAATCTCCTTTGATCGAGGCATGGCACGCTTCCACAAACCTCTCTGGTGAAGACCAGACTTTGATAGTGAAGACCCAGATTTATGTTTTTTACATAGGGCAGGGCCACCCAAACTCACTCCTGATGGTCATCCCATTGATTGAAACACCTGACTTTAATTGCCCCTTTAATTGAACTGATAATTTTATAGGTTTACATACTTTCTCCAACAAAGAATTCAGATGTTGTGTCATTTTGCTCAGTAAATACATTTTCAAAAGGCAATGTTTTGTGTTATTTGTTTAATCAGGTTCTCTTCATCTTTTAGAAGGACTTAGATGAAGATCAATCACATTTTAGGTCAACTTTATGCAGAAATACAGACAATTCTGAAGGGTTCACAAACCTTTTCTCGCCACTGTATATGTGCTATATCCTATATATATAAGCCCTTCACCTCTCCAGCTCGTCCTCCCTGTTGAGGATCTCCATGTGACTGTCTTTTAGACGCAGATAGGTGAAACCCAGCCTGGAGGAAAAGCACAGAACAAACACAGCATCAAACACAGGCCTGGCGCTGAGCGAATCAGAGATGGCGAACACAACAGTAATAAACCCAGAGCACACCCAGCATCAAACACAGGCCTGGCGCTGAGCTAATCGGAGATGGCGAACACATGTGTAGCAGCCGCAGAATAGATCACAGTTACACTGTCAGCAGTCTGAACATGTATGAGTGGAGTAGAGGAGCACACAGTTTCAGGGGAAGGCCTTACCTCTTCATGCCCTCCACCAGGGCCACCTCGTCGGGTGAGGAGGAGATGTAGAAGGACGTGGCCTTGCCCTGGTGGATGCCCCTCTTGATCCCATCAACCGTCTCCTCCTCCTTCACCTGCACGGTGTGACAGAGACAGACAGCACGGAAGAACAGCTCCTCCTGATCCTGTCGAGAGAAACAGAGAGAAGATACTATAAACACTGCTAACGGACACACACAGAGAAAAGTCATTACACACACTGTCCCACATGCTACACTAACACATCCCTGTGTTCCAACAGTAAAAGGGCCACACATTGCAGCAGTATCAGTCACAGTTTAAAGGTCTTAGAGAGAGGAGAGCACCACACCATTTTGCTCAAGTACGACCCCACTGTGACACACTGGGACACAATATCCCAGCATGTCACTGGAGATCCATTTTGAACAGAGAAATGTACAAACACAAAAACACACACACAAAAAATACAAAAGGCAACCCACACAAAACAAAAAGAAACTCAGACCACAAACACACACACACACTGCTTAGATGAAGCATTAGATGGATAGATAGTCGAATAGGTTGATAAAATGTCCATGGTACAGTATTATGGAAGCACATGCCACCTGGAACAGCCTAATACAAAGCTACAGATGTACAAAATGTCACCAGCAGCCAATTTTGACCATTACAAACACGCAAGGATCTTCAGATGATCATGCCGTGAGCATGGAATCCAACCCACAATATGTGCACTGACGGGCTCCATGCTGCCCCACCTACACTTCAACCGCCTGACACAGCCCAGCTTCTCTTTCTCCCTTTTAAACCATTATGTTGACTTTTTTGTTAGTAAAATCTTTTTTTTCTTTGTGACAAATGTGTGGATTTGTTGAGATTCAACTTGTGTTCAGCACCCAGCCCAGTGTGATTATTTCTCCTTGTCCCGCAAGATGTGCTTTTTTCTGTTGATTTTCCTTTGCAGCAAAATTACCCACAGTATTACCTGCACCATACTCGTCTTTCACTTTGTTTTGTTCTGTCTAATTTTAATTGTAAATGTGTTATAAATAAATAAAAAAAGGAAGACAATTGAGGGGGCTGGGTATTGGCTTTCACAAACCTCTCTTTTTGGGTATAGAAATAATCACTGGAGAAACATGGATTTCTAATGTGCACAGTCCTGAAAAGTCTGTTTCCATTCTCTGCACTAATTTGTCATCCACCTGGGCTGATTCAATTATCTGTCCACATGCTGGATTAATTCTCTCCCAGAGGGGACTGAGGTTCACTAGAAATCGTACGGGGCACGGAGGATTGACACTTTTAAAATGTAGTATAACTTTAGATAACTCTATGGGCCCTATTTTCGTTCTGGCGCTAAGCGGCGTTATGCCCTAGCGCAGGCGAATTGCCAGTTTCGTCTGTCGCAAACTGAATATTTCCCGTCTCCGCCGAGTTTGGCAATTTCGTGGTGTGCAATGAAGTCGACTATGGGCTGGGCAGCGCAATAGGGGGTGTGACTATGAATACAGTCAGCGCTATGCAAGTTTGGTGTCAAATAATGAGTTTGCGTTAATGTCCAACTAGACCACCTCTTAGCGCAAACGCTGGAGCTCTGTGCAATTTGGTGACTTTATTGATGCGCACATATGAACATAAGGTTATCTGAAATCACATGAGAATGTTTTGTAAATATTGTGAATTTCCCCCCACGTTGAGGCAAATCGTCCAATCCATAGGTAACTTGCAAGCATAGTCAATTAAGCTAAAAACTATTTCACCACAGCTTGTGGTTATTCAATGCACGGACATGAAAGACTGAAGCCACCAGGCCATCCATCGCTACCGTTCAGTAAGATACACCTGTTAAATAAATATATGTTTGTATGCACATTGTTTTTCTTATGTGAAAGGGTTTTATTCTTTCCATTTGCACTACATAAAAAGGAGTACATAATTGGACGCCGAAGGCGATACCATGAGCGATACCCTGGGTTTGGTAGCCGGTGTTCAGCTACGACAGCCAGCAGAGAACTAAACAGGATTTTTTTACATTAACTTAGAAGAAAAGAAACGTTGCTTTTTAAGTTGGAAAGCCTACAAATAAGGAAAAAGAGATGGTAAAATAAAACACTTTCTTTTAATAATGTAGGTCTCAAAATATAAACTAAAATCATGAAAATAACAAATTAATGTAATGTTTTCCCCCTCTGATTCACGCGACAACTTTTCCACACCTCACTCTCCTCTTTTGAGAAGTGCTCCTGGCGCAGAAGCGCAAAACTGTCATGCATGTCAGGAAATTGCCAATTTGCTATAGCGTTAGCGTACTCGTATTTAAAGGGATAGAAAATATGTGTTCTGATTGGCCATTATGAAACCAAACCCCCACCACACCCACATGTATTTTTTTAAAGTTAATCCAACCTCTTTTACAACTGCGCCGGAGGTGCGCTATCGTCCTAAGTCCACGAAATTACCGAAATTGCGTTAGACACGCCCTAAAGCGCCACCGTCTTCGCTTTGCGTCTGCGTTACCGACACCGTCCTAATTCACCAAAATAGGGCCCTATGGATGTGGAATTTTGTCTTAAATTGAAAATGCATAGCATGCTACAACTGAACATGGCAGCTTAATAAGACAGATAACAGAAACAGCAGACTGGGCAGTCCTTTATTTTAAGATTTTTGTTTCCTTTTCATATATTTGCACTCTCTTTTGGTGCGAAAACATGTGTTCTTTGAATGGCTGTTGGTTTTATTCCATGTGAAAGAACATACACACCATGCAGTAGACATCCGGTGTATTGGATGGCATGGTCTCTCACCTTCCCTCCTGCTTCGGGCGAGCGGTCAATCATGTCGATGCCGGACGCGCTGGGCAGAATCTGCCCATTGCAGATTGCATGGGGTTCGTAGATGTGTCCGTCAACGCAGCACTCAATGAACTCCATGTTGTTTTCTGTCAGCGTCCCTGTCTTGTCCGTGAAGACATACTCCACCTGAGGGGATCAACACAGGGGATTATGGGAAAGGAAGGCAAAACTTAGCCTTGTCCCTTTTTCTATTAATCACAGAATACCCAAACAATAACCCACAGTATATTAGCAAAGGTTCTAGCAATGACCTATTTTTCTGACACAAAACTTAATTTTAAGAGTAAAACTTAATTACTGGGCAAAGTGCATTTATATTTGCATATGTATAGGAGGATTTCAAATGTAACTAGTCATGTACTGTGAGGTATGTTATGTTATTTTGCTACAGAATTATTTAGTCTACCTGCCTCTCTGGGAGAGGGCTAGAATTCAAATGCAATGATCCACACAGCTTTTATATTAGCACCATAATTTGCAAATGGATGGATTTTTGAAAATGTATGGCATACATGAAAGCCGTATTAAGTTATTTCTCTTCAAGTCTTTAACTCAGAACTCAGGCGACACGGCTGTTTGGACTAAGCGTGGCTAACAGTTGATCTGTTTAAGCAATTAGGCATTTAGAGGAGACGATGAAACACGACAGTGTGCTTCTCCTTAACCAGAGCAGTGGACCATCTGTGTGGGACTGCAGTCCCTTTGTCTCATATCTGGATTTGCATGTTTCCGTTTTTCACATTTCTCACAATTGGACTGCAGGGCGTCTCGTGTTTGTTTACCTGCCCTAGTTCTTCATTGAGGTCAGATGTGTTGACCAGTGCCCCCTCCCCAAGCTCCTCATCAAACATCTCGTCGTCCCAGGTGATGAAGTATGACCCTAGGAACTTCTGCATCTCCACGGTGACGTACATGGACACAGGGATAATGTAGTTGAAAAGCACCATGAAGGCCAGGAAGTCCGTGAAGGCTCTGATCAGCTGAGAGGAAGCAAGCACAGTCAGTGAGGCAGGGTACAACTGAGCTGCTGGGGATTGTGGGAAATGTAGGCAAGACTTACCACGTGCCTCTGCCGTTCCGTTTCGGTCCTCTGGTTGTACCAGGGCTCATCACGGTTTGGGTCGGCCTGCCACACGTACTTCAGCACAGTATTGACCAGGGCCTTGCTGATCAGGATGCACAGGTAAACTATCAAGTAGGCGTTCATTGATCTGTGGGGAGCAGCAGAGAGCAATCTGAGCAGGAACAGAGGAATTTCAGTACACAGTATACAGCACAGTATACAAAAATACTGTAAGTGGATGGACAAGAAACGTCCAGTCCGATGCATAGCTCTGTTTCAGAAGAAGTGATGATTCAGAGATAGGCGGAGTTATCGGGAAGGAAACGGATATGCAGGAGGTGACACATATCAATTATGCAGCACCTGATTGAAACAGCCTGACACGACTATGCGGTGGGAGCAAGCTAAAGGAGGAAACAGGAGGGGATTGAATTTTCCACACACACAAACAAACCTATGCCTAATATAATAATAATATACACCATTTAGCAGACGCTTTTATCCAAAGCGACTTACAGTAGTGAATGCATACATTTTCAGTATATGTGGCCCCAGTGGGGATTGAACCCACAACCTAAGTGTTGCCAACGCTGTGCTCTACCAACTGAGCCACAGAGAACCTCCTGCCTCCTGCAATGGAGTCAGTAATGCCTCACACGCCAATAAATCCCTGACTAAAAGAAAACACAGCGATTTGACAGAAGAGCTAGCTGAAAGTTAATATATGACATTTAGCAGACGCTTTTATCCAAAGCGACTTACAGTAATGAATGCATACATTTTTCAGTATTTGTGGTCCCAGTTGAAATGTGGGATAGCGCAGTGCAACACTCAGAATGGGCTGATTGGTTGGTGAGATGGGGACTCTTACTTTTCAACGGCAGACCGTTTCTGGGATTTAGACTGGTAGTTGAGCGCCATCTTGGTCTCCATGCCTGTATAGATGGCAACAGCTATGAAGAGCAAGCAGGAGACACAAGGTCAAGTTAAGGATAAATCTGGATTGAATCCCAGGGTCACTATCAAAACAACAGTCCACTGAGACAAAAGTGCAGTGTGACAAGCACAATGAAAACATTTCTCCTTTAAATATAATCCATCTGGAAAGAAGAATGTGCAAGATTGAAAATGAAAATGAAGTGTTACCGTAAATGCATTCTGTGTTTTTCAGTGTGGCTCCACGAAGTAGCAGGTTCTCTGATCCCAACGGCCTGATATCACAAAAATAAGAGGCTTATTTCCACAGGAATAATATAAAGAGATCGCTAATGCAATCAGTAACGTGCATTAGCGTGTAAGATTTGGTTTTGACAAACTGTGAGACCTATAGGGGCAGTGCTGGGATCATAGGATTTGTTTAAGCAGCATGTAATAAAATTGTGTTTAGCTTGTGCCTGTATCCACATGCTGTACCCACAAGGAGGATTAAGATATATTACGATTGATGAAGACCTTTCTGTCGTTTCAATTTAAGCAGGGATCGGGCTGAGATTCCATGAACACCCTGCACATCCTAGTCTAGTGTCTTTTTTTGCAGTCTCATTTAGGGTTGAGCTAATCCTGTTCTAAATATGACGTTACATTCCCACTTTATTGTCATTACAGCTTAATTATTACATCACATTCTTTATAAATGTAGGGGGGGGGGGGATTTGTTCTATCTCAGAGCAGGACTTTCATAAATTCATTTATATATTGATTTAAACATAAAATCCCTTTTCACTTAAAATGTACTTCAAACACTTTAAATATGTATGAGACACACAAACAAGCAAAGGAAGATTTAATTTAAAATCAAAGTGAAGTCTTGTCCCCAAAGAGGAGGGGTGTTTACCTCGCAGCTGGCTCATTTCTGTCCTGATAAATATTGATGCGCCCCACAAATCTGAAATCAGATAGGACAGCCTTCAGCTGCACATCCACACCTCCAGTGCTAAAACAAACAGCATAATTTATTCAACATGTCTCTGTGGATCTGCCTCGTACTCCACAGTATATTGTGTGGAACATGTGTGTGTGTGTGTGTGGGATGCAAAACAGCAAAGGATGTTCATGTACTGTGTATGTGTGTGTGACAGTACATGTATGTGTGGGAATGCGTTTGGCAAACTTGCGTCTTCAGTTACATTTTACAAGCACACCGCACACCCACACATAGACTTGAGGTCCGAGTTTAGCCGTCACACAGAGTGCCCAGCAGTCACACATTCCTTTTGCCAGGGGAGCAGGAGTGTGTCCGCAGACGGCTGCGTCATGCTGTGACACATTTCATTCAGTCCTCTCTGCCTGCTGGTGTTTCGCTTGCTCACTTGTAGAGGTCGGGCTGTGGCTGTTCACACTCAATGGTGGCCTGCAAGGTGTCCACCTCTTCCTCTGTTTTAAAGGCCTTGGTGTCCTGCACTGCATAATACGTCTGTGCAGAGGGGAGAGGGACACAAGCAAACAGAGGGAGAGAGGGAGAGGGAAACAAGGAGGGAGAGAGGGAGCAAGGAAACGGGATGTTTTCATATTGATTTCATATTTGATGTGTTGCGGTGTGAAATCTGTTTTACTGTGTTACCTCAAAAGCATAATGTTGATGCGTGTTTATGTAAAGCTTTGGCAATATGTTCGATTTTTTTCATTTTAAATTTGGGAGAAACAAAATGTGTCACTGTCAGGTTATTCCAGAACCAGAGAACAGAGGTGTAGAAGACCAGAGAAAAGGAGGAAAAAACAACCTCCCCATCCTATACTTGTTCCCTCTCTGTCTCATCTCCTCCTCTCTCAAATTCAAATGTTTCTTTACGGTTGTGACTTCACAATGTGCAGTGTTGTCGAAGCAGGGATACAACTAATGCATAAAATCTCCCTGTCTCTCTTACCCTCTCTCCCTCTCTCTGTGCCCTTCTCCCACTCTATGTAGCCCTCTATGTGCCTCTCTCTCTCACTGAGTGGTGGAGTTGTCTGACACTGTGAATCAGTGATGTCTCTCCACTGAGGCATTGCCTGGACTGGGAGCAGCAGCACACTTGCTGCACTCTTATGTGAGTTGCGGGTCTCAGTCCCAGCCGTATTAAAGTCCCAGACTTTAAAACGACACAACCAAGAGGCTGCAGACTGTCCTGCCACTCTTTCTCTGGCATACAGGAGCAGGGTGACTCACTGTGACTGATTGAACTCATTGTTTTTTCATTACCTGCTGTAACCCTATGATAGAAAGGAAATTGGCTCCTACGATATATGAATAATTCATGTCTCATTTATCTGTCCCGGCTCAAATTCAAAAGGTGACGTTCCTTTCCCTTCGGTAACCACAGAACCCAAAGAAGGTCACGTCAAAAAGTCACGTCACAGCGATGTAAAACCTTGAAAGGTCAAAGAACACAATGTCTTCAAATTAACTGAAACAAAAACTAAATAACCCGTAGGTTATGCGGGAAAAAAGGGTGTCTGTGTTAGCAGGCAACTCCCTCCTCCACACAAGATGCCAATGAGAACATGGCATGGGACCGGATGAAGCTCTTTTACCTTGTGACTGGATTCCCCGTCCAAGCTGGCTGTAGTGACAAAACAAGTGCCATCCTCCCGACTGGTGGACAGGAGGATGAGGTCACAGGGGAAGGTTTCATCCTCCTTTACCAGGACAACGTCGCCAACCTGAGGGGGTGAATAAGAGGTCAATGAAACTACTCTACGGAGGCCAATCTCTCACATTATCCACACAGACTGCACTGTTTTACTGGTCTTAGTCTCAAAGTCTCAAGTCTTAGTCTTAGTTTTCAAAATCATCACTACGGCAATATTTATAATATAGGATGAAAATAATCTCTCATTCAACGCAAGTTTACTGGAGACCAATTATGCCCTGGTGATTTGATGTGTTACAGGGATTTCAACTTAAAACCTTTAGCAGATTTGATTCATTTTCTTGTTTCAAAAGAAGCAGAAAAAACAAATAAACCACCATCCAGGCAGAGGATTACATCGTATTTGCCTCATCCTTTCATATTGCGTTTTCAGGGGATCTTGTGTTATGTAACAGATTAAGAAAGCCCAGTGGCTTAACTGTGACTAAATCATTAACCCGTAGCGGGGCCAAACACATAGCTCATGTTGCTCTCCTGGATATACTCAACACTGCACTTCTCTAAAATTGAGTTTTAATTTGGATCGTTGTCAATTCGATCTCTCAGTATCATCAGAGGCTTTACCATCCTCAGATTAGGATGTGCTTTCCACGGTCACTACAAAAATAAGACATGGCATGCCATAGACACAACAATACAGGAAAACTGTCCATGCAGAATGCTTATAGTGAATGGTTTAAGACTCTTAATCAAACATGCTTTGCTTCAGCATAATCGCATAAGGTTGAGGACAACATAGTGAATGGACCAAATTGATGGGCTTTACTCTTTACACTGAATAGTTTAGATATTTCAATTGTAATGTTTATGTGTAGGGTGTCTGATGATATTTATACACATATATGTTTGTTTGTTTGTTTAATTTTATAGATAGTGTGGTACGATAGTGTACACTACTGTCACTAATAGGAAATGTTCACCAGCTGCTGCTCTACCTGAAAGGTTAAATACAACCTGGAGGGACCCAAGAAAAGGGGTGACAGATTTATGGCACTGCGCATCATATTGTGACCGGTCCCCAAAACTAAAGGGATTAGTCCGGGGACTCTACTGAGAGGTCATCAAGTTTAAGGTGTAGGGCTCGAATTATGGGATGAGGGCCTGAATTTACAATTGATCGCGGGAATAGACTCAAACATCAAGGATTAGGAGATACCTTTGAGTCTGTTTATCATGCAACTGTAGAGCATAGCTTCAAAAGACGCAAGCAGCTCTAAATAAAATGTCAACAAGAAACAGTTCTGCTTGCCACTTGTATAATATTTGGTCAGTTTTTTGTAAGCCAGAGAACCACGATTCAGGTACCTTTGGCAAGGCTATTAGAGAGGTGGATGAGATGGGAGGGTACTCTCTCATTTCCTAAGCGTTCCTGCCCTAGACTCTTCTGCCAAATTCTAAGTGGGACAAAAGTTTGAGTGAAATCAAAGGATTTCTGATGTACAACAGGACCTGTCACCATGGCGACAGGTAAATGTGCTTGACCAGAAACACAAGAGGGAACACAGCAGGAGCTGGGCCAGTACGCTCTATGACACTGCAGCTTAAATCCTTGCCCTGAGCTATTGGCTAGATGACTGGTTAATTCTGTACACAGATTAATTTACACTGAAATTCATATTTAAACATTATGTAATAAAACTAGCATTAAGTCTGAGTTTTGGCTCCATTTCACTCTTTTGGTTGTTTCAAACTCTTACGCTAAGTTTCTGACTCTGTTTCTCTCTTACCCTAAGTTTTTTCGCTTAGTTTCGAACTCTTACCCTGAGTTTGCGGCTCTGTTTCCTCACCACCTTGCCGTGCTGGACGATGTGAACAGGACACTGGTTGATGGCATTGTCTGCCTTGTGCCTGAGCCAGTCCTCATAGCCCTGGTCAAAGAGAGAGGGGGAGGAGAGAGGAGAGGAAAAAGAGAGGAAATGAACACAGGAACAGGACAGAATACAGGAAAGAGGAGGGGGAGGAGAGGAAAAAGGAGGGAGATAAAGAAGGGAGAGGAGATGCAGGGGGGGACAGGACACAAAAGGGTGGGTGTAATGGGAACCGGGGTTAGCTCCTTGCTAACCCCGTTGTCTCTGTGATGCAGCGTGGTAGCATTAACCAGGCTTTGCAGAAAACTGCTGATTTAGAACTCTGAAGATATAGTGTGATTCTTCAATTTCATCACAACATAGTGACCCATTTTTTCCTGACTATGATTAATGACTGAAGGAAGTTTTCGGCCTGGTTAACCGGGGGTGCCTGTACTTCGTTGATATTATCACATCTCTCAAAACTGGCAGGCTATTACTTGCAGAGTTATATTCTTATTCTTGCCATGTGAGAAATTATAAATACACGTGTACATGCATGTGTGTGGGCATGCATGTTTGTGTGTGTGTGTGTGTGTGTGTGTGTGTCTGCATATGTATGTGGGTATGGGGGTGTATGTGTGTGCACGTCCATACATGCGTGCGTGTGTGTCTGAGTTTCAGTGCTCACCTGTTTGATGGCAGTGACGGTGATGACAAAGAAGAGGGGCAGTCCGCTGGTGATGGGGCTGGTGGGCGTGTCAATGATCAGCTGTATGAGAGGACAGAGAGAGAAACAGTTTTATCGTCTCTGAAGACTGCAACAGAAACAGGCACTGCAACATTAATGCACTCAAGCAAAAACACAATGCCTCACCTGAACCAGAAATATGATGAGGAAGTAGAAATTTGCAATTCTTCGGAACTGTTCAAACAGGTTCTTCGGTACAAAATTCCAGAAGGTATACTGAGAGTAAAGTAGAAAACCAGAAGTTTATGACAGTCTGAAAACACACACAGTGTAAAGAAAGAAACACGACCACGCTCCCTTGATCTTGGCCATCCACTTGTTGGACCAGACTGTACTGCCAAATACAAAATTAGGCTTGCGAGCAGTTCATTGTTATCAGTAAGTATCAATAAACCCTCACTTTGCCAAACCCCAACAGAACCATTTATTTAAAATCCCATTGATAAAACACACGCGCCTAGCACAGGTTTCACTTCACACTGGTGTCTGTTGTTCTACTGGTACTTTTACTGGTTTTGACGTGTTAAAACAAGTTAAATATTCCCTGCGGTCATGTTGCCTACAGAAGCATCCATCCATACAGGTTTCCTAAGGAATTCATATTTGCTCATGTAAAAAGGGACTTTTATTCATCCAAACTGACAGAATTTATTTTATTGAATTGTGAGAAACCTATTCCTAATCAATAGGGACATTTTTAACCATTAGCTTTCTGTCACACAAAGTAGAACTTTGTCTGTTGACAGTTTTCAGAAACTCAGAGACAAGTTGCACTTTGCTAGAGAATGTTTGCAGAGGAAAACATCACAGGCCTAGTAGTAACATACAAGAACACTAGATTACACAATTAAGGACACAGCTCAGTGTACACAACTGAGAACACATTTGAAGACACTGATGAGGACACTAATGGATAACATCCAGATGCCCTTATGTGCAGAATACTTTGTGTTTATGCCATCTGTGTGCATTTGAGCAGGATAGCTTGAATAATTATATATAATTATAATAATAATATAATTGTTCTTTTTTATGACAGTATCATTGTGCATTCAATCCGTGTTTATGTACAATAGAGATTGTTGCTATTAGAGGGCATTCATTCATGTGTGTAGAACTGATGTCACATGTTGTACAGTGATGGTCATTTCTTGTTCCTGTCTAAGAACGCTGCTGACAGTACTGAGGATACTACCTGTAGTACAACACTGAGCTAGCACTGCTGAGATTCTCTCCACATCTTACCTTGGAGGAAACAATCCGGTTGTCAGGGTAATGCTGAGGGATATACGCCTCCGCCCCCGGAGGCGGCTGTCGATGTCCGATGTACACTGTCCGACTGTCCACCCAGTTCTCCTCTCCCGCACACTGCAATGGAAAGGAAAATAACATTGGGTCAGGGGTCAAAGGGTCACAGTAAATAGCATAGTCTGTTATATGAGGCATAATTTATTCCACTGGACAGTCAAATGTGAGAGTAGAGTGTAAGAGTGAGGGCAGAGAGCATTCACTGCATCAACAATGACAAATAAGGGTGCAAGGAAAAGTAGAAAGCATTTCGATTGGCCAGTGCACAGTCAAACCTTCACCCCATCTTCAGCTCATTCCAGAGGCAGTCCCAGCCCTCTTGGGCTTTGAACCGCGAGCATCTAGCTATGTCTTTAAAATGCCAAAACTGATTAGGACTCGCCTCTTTCTGATTTGCGCCTACACCTGGAAACAGCATTTGCATCCTAAAATACAGCCCAGAGAGTCATTGTGTAGAACAATTATACACTAAGCACTGTCACAACTTCCATAGGGGGGGCCAGTGATAAAAAGGCATAAAGTCTAAATGCTGTAACAGCAATCACACAGAATAGCAGTAATGAGTAAAGTGGGTGAGTTTCAATTAGCCTGAGTTAGTGCCAGGAGGGAGGAGAGTCTGGGTCCAGGGATGCAATCAGAAGAGAAGTATTCTCTTAGTCTCTGCCAGCAACTCAGTCCTGATAGGGGCAGTGACAAACTAAACCAGATCTGAACGTCTGCTCAAATCAGTAGAGCATTCATAAACTCGGATGCTCTTCTACAGTCCACCCAGGACCAAAGTCGGCTTATTTCCTCCAATATGTTACAGAGACTCTTGTCATATGGGGAGTAGCTTAATTTAATAGAGATGTGAAAAACTTCAAAAAACTCAGTTTTACTTACAGCAAAATGATCTCCCAATTCGGCTGATGCCTCTTACATTCATTATATTCGTTTTCATATCCTCCATTGACTTCAAGGATTGTGGGAATAATGTGACTGCTTGACATGTAACCTTTTGGAGAGGGTCAGAGCTCAAACAAACAATAATTCTAGAAGTTCCCTTCTAAATCAATTTACACTAGGTTAAGTTTTGACCCAAAATAGTGATGATTTTGTTTCTGGGGGATAAGGCATGAATGTATTTCTGCATCCACAGAAATATAAACCTCATTGAGCCACCTCTCAAATACCAGCCTCGTGACTCACTGAAGAACGTGTCTCCCAGCCCTGAGCAAAGACAGCAGAGAGAGACACACCCCGAAGAACAACTACCTGCTGAACCCTGTCAAAGTAGCTACCAGCGCCAGGACGGAAAGGACTGGGTCTGTTAGAGCTAACCCGTCTCTGTTACGTAATACTATTTGGCATTTCCGGGATGCTGTCCAGGCAGGGTTTATACTGTCTTTAAACCTCAAATGATAAATAAATCGATACAGTTTTGAGATTATTAAAACCGTACAGTATAAACGGAGGGATGTCTCTGCTTCACAGAGGCTTATGGGCCTATGGGTTTAACAGCTGGCCTGTGAAGCTCTGTGATGCACTGAGTCCTCACGTTCAGCCCTAATCCTCTCTGTTGAAAAGAGCCGCACCACACCGTACCCTCCCCACCCCGCCCTGCAGCCCCTCCTGTCCCTCCTGTGTGATTTTTCTGCGGACGGCACCAGAATCTCACTCCTTTTCGGAGTAGGTCGCTCCTATTCACTCGCTCCGTTTTTTGTCCCTGCTCTCCGGGGCAAACTCTGGTCTCTGCCCCCATGTTTGCTGCTCCAGAGCAACTACAGTAAGCACGTCGCATCGCACCCCCCTCCCCCTGTGCAGTAATCAAGACTGACAGTAATCTGCAGAGAGCGAATGGGATTGCTTTTTTTCGGGAACTCCATGGCCCAGTTTCCAAGGCGGGCCTCTCCAAGGCAAGCTTCCAAGGCAGGTTAATTTGTGGCACTCAGGGATAAGGTTGCTAAAGTTACACGGTCGGCTGATTTACCTGACGGAAACAACCCAGTGAGAGACCAGACAAGACCAGAGATTTCACCAGTCCCCATTGGAGAGTTCACGTAATGGGTGTATATAGGGGGGGAGGGTGCTTTAATTCAAGAAATGTACAGTTGGAAAGAGTTTGGAGAAGGAGGCTGTTCAGGGATAACCTGCGCTATCTATGCAAACCCACCTAACTGTTGCTTGTGACATTTATCAATCACGTTTTGTTACTTTGTTACTTTGTAAACATGCATTATTATTACACTATTAATCATAAAGCAATAATCATTTAAATTACAATTAACAACAGTTTTAGAAATATTCAATATTCATGAATAAATACATGAATATCTTAATACATAATATCAATACATACATTAATATCAACTTAAATCATCATGCACTATGCCAGTGGTTCACAACCCTCTCTTCACGAACCCCCAGCCGATTCCTGTATTTGCTCAATTCTACCACCAGCGCACCTGATTCAACTAATCAATGCTCATTAGGTAGTTAATTAGCTAAATCAGGTGTACTGGTGTTATTTAACAAACAGGAGGATAGGGTTGGGAACCACTGCATTATGCTATTGACCATGAATACATGCAACCACATTTAAAACATTTAATAACTAAACTCAACAACAGGGATGAATAACAGTTTGAGCCATGCCTGGTTTTACAGTGCAGGTGAGCATCCTGAGTCAAAGCAAATTGCAAATTTCTTGTGCTATATCCATCACTGGGTGATGCACTGAAATAGTGTGATACACAGCACATTTCCCCACTGCATTTGTGTTTTTCGCGCAGCAATATCTATAACTGGCCACATTGTCAAAATTCTGTAGCTTTGCACCCACAGATGAGAGCATTGTGACTCTCGCATTGATTCCTGCCCCTCTGTCTACCCACCCACCAACTCCCCCACCCCCAGACAGTCTTTCTAGTGAACTGCTCCTCCTGTCACCCCACCGTGGTCTTTACGGCTTGGGCCAAAGCCAGAGCGTCGTGGGCCCAGATCGTTGTCCGGGTTCCCGGTCGCTGGATTTGCCCAGTGAATATCCCATTGTTCCAGGCTCTCATTATCTGCCAGATACGACAACATCGTTGTCCTTCCTACCAAAGTGGACACAATGAGCCTTGCCACAACACTCTGGCCCCACAGCACAGCTTCTGAGTTTAACACTGCATATTTCCCAATAAAGTTTTAAGATCGTGGGCATACACATTTCAATAATTTCACGTCTGAAGGCCAGATACAAATGTGTGCAGTAAAGGAATTGACTGCACCTGTCATATTTCACTGATGACTCTGCAACACTCATGTGAGGAGCAAAGCACAGGTTGCCCGAATCGGGCGCGTGACCAGTGCTGCGGCCGACACACTGAATTCTGGGATCAGCGGCCACTCCAGGGAACAGAGGACAGAAGATTCCCGGAAAATGATTTTTTTCCCCCCCATGCATCAAGCCCATTCAGATCCTTAAAAAAACATTTGAAACCACAGCATGGTAATGTTGTTGTAATGTAATGTAATGGTATACAGTGCACTCCATCGGCCAGACCGGCCCTTTTAGCGCCTTACACGTAAGGAAATGGCAGCAGGAAGAAGCTCAAGTACCCTGGCAAGGCTGGTCATGCTGATAACTCATCATGTATAATACATAAAACAGAATAATGCCCCGGTGCTCAAAAAAAGAACCCTGCAGTAAGGATGCATATAATTAATTCATAAGTTCTCTGTGGTTCTCTGTGGCTCAGTTGGTAGAGCACAGCATTGGCAACGCTTAGCTTGTGGGTTCAATCCCCACTGGGGCCACATATACTGAAAATGTATGCATTCACTACTGTAAGTCGCTTTGGATAAAAGCGTCTGCTAAATGGCATATATTATAAGGGTCATCACCACTCAAAAACTAAATAGAGAAAAGAAAGACAGGTTAATATTTGCACATCAGCAATAATAAATGTAGCACATGGAAAAAACAAATGCTCCTGTGAAAGTATTAGCATATACTCCTGCATTAGCCAATAGACTTCTCTGTCCTCAGTGAGTCTACTGACTGAGTTATTGTTGTAAATGACAAATTCTCTCCTTTTGCATTTTTTAATAACTCATTTGAATGGTCCTTCTTTGAAGAAAACCACAGACCTTACCAGACCTAGACAATTCAATTCAATTTTCAATTCAATTTGTATATAGCGCTCTTCACACCAGGTGTCCCACAGTGCTGAACAATTCAAACATATTGTAGAAGTACAAGTGGAGCAGGGAGGGATGTGTATATGCTAAGAGACTGAAAAACAAATCAACCTATCTTTCCAACACGGTCTCATCCCAACTCGTCAGATATTGACGCTCTGCAAGGGCCGCCCCTTGTCGTCGCCTGGAGACGTGCCGGGAGGCCGTTGGCTTCACTTAATGACGACTTAGTACGATTCCCACTTCGGCTGAGTTTGACGCCAAGGGCAGCGATATTTTAAAAATAATTTTCCGTGTATAGTAAATGAAATAATTTATGGTATATATGTACAGTGGGGAAAATAAGTATTTCACCCCCTGCTGATTTTGTGAGTTTGCCCCCTTACAAAGAAAGGAACGGTCTATAATTTTCATGGTAGGTTCATCTTAACAGTGAGAGACAGAATATTAAAAAAAATCCCAGAAAATTACATGATATGAATTTTAAACATTTATTTGTGTTTTATTGAGGAAAATAAGTATTTCACCCCCTAGCAAAACATGACTCAGTACTTGGTGGAGAAACCCTTGTTGGCAAGCACAGCGGTCAGACGTTTCTTGTAGTTGGTCACCAAGTTTGCGCAGATCCCAGGAGGGATTTTGGCCCACTCCTCTTTGCAGATCCTCTCCAAATCCTTAGAAATCCATTTTCAGTGTCCTGGCTGAGGGAAGGAGGTTCTCACCCAAGATTTCCCGGTACATGGCCCCATTCATCCTCCTCTCGATCCGGTGAAGTCGCCCTGTGCCCTTAGCAGAGAAACAGCCCCAAAATAATGTTTCCACCGCCATGCTTGACGGTGGGGATGGTGTTCTTGGGGTCCAAGGCAGCTTTTTTTCTTCCTCCAAACACGGCGAGTCGAGTTGATGCCAAAGAGCTCGATTTTAGTCTCATCTGACCACAGCACTTTCTCCCAAGCCTCCTCTGAATCATCCAGGTGCTCATTGGCAAACTTCAGACGGGCCTGTACATGTGCCTTTTTGAGCAGGGGGACCTTGCGGGCACTACAGGATTTCAATCCATTACCGCGTAGTGTGTTACCAATGGTCATCTTGGTGACTGTGGTCCCAGCTGCCTTGAGATCATCAACAAGCTCCAGCCGTGTAGTTCTGGGTTGTTCCCTCACCTTTCTCATGATCAGGTTCACTCCACGAGGTGAGATCTTGCGTGGAGCCCCAGACCGAGGGAGATTGATGGTCAATTGGTGTTTCTTCCATTTTCTAATTATCGCACCAACAGTTGACTCCTTCTCACCAAGCTGCTTGCCAATGGTCTTGTAGCCCATTCCAGTCTTGTGCAGGTCTACAATTTTGTCCCTGATGTCCTTAGACAATTCTTTGGTCTTGCCCATTGTGGAGAGGTTGGAATCTGATTCATTGATTGATTCTGTGGACAGTTGTCTTTTATACAGGTAACGAGTACTTAATTAGGAGTACTAATTAAGTAAGAGGACTAATCTGTGTGCCTCCTGGTCACATAACCGGTCTGTGGGAGCCAGAATTCTTGCTGTTTTGCTAGGGGGTGAAATACTTATTTTCCTCAATAAAACACAAATAAATGTTTAAAATTCATATAATGTGATTTTCTGGGATTTTTTTAAATATTCTGTCTCTCACTGTTAAGATGAACCTACCATGAAATTTATAGACCGACCGTTCCGTTCCTTTCTTTGTAAGGGGGCAAACTCACAAAATCAGCAGGGGGTGAAATACTTATTTTCCCCACTGTATGTGATTTTAAGCTATTTAAACTAACAGGCCGATAGTTCCCTGGGTCACTACAGTCCCCCTTCTTATATACTGGAATTATACTACCCTGCTTCTAGTCATCTGGTATTTCTCCAGTGTTTATGGATTGCATAAAAATATCTGTCAATGGTTTATATATAATTTTCCCAAGTTCTTTGAGTACTCTGGGATATATGCCATCAGGGCCTGCTGCCTTATTTGTCTTACGTTTTTGTAGTTTTTGTAGTACTTCTACATCCCTTATCTAAAAGTCCTCCAAAACATTCTGTACGTTGGCTATACATTTAGGAATATTTATAACCTCTTCTCTAGTAAAGCTCTCAACAAAGTACCTGTTTAGTGTGTTAGCAATATCCTTATTATTATAAACCTTATTCTTCATGCACTTAACCTCATCATTCATTGATTGGCATTGACCATGCATTGGCAGGTCAACAGGATGTTTTGTAATGCTCTGCGCTAATGTCATGTATAAATAAATAAATAAGTTTCATGGATCCTGCTTTCTTCAGACTGAAATCAGATGATGACTAAATATCCAAGCACTTTTAAAACGTGATACAATTGTGATAAAATTCAACACTGCAAATGCACCACAGACTTATTAAACCAGTGATCTGAACAAATCAAAAGGCTTCGCTCTCCGCAACAAAACACAATGATTTTTTCAGACCAATGAGTCACTGATAGCATACGGTAGCTCCGCTCCACCCACTTATGTTCTCATGAAATCTCACTGTGCCATCACTACATTTTATAAAATCATACATTTAAGCTGGCTATCCACTGAATCAGTTCAAGTCAGGTGCCTGGCTCGCAGGCACAACAACAGTGTCTCATTCTAATATTTGAACTTCTAATATTTGAACTGACAACCTTCTGGCCGCCTAAAGCTGGAATCCAACCTGCACGTACACATGCTTCCTTTTCAGTGTAGGATTGCAGGACTCCAAGGTCTGCACAGACCAGAAGCTCATTAAGTGAGCGGGTACTGTTGACTGGTTATGAGTCCATAAGCAGGCATCTGGTGCCTTGATAAAAATAGAAGCCAAGCATTCTGGAGTCTCACAGAAGCGTGAGTGGAGTGGAGCACCAGGAACCACAGAAACATAGGAAGAGTAAGCGAGAGGGAGGGGGGGGGAGAGAGAGAGGGAAAGAAAGGAAAGGAGAGACTGAGAGAAGGAATGAAAGAGAAGTCTCACAGAACCGTGAGTGGCGGAAAGAGAGGGAAAGAAAGACAGCGAGAGAAAGACAGATAGACCCACAAAGGGGGCTGGAGGTTTCCCCCCCCAGTCACTGTTATAGACATGATGACAAGAAGAGATCTATCTTACTGCGTGGCCAAGTAAACCTAAACCCGCAGACTCCACTGTGGCATCTCCCTGAGGAGGAGAGGACAGGGGGCTTTGTTTATCTGAGGTCAAATGCATCCACCTGCCTAAAGATAACTGCGGCCGTAGTACCAGGCGGGGCATGGTGTGAGGTCAGACAGTTGAGCGGTTAAGTCCTGGAGGGAAACCCTGCCACTGCAACCTTCCAGTCAAGGAACGTCACCTTAGTCATAGTGAAAATCCGGATGCAAGCGTGGATACATCTGCAGTGAATAACGTGGTGCAGGTGTGAAGATGCACGCAAGATGGACAGATTTAGCAACATTTTGCTTTACCAGGCACCCGCTCAGTAGGAATCTCTTGATCTAGAGGTTCCTAAGCTTGCCTCTCTTTTATTGATTAGCTTTCATCTTTCGGCCACTCTTCTCATGGAGTGATGCAGCATGGTCTGTCTGAATTTAATCAAATAAAAGTGATGCTGTTTATTCGGAGCACAGCCCGCTGTAAGAAACTGTATAGCTTTCCATTCAAGATTTTTCAGTCATATTGTTCTGGGTCAGGACATGGAACCCAAGTATATTTATAGATGTGGGAGGAAGGGGGGCAGTGAAAATGAACACGGCCTTTTGTATTGGAGCAAAGCTTCTGTTTTCCCTGCCATAGTCATTTATAGACACGTCCCAGCGTCTCATTTACGCTCTCCCATTACAGCAAGTGCCGACGCGCCTGGAATGTGTGTGTTCTATGTCAGAAGGCCCCCTCCCCCCCGCCCCGGCTCTTGTTGCCTTAACTGACGTTATGGTTTCTAAATTGAAATGCTTTCTGAAGAAATGACCAACGTTTCAAATAACCTTGTGTTCTACAAAATGGATATGCACACCTGGGCATTCCCCTCTCAAGCCATAAACCTTATGTGAGGGGGCAAAGATGCTATCCTATCCTGGGGTTAAGGAATGGTGCAAACCCCTGACCCTGACCTACTGCCCTCTGTTGCTATGGGCTGATGGGGGGTTGAGTGAGAATGAGTGTGAGGTACTGTACATAACATTATAACAGCATGCAAGTACAATACCGGTCAAAAGTTTTAGAACACCCCTATTTTCCAGTTTTTACTGAAATGTAAGCAGTTCAAGTTCCAGTGAATAACCTGAAATGGTACAAAGGTAAGCGGTAAGTTTTTTTTTTTAAGTTTAGGTTACCAAAAACTGAAAAATAATGTCAATTTCATTAGTCATAAAAAAAAGCCCGTACACCATAAAAAAGGCAATTGGAAACTGGAGGAAACACTGACAGGAAGAGGTCTGGCAGACCCAAAGCCACAACAAAATCAGAAGACAGGTTTCTGAGAGTCAACAGCTTGCGTGATAGGTGGCTCACAGGACAGCTTCAAGCACAGATTAACACTGGTCGAAGCAAGGAAGTCTCAGTTTCAACTGAGAAGAGAAGACTTTGAGCTGCAGGTTTGAGTCCAGTGGAAGTAAGAAAGCCATTGCTAAGATGGCAAAATAATAAAAAGAGGCTTGCCTGGGCCATGAAGCACTGCCAGTGGACTACTGAAGACTGGAAGAAGGTCTAATGGACCAATTAATCAAAACTTGAAATCTTGACATTTCAGTAAAAACTGGAATATTGGGGTGTTCTAAAACTTTTGACCAGTAGTGTATGTGTGTGTGTATGTGGGAAAAGAGAGAGGTTGTGTATAAATGATAGAAAGAGAGAGTGTGTGTGTGTGTGTATTGTATATGCCTGCATGCGCATGTGCGTGTATGTGGGAGGCAGTTTTTTATATTCTACGGAATATATAATTTATGAATTATATGAAATATACAGAAGCCCGGGCAGGGTAGCATGATTACACAAGTCCCTCTCTCTCTCTTTCTCTGGAGATACCAGTGACACATTAAGAACAGAAAAAATAGCAGGTGAGGTCGCATCCATTGTACTGCCACATGGGCCTACACAACACAAACCCCTACACAACACAAAAACTGCTTCCCAAAGCCCAACTTCACTTCAGGGCTAGTGAGGGGAAAACAGAATGCCAGCATCTCATGACTCTGATGCCCATTGAGAACTTAGTGCAGTCTAATTAGCCCCATTACACTCTTAACCAGTGACTGGCTGTGGGAGCAGATGTGCAGGGAATTGGTTTTATAAACACAACAGTGGGCGCGGGGCGTGGAGGCATACATATCGGGATCCATGGTGACGGAATGAGCGAGCGGGTAGGTGAGTGGGGATCCAGATGCGTATGACATAAACTAATCTCTTAAAAGCCCAAGCCGTACCCATGAACTCAATCTCGATGGACACGTGAGCTCTGGAGAAAATGTGACCATCAGCAGGCAGTGTAGATCGAGAGGCGGGTTTCACACAGTCAATCCCTCCTGCCCTGCCAAGGTGGTCTGCAAATGTGAGTACCACCAATGTAATACTGTATATATTGTGGCATCTGCCTACGCCCTCTGCAAAGGTCCGTGCATGTCGCCCAACCCCAAGGGACACCACAATATCTTGGACAGACTAAAAGGGGATCGGCTCCAAAAATGTCCCCCTGTTCTGCAAGCTTGGTTTATTCCTGCCATACTTTATGGCTGGTATTATTCATGAACTTCATACTTCATATAGGCTATAGAAAGCCTGTGTCTGGGGCCCTTAATGAATGACCTAATTTAACCTGTGTGGATTGTGAGTCACATATAAAACACACACACATTACTGCCCTTTTCTCAGCCTGTACATGTTTTCAGCACACTTTGAAGACATCCCCACTTTGCCCTGTCACTAGCCCTGAATCATCAACACGATAAACATGATGTTAATTAGCAGAGGTTGTAACTGTGACAGATAGTCTTGTTTGTCCACTGGCACATCACATGCTGTTTATTCCCCTTTTCCACTTCTCCACCTGAACCCCAGTCTCTTAACCTGAAGTAACCTGGTGGAAAATAACCTGGCTACAATAAGCATAATAAGAACAATGAGACCAAGGCTACCATTGAATAAATAGTTGTCCAATTTACAATTAAAAGTGTTTGCTTCACAAACAAGTCTGGTGTGTTCATTTTAGTGATTGCTGATATCACCACTACCAGCATCATCAGCCTGCACTCATTTTTTGCTATTAATGAGTACAAATGCAGAGGCAGGTTGATAATCATATCAGTCTGCAGTCTCTCCAGCAGTGCTAATGTCATTTTCTCCGGTGCCGGTGGCACTCCTCAGAGACAGCAAAGCACTGGAGGAGTTAAATGGACTCGCCTGCGCGTCAAGCGGTGTTACGTTCTGAGTGTCTGTTCGGTTTGTTTTTGTACTTTGTTTATTTATCTTTCTTCGTGTCATGTTTCATTCACGTTCTGTTCCCCGTCTGTTATTGTTCCTGTTTCCTGATTCACTCCTTGTCTTTGTCATTTGCACTTGAAATGTTTTGGTTTTCTCCGTCTTTGCTTATTATCTCGTTTTCTTCCTTCTTACTTTCTAGATTGCACTTTGTATATATTAGTTAGATGTATATAGTACTAACCAACTAATCTATACAAAGTGCAATATAGAAAGTAAGAAGGAAGAAAACGAGATAATAAGCGAAGACGGAGAAAACCCGAAACATTTCCCGAAGTGCAAATGACAAAGACAAGGAGTGGATCTCGAAATAAACGGAACAAAGACAGACAGGGACAAGAACGAGAATGAAACAAGACTCGAAGAATGATAAATAAACAAAGTACAAAAACAAACCGAACAGACACTCAGAACGTAACAAGCGGCTCCCAACCCTAAAGTGAACATCATCCACAGTCAACAGCAGTGTCATCTACATACATCTACATTTCTACAAGGGTGATGATGAGTGGATCAGTGCTGGTTTCCCTATCCGTAATCAATAATCGCAACAATATAGATGAAGGGGGCGGTCTGAGCTTGGAGTCACATTGGTCTCCCAGGCGAACTAGGACTGTGGAACACTTCAGCAGGGCACTCTCTCCCGGCTCCCAATCCATGGAATTAGTCTCCAACCATGCAAAAAAGCCTCCTATAGATTGTAATCCGGGGGTATTGCCAGAGAGCTATGGAAGACTCCATTCAAGTAATGGCAAGTAAAGCAAAACTTCATAAATCAATCAAACAATAATTTACCTTCTGCTAATGCACTGGAATGTATTACTTAATAATTTTACAAGCAAATGTTTGGTTTGATATCCCTACACCTGCATGTTTTGCAGTGAGCTCAGAGAAGACATTCATTGCTTGAAGTTTCGTTGATCCTATTCCAGTTGTTTGTTGCAGAGAAAAACGACTGTGCCCTGATCAGCTTTACTGGCCAACTTAATCCCACACAAATCCTCCACTTTACTTGAAGACAACAGATCGACGCACCTCATTGGATTGTGGGGCTAGAAAAGATTTTTCCTTTCATTTAAGAATTCTCGCCACACTATGGTTTCAGAGAGTTGGATACATAGAGCATGTCCACGTACAACCACAATCAGGCAAATAATCTTGTTGATCCTGCTGTATGTCTGCATTATATAATCTCCAGACAGCACCTGTCCTTGTCTTGCACTAAGCTCAATGCAGGCTTTAACTATACAAGCTCTGTAGCCACTCCTCATCTCTGGAATGCTGGATCACCCAGTGCTGGAACGACGATGGCTCCACCTTTCAAAATTGCTCTCCACCCTGCTCTCACAGTCCCTGTGATCACCACACTCTGCCTCATCCCTCATTTTAACAGTAGTCTGGCTAACCTCCCCATTGAATACTACTCTTATCAAACCCAACCCATACCCCTATAATCATCACCACCCTTCCTCCCACCATAACAGTCAACACTCATTGTACATACACACCCTACACACACATGACACCACATGTATCAGTCCGATGGCCATACTCACGGTCCCCTACAATAACACCACCCTTTTCAACGCTCCCCTCAAACACTCACAGACCCCATTCACGCCCAGTTCTATCAGTGTAATTGTGCTTAAGGAAGTCCTGTGAGGCCTCAGGGGATGGCATTCCCATTGATGGACAACATTGTCCTAATGTGATTTTAAAGTTATGCAACTGCTAATCCAGCTGTGCCACCTTTCCCCTCCTCACAACATCAGATTTGTATAATAAACAAGTAAACACAAGAAAATCTGTAGTTGCCTCAAATCCACTGTAGATAATAAAATCCCGATGCTGAGTCCATTGAGTATCATTAAAAAAAGAACGTTATTATTGGCACTTGCTCTGCTACCGGATACTTCAGTAAAAGATTGCTACATTAGAATTTAGTTGTGTCCCTTTTTCCTTACATCAGACATTCAACAATAGTCCAACATGCAGAGAGAACATTTAAAGAGACAAAATTGAAAGCCATTGGAAACTATGTGCTACTGATAATGCGGTCCCCACAAGCCTACTGACAGGCTTCCAAGAGGGCCCAAGCAGCAAACTGCAAACTCCCTCACTAAAATATGTGAACAAGTTATTGATCAAAGTACTTGAGGGCACCTCCTCTCGAGTTGTGACTCGACAGCAAACAGGAGAGAGAGCCAAGTCACACAAATTATCCATCGACCGCATCTGTTGACATCAGCTCCCTGGATCCCCCCCAGACGATAATACAATGATAAGATTATGCCTTTTTTACAGCGTCACATGCACACTGTAACGATTGCCCCTCCGGCATATTGTGCAGGACTTAGTTTATCAGTCTCCAACTGTGCCGCGCTCCAATCAAAAGAGACATCCCCCAGAGGTGCGAGACACAGGTCACAGGGTGGCAGGGAGAGGGGACGCTCACTGTAGGTCACAGGCGCTGCAATATGGTAGAGTCACTTGAGGGCAATGGGGCGGAAACAGAGCAGCCCGCAGGATCTGTGTACATGCCTGGTAGATGGGTGGAAGCAGTCTAATTAGCCTGGTTGCTCTTAATTAGGGCCTGCTGGGGGTAGGCTAATCCCATAGCTCATTTACTCTTGGATATCATAGCACTCCTTAATCTTTCAATTTGTAGCATAGATGAATAAGCATAGCCAGCAGGAAGCATACACAAGGGGGAAAAAAAAGTCCAGTGCGTTGAGGAAATAATATATGCATTCATTCATTCATTATCTAACCTGCTTATCCTGGTCAGGGTCACGGGGGGGCTGGAGCCTATCCCAGCATGCATTAGGCGAGAGGCAGGAATACACCCTGCACAGGTTGCCAATCCATCGCAGGGAAATAATATATCATCTCATCTCATCTCATCTTCAGCCGCTTATTCCTAGTTAGGGTCACGGGGGGGCTGGAGCCTATCCCAGCATGCATTAGGCGAGAGGCAGGAATACACCCTGCACAGGTTGCCAATCCATCGCAGGGAAATAATATATAGTTTAGATTAATATTAACACATTCTAAAACATCATTCCAAACATGGAACTAGACTAGCACCACTTCCCAGACATTTCCACATAACCTTTTTCAAGGGAGTGTTTCACCTGTGAGCATCACATCTAGGCTTGCTGTGTGATTCTTTTACTTTTCTTTAGCATAGAAGAATACACACTAAAACAAACATTACCACTGGTTCCCCTGAAACTGAAGGTGTGCAAGTCTGCTCATACTAACCTGTGACTGTACTTGTGCACTTTGATTTTCAAGAAGTCACTCTGGATAAGAGTGTCTGCTAAATGAATGTAAAGCAATGTCCTCCTCTGAGGCCATGAACATAGCCAACCAACCCCTTGAGCTATCCCAGGCTTCCAAGCCCTCCTGCCTACGCGATCACGCCAGGAACCACAGAGTGGACAGTCAACAGCCAGCACAGCTGCAATCTCAAGAGCAGGGAACCTTGCCAACGCTGAACTCAACAACAAAGAAACCTCATCACCAGCAGCACTAAGTGAGGATGTAATAGGGCTTCTGTTCAAAAATAAGGTAGGCTACACATAGTGTAGCTCTTATAAAGAAAGGGTATACAATCTGAATTAGCTTTTACACTTCCATGTGGCTGCCACTATACAACTGATTCCTTTATTGAAAATATACCTGCCCTTTATCCCAAATAGGGTGACACCAAAATTCAACCTTCTCAGTTACAAGCGGACAGGTACACAACTGGATCCAAATAAAAAATAAGTGCTTGAGCCAGACCAACAGGTCTAATTGTATGCACCCACTTCAATTCAATTCAATTTCAATGCAATTCTAGTTTATTTGTCACATACACAATTATACGAGTACAACATGCAGTGAAATGCTTAGCTGCCATCTCCTGTGAGTGTGCATACAGAGCTAGTAATAATATATAAGAAGAAAAAAAATAGGAATACTGTACAAATAAATAGATATAGATATAGTGTGATATGTATATACACCAGTGGCGGGCCGTGCATTTCACACCTAGGCCTTCAGTAGTGGGGGGGTGGTACATGCGAGAGAAAGATGAGACCAGTTTATTTATTTCGCGGACCGGTAATTAGTAATTAGTAGTGTTAGTAACTAAATCTAAATCCCTAATGTTACTAGATTAGTTGGTTAGTACTATATAACTCTAACTAATATATACAAAGTGCAATCGAGAAAGTAAGAAGGAAGAAAACGAGATAATAAGCGAAGACGGAAAAAACCTGAAATGTTTAACTTCCCGAAGTGCATGACAAGAGTGGATCTCTAAATAAACGGAACAAAGACAGACAGGGACCAGAACGTGACAGAAC
The DNA here is from genome assembly GCA_029706075.1 of Aldrovandia affinis. NCBI lineage: Eukaryota > Metazoa > Chordata > Actinopteri > Notacanthiformes > Halosauridae > Aldrovandia > Aldrovandia affinis. The sequence goes on from JAINUG010000313.1 coordinate 434,590, forward strand.
GATGAAAATGCAAAACAGAATAAAGAATAACGAATCAGGACTGATGAAAAATAAACAAAGTACAAAAACCAACAGAACCGACACTCAGAACATAACACGGGGTGCTACAGCTGCGACACACATACAAAAACATCAATAATAACCTCATAAAATTGCAATATTATTTAGGAAAATAGCAACATTTTACTCACCAAAAATCCTTATTATTTGTACACAAAATCCATCCTCCTTTCTTTCCTCAAAAAAGAGTTCAATTACTCTGTCGTACAGATTATCCGTGTGTTTCAGTTCCATCAAGAAGTCCTTTCTATCGCCATCGAAGCTAATGCTGAAAGTCGAGCCTGCCCTGATGTATTTCTGGCATAAATTTTAATTCGCTTTAGGGCTGAAAATGTCCGCTCAAATGTCTGAATCACAGACTTCCCTGGCTGCGCTGCTTCCAGACGTGTATTTTCATATTAAAGCATTTAACCAATCACATTACATCATAGTCAGACACTCTCTGACTATCCAATCAAAGGGTGTGAATACGCTGACGTACCTAGGCCTTCTAGAAGGCCTTGGTGTCTCCAACTCAAAAATTTGATTGGTTGAAGCAACAGTTTGATCAACACTTATTTTATGCTACAGGGCCTTCAGAACTGATTGTGAAGGCCTCCAGGCAGATTTATTTGACCCTGGCAACAAATGATGGCTGAAATGTGATTGGTTAAATGCTTTAATATGAAAATATACGTCTGGAAGCAGCTCAACCAGGGGAAAAGCTATGAAAGGAAGCGGACAGACCATTTGGAATTATTTAATAAGTATTCATGGACAAAATATAATTAACATCAGTCTGTGATTCAGATATTTTTTAGGCCAGCAGAGAAGGCCTTGCAGGCCCTGACGGCCCACCACTGATATACACTCAGTGACCACTTTATTATGTACACCTTTCTAGTACTGGGTACGACCCCCCTTTGCCCCCAGAACAGCCTGAATTCTTCGTGGCATGGATTCAACAAGGTGCTGGAAATATTCCTGAGAGATTCTGGTCCATGTTGACTTGATAGCATCACACAGTTGCTGCAGATTTGTCAGCTGCACATTCATGTTGCAAATTTCCCATTTCACCACATCCCAAAGGTGCTCTATTGGACTGAGATCTGGTGACTCTGGAGGCCATTGGAGTACACTGAACTCATTGTCATGTCCGTGGAACCAGCTTGAGATGATGTGTGCATTGTGAAATGGCGCATTATCCTGCTGGAAGTAGCCATTAGAAGATGGGTAGACTGTGGCCATAAAGGGATGCACATGGTCAGCAACAAGACTCAGGTAGGCTGTGAAATCTAAATAATGCTCAATTGGTATTAAGGGGCCTAATGTGTGCCAAGAAAACATTCCCCACACCATTACACCACCACCACCAGCCTGAACCGTTGACACAAGGCAGGATGGATGCATGGATTCATGTTGTTTATGCCAAATTCTGACCTTACCATCTGCATGTCGCAGCAGAAATTGAGATTCGTCAGACCAGGCAACGTTTTTCCAATCTTCAGCCTCACTGTAGTCTCACTTTCCTGTTCTTAGCTGACAGGAGTGGAACCCGGTGTGGTCTGCTGCTGTAGCCCATCTACTTCAAGGTTTGATGCATTCAGAGATGCTCTTCTGCATACCACTGTTGTAACACATGGTTATTTGAGTTACTGTTGCGTTCCTGTCAGCTTGAACCATTCTGGCCATTCTCCTTTGACCTCTCCTTTGCCCACAGACCTGCTGCTCACTGGATGTTTTTTTATTTTTCACACCATTCTCTGTAAACTCTAGAGACTGCCCGGGGATGCCGTCCAGTCCTGCTGCCTTTCTGGTGTTTACTCTCTTGAAGAGCCTCCTCACATTGTGTTCTAAAATAGTGAACGTGGCCTCCTCCCCTCAGATGCATTAGCCTGTATACTAGTGCTAGCGCTGTTAGCCTCAAAGCGCGCATAAAAGGTATTCAGCTTGTCCGCCAGAGAGCCGTTAATTCTCACCATGGTGGAGGGGTTCCCTTCATAGTCCGTTATTGTCTTTAATCTTTGCCACATGCATCTTGAGTCAGACTGGTGGAATTGAGATTCCACTTTGTCACCATAGTGCTTCTTAGCTTCCTTCACTGCCCTCCGTAAGTCATAAGAGGTTTTTCTGTAATCATCCATGTGTTCTGAGTTGTAAGCAGCGGTATGTGCGTTCAGTGTGTCGTAGATGGTTTTGTCCACCCACAGTTTCTGATTGGGAAAGGGTTTGATGTTAACCTTGAGGACAGTATCCTCAACTAGTTTACCGATAAATCCCACCACCGCTTCTGTAAACATGTTGATGTCATCTGAGCTTACCCAGAACATGTCCCAGTTGACATCATTCAGCGCATCCTGGAGAGTGGCTTCTGTTTGCTCAGTCCAACGTTACCAGAGCTTCCTGTTTTAGCCTGTTTATATTTTGGCATAAGTAGGATGGCAGGGTGATCTGATTTGCCAAACAGGGGCAGAGACTGAGCTTTGTAGTCTTCTTTGAACAGTGAGTAACAGTGATCCAGTGTCCTTTCCCCTCTAGTGGGGCATGTAATATGCTGATAAAAGTTCAGCATTACCTTTTTGAGGTTTGCCCTGTCAAAGTCCCCGGCCATGATGAGGGCTGTGTCCAGGTTATCGGTCTGGAATCTGTTTAGTGCCTCATGCAGCTCTGAATGTGCAAAGCCGGTATCTGCTTGAGGTGGAATATAAACAGCTGTGATGATGACCGAGGTGAACTCCCGGGGGAGGTAGCGCCATTTAATTTAAAACGGGCGGCATTTAATCATCAGATATTCCAGGTTGGGCTAGCAGGAACGCGATAGAGTTGCTACATTCTTAGCGTCACACCAATTGCTGTTAACCATAAAACATACACACCTCCTCCCCTGGAATTCCTGGACTGCCTTGTTCTGTCCATTCAGTGAACCTCAGCGTGTTCCGGACGCCAGAACGTCTCCCCAGATATTTCTTTCGATTTTTCAGAGGGACGCATTGTTTGTTGTGGTTCTCACCATGGTTGCCATTCCGGAAAATCGCCCTTAGCCAGGGTGAATCAATGAATGGAAGGTCAACACAATGGTGAGTAGTCTGTGATCCAATGTCTATGAGTGTCTGGTGATCATATGCAGTGAATGCCAAAGTGGTAGGTGCAAGAAGAACAAGTAAAACGACACATAAAACAAGACTAAAGCACAGTCTAGTAGGCAGGACGGCGTCTGGTCCCGGTCGCGCCATCTCATCCCTCATACTTATTACAAAAAGGAGAGCTTCTATGACCTCAAATAGCTTATTTCCAAAACCTGGGCTATAATCTGATGTATGGTGACCTTGTCAAGACAGGAGGGAAGAAAGAAGAAAGACTGCCTCAGACGGAAGCACTCACCTGTTTGGAGATTGGCATATAGCTAAGCATTAGGCAGCAACGTTGAAGTCTATGTCATAACCGATTAATGTTTTTAATGCAGTCACCAATCTCTGACGGCAGTTAAATCATTCTATAACTGAAAAAGGTCAGACCAACCTGCTACTGTTCTGTAACCTTGTGAAAAACAAATCCCCCAATGCATCCTGGGTACAAATGGACAGTACATTTAAAACATGACCACTTTCAATCAGCACATTACTCATCCTACTCAGAATGAATCAATTTGCCCTCTAACGCTTCAAATATAGACATCCAAAGCATTGGCAATAAAACAACATTTACAAAAATGTATAATAAAGACAGAAAGAGAGAGAGAGAGAGACTACACAGGCCATATGTAAGGCCAGCTCTGACACAATAACAGCTCACACAGAATGTTGTCACAATGTATCCAATGTAACAACTGGGCAAAGTTGTCAATGTGTTTCAGAAACATCATAAAAACGTAAAAATGTTGAGGAGAGAGGATAAGCTGTGGGGCCACCCACTCGGCCTGCCTGCTCCGAGAGCTTGAATGCACCCCCCTGTCACACGCCCTCTTCGTAACTTCCTGTAACAAACCTCTGTTTGTTTGGGACAAAGATGAAGGCGTCCCAGCTCCCAGACTGGGAGGGAGGCAGCCGGCTTCAGACTCCAGGAGAAGACACAGGGCGAATACAAGCTCACACTCAGAGGTTCTGATCAAGAGCCCCATCATTCAATATGCAGACTCTTCAATTCACTCAAGTGCACCTCAAGGAGCACAGTCGTTCATCACAGATTGAATCATTCAGATTTGTGGCATCAACAGCAAAAAACGTCTGTGCAGCACACAAGTAACTGAAGGGTTCAAACTATTTTCAACGAATCAACACACATTTATTGTATGTACTGCGACACAGTACACATATTATTATCATTATCATCATATTATTACATTATCATATTCATCCCATCCCAGACGTATGACTAGACAGCAGTGACATGACTTCTAGCAGGAGAGTGAGGTGATAGGTGTCTGTCCTTTCTTGTTAGGTTTCAACGCAGGGCCTCTAGACAAGTGCTCTCCTAATTAATGTAGCTCTCCAGAACACTTGAGCACCTGCGCTGGCAGCAGGGAAGAGGAGGATGTAGACAGGACAGGGGATGGGGGATGAGGAGATGAGGGCAGTGGTCAGTGCACAGGACAGGGTGAGAGTGCATAGTCCAGAGCTGGGTTCCTTGCTAATCATGTCCTGCAACTCTCCCCTCCACCTGCTCCTTCCCAACACAGACAGTGCCAAGGAACAACAGAGGTCGAAGGTTGCGGTGGTGCACAGTCATCCAGAGAGCCAATTACCAGGGGATTGAGACCTAATCTCCATCAAAGTGTGGCTCTGTTGTCAGCCCCTGATACTGGTTCTGCCAGCGTGGATGCTAGACTGATTTGTTTGTCTTTTGTCATCAAATATTTTCTCTACAGCTGCATACTTTCAGCCAGGCTTAGATGAACAGAATAGGCTGCAGGAGCTTAAACCAACTGTGTCAGTGTGTCCATAGGAGCCCTAAAATATAATGTATATAATAACCTACATACAGGTAAATACATGCGTACGTTCACGTTGATGTCTAAATCATCCCATTCTATTATTAAACATATGCCCAATTGAAAAAAAAAGTCAAAACAAAAATACTGTTGCATATATTGCCACATGTATACTGTCTGAAGGGGGTGCAGTGGGTAGCACTGTCAGCGCACAGCAAGAAGGTCCTGGGTTCAAATCCCAGCCGGGGCCTTTCTGTGTGGAGTTTGCATGTTCTCCCCATGTCCGCGTGGGTTTCCTCCCACAGTCCAAAGACATGCACATTAGATGAATTGCCCGTAGGTATGAGTCTGTGAGTGAATGTATGTTCCCTGTACCCGGAAGGTACCTCTCAAGCAGGAAGAGACTGATCCGAATACACATCACTGGCAGAGCTTTTCTATCACTTTACGGTCAGGCTACATAAACTCACCACAGGGTTGAGATGCAGGCTGCCTGACTCAGCAATGGCCCACTTTCCTTAAATAACTCCAATTAAATGTAAATTCCATTCTGGACATTTCTTGGCACCCAGAGTGCAAGCCAAGGAACAAACAGGGACTTAATTGTTATGATTGGAGTCTTAAGACTTGACAGACGGATTCTTTGAGAAGCCTGTTTAATGCTGTAATTACAGTGCTTTCTTAAAGGAGGGTCAGATTTCACTTGTATAACCTGATAAAAGGCTCTCGCTCAGGCAGAATGGTAGGGTTCACATCACACAGATTCTATCAAAGTATCAGTTGCATTCCTCCTCGTGTTTCAGAGCTAGGATTCAAGGTAAACAACGGACTCTACTTTGTCCGAGCTTTGTCCGTCAAAGTCAATGACAATTCTTCATCCAATTCCATTTACTATAGTCAATCCTCTGTACACGATTCTAGAGGATGCCTGATCATCCACCTTTTTCTGTGAGACTGATCCCCCGATGTCTTTATATGAAGACCCTTTCTATTTTCAGATCCGCAAACTTTTTATTTTTCCCCTGGGTGTGTGCCCCTCTCAACAAAGGAGAGGATGTAAGACGTAGTGTTTCCATTAATGAGTTAATTCCATTAACTATTCCTTTCCAGGCCCATCTCTCAGCTCTCATTCAGCCCTGACTCTGCAGTGATAAAGAGCTTTTCACTTCTCTTCCTGTCAGCATTTCACAGCAACTAACCCATCAATGGTCACTGCAATATATCAGTCAGTTGCTGTGCAATAAGCATTGCTCACACTGAACACTTTAAATGTGGCTGACACCTCTATGACATTTGAAAAACAAAAACACTGATGGGGTTAGAAAGAGTCCCTATATTTAGTGACAAAAGTGCTAAGTTGGCAACACTGCAAAATGAAGTACCACTGTGAACGTCTGTCCAATGCATCATAAGAGGATTCATAGGGAGCATAGGGAGATAGATGTCCCAGAATGCACCAGGACATCAGCATGGATGGCTACTAGTCTGGCCTTTGGGTGAAACATTGGTCAAGGTGGTCATTAAAGATCCTATGGCAACTTTTGAAAGTGTTAACCCTGAGGTTAATCTGGTCAAATTCCCACAAAACTGGCTCTCTGCATTTGGCCAACTGATCAACATCTGTCAGTTTACACAATCCCTTGCATTCGCGACCAACTTTGATTCCCCTGGTCATCACTGCAAAAGAGAATTGAGTTCTCAGTTGATCTACTTGGTTAATTAAAGGTAAAATAAATATTGTCCAGAGCACCCAATGAGCACATATTCAAGTTCAAAGAATAAATACACATTGCAATAACAAACTGCAAAACTATCATTGCTTCCCAATGTAGCATAGTTCCAATCTTATTTGGATGCTGCCTAAGAGCTGGACTTTTCTTGAGTTTGTAAGAGGGGAAATTATTGATACAATTAGAGTGGTTAGAGCATCTCAATGCTTTCCCACTCTATTATCTCGGTACAGATGAGCATCCCTATCATGCACCTCAGGCACAGGAGTAGGATAATGTATAATTTCTGGAGAGCTTTTACAATCCCGTGCTTCACCTCAGTCCAATCGCTCCTGTCAAAGAGACTGCGACCAGTAAGGCACATAACCATGCTCAAACGTTCACCATCTACATTCTCTGGGCCATACACCAGGTATAGAACAGGTATGATCGTGAAAATCTGTAACATTGTCAGAAAATCTCTGTAACTGTGACAGCACGGTTACCATGGATGCCACTGCCATAACAACGGGGAGAAGATTCCAGCCTATTCATAATTTAACATTTCTTTTGTTCCCAGACAGACCTGCAGGGTATTCTTACAGTACATGCATGAGCTTAAGTGTGCCTAAGAAAACACTGAAGGTAATTTCATGATTATTCAGTGAACTTATCCTCAGCATAGTTTTCATGAACAATACTTTTCAACTGGACTGGCATAATATCACATTAACAAGGTGATCTAGTTTAGAATACTTATAAATTGTGTGGTGTACTAAAATATAAGCAGCACACCTGTACCCTCTGAAATACCTCAATTTAATGTCACTTTAGTAGATTTGTAAAGATGGTAGGGAGTTGGACAGACTGATATACATAGCCGTGTCATTATTTTACCCATGTCATGTCTGAATTGTAGTAATGTCTGAATTCACTTAATTTAATTCTACATTGCCTCATATCTATTGTATGATTGTAATTGTAATCTAATGCATTGCAAGTTGCCATGTGTACTAAATGGAATAATAATAATAATAATATGTGGCATCACAAGAGGCAGCCCAGGGAAATGGCTGCTTGTTCCTTTAAATCTTGTGATGCACTAGAGCCATAGAAACTAAAGCTCCAATCAGCCTGCAGTCCCACACCTGGCCACGAGCTGCATTGAATGAAGCAATTGGGACTGCTGGCAGCTGATTCAAACTGTGGACTACATAAAAATAACTGATTGTGCTACATTTATGCCTCATGCCCTAGGTTTCTATGCTTAAGTTGATGTTATGGTTTTGGTTGATTTTGACAAGATTATTTCGTTTTAAAATTATTGATTGAAGACTTTGTTTTGTATTTTGGAGAAAATCACTCATTAAATTTGTGCTTTGTTTGGGAATCCTGCCTCCTCCCTGCCTTTTTTCTATTGCCTACACCCTCTGAAAAGGTCCTGTGTGTCACCAATCCCCAATGATACTACAAATAATAATAAATAAGGAGAAGAATAATACTAATATTTTATTATCAAATACATTTGATGAATATCACTGCAACTACCCTTTGAAATCAAACTTGGCAAAGCAACTGAAGACCTGAACTGACAGAGGTACACGACATGTAAGCACAACTGGACCTCAAACTCCAGTGATGGCATAAAAATCATGCTTAACAGAAGAAAAATAAAATAAATATCAAACTCCTTCTTCCATTGCATGGTAGCATGTTTTGTAATCACAGAGAGTGCTTGACCAAAAAAAGCAAGTCAGACAGAACACCACTGCTCTGCTGAAGAGCCACAGCTACCAGGCTCACACACAAGGGGTTTTACTGCTTTTAACATGGTTAGCCGAGTACCCTGCCACAGACTGCATCTTTGCATAAGCCCAGGAAAACTATTTTAAAAGCAGTAAGTCTGAAATTGGCAAGGATCCCCAACACAGATTCCTGGGCTACATTTTCTGTGGTTCCTCTTGAGTTTTGAGAGTGACTGGGGCCTCCAATAGTGTAGCAGTGTAACGCACCTGTACTGGCTGGTCCTTTACAAGTGTGAGCTGCCTATCACGGTCACGGTTCAAAACCCAACTGTACCAGACCAGCCCTGGTGGGAAACCCCAACTGGGGGTGGTGTTTGGCTGTCCGCCCCAGGGGGAGGGGGTAGGGAGAGCTGGCACGAGCTCGCCGAGGAGCGGTAGGGCGACCTCGTAAACAGGTTTGGGGGACTTCCGTCTCAGAGGAGGTCAACATTGCCTCGAGGTATTACCTCGTCCCACGGAGGCGGGAGGCGAGTTCGTGGGGGAGGGTAAAATAAAAAAGAAATAGAGGGTAAAATTGGCTACCAAACTGGGAAAAACGGGGGGAAATATGAAACAAAATTTTTTAAAAAGTTTTGAGTGTTTTTAATATTCCTGTACTTTATTATTCCTGTGATTCCCTAATCCGAATAAATTTGCACAGTGTCTGTATCATGTCTATCACCTTACAAACTAATTTAATTCTCATGAATTACAAAAACCTTTACTTTTTTCATTTAAATAATTAATAATTGCCATTATTACAATTATTATTATACATAATTAATAAAATAATGGACAACATTAACAAAACATGGGCATGTAATATACACTCAGTGGCCACTTTATTAGGTACACCTGTACCCCTGCATACATAATGCAATTATCTAATCAGCCAATCATGTGGCAGCAACTCAATGCACAAAAGCATGCAGACATGGTCAAGAGATTCAATTGTTGTCCAGACCAAAAATCTGAATGGGGAAGAAATGTGATCTAAGTGACTTTGACCGTGGAATGATTGTTGGTGCCAGACAGGGAGTATCTCAGAAACTCCTGATTTTCATGCACAACAGGCGACAGTAACTCAAATAACCACACGTTACAACAGTGGTATGCAGAAGAGCATCCTTGAATGCACAACACATCAAACCATGAAGTGGATTGGCTACAGCAGCAGAAGACCACACCGGGTTCTACTCCTGTCAGCTAAGAACAGGAAAGTGAGGCTACAGTGGGCACAGGCTCACCAAAACTGGACAGTTGAAGATTGGAAAAACGTTGCCTGGTCTTACGAATCTCAATTTCTGCTGGGACATGCAGATGGTAAGGTCAGAATTTGGCATAAACAACATGAATCCATGCATCCATCCTGCATTGTGTCAACGGTTCAGGCTGGTGGTGGTGGTGTAATGGTGTGGGGAATGTTTTCTTGGCACACATTAGGCCCCTTAATACCAATTGAGCATCGTTTAAATGCCACAGCCTACCTGAGTCTTGTTGCTGACCATGTGCATCCCTTTATGGCCACAGTCTACCCATCTTCTAATGGCTACGTCCAGCAGGATAATGCACCATTTCACAATGCACACGTCATCTCAAGCTGGTTCCACGAACATGACAATGAGTTCAGTGTACTCCAATGGCCTCCACAGTCACCAGATCTCAGTCCAATAGAGCACCTTTGGGATGTGGTGGAACGGGAGATTCGCAACATGAATGTGCGTGATGCTACGTGATGCTATCATGTGAACATGGACCAGAATCTCTAAGGAATGTTTTCAGCACCTTGTTGAATCCATGCCACAAAGAATTCAAGCTGTTCTGGGGCAAAGGGGGATCCTACCCAGTACTAGAAAGGTGTACCTAATAAAGTGGCCACTGAGTGCATGTATGTAATGTCGGAACAGTGAAGTTAGAATAAAAATAGTCTATTCTCTGAATCCAGTAGCCTTAACAGTGAAACGCCCTTGTTTAAAGTTCAGCACTCTGAATACTGAACACAAGCGGTATTACGCATTAAAACCCCTCACTTATCCTACATGTAAAATATATTTATTTCATTTAATATAATAATCACAACACATGATACCAATTATCAATTAAATCTCCAAATTCGTTGATAGGCAGAGCAAACTGGTGGATCAACCTTCATCAAAATATACAACTCCAACGTCCAATCTACAGACATAGGTTCAACTACCTTAACAAATACTAAATTGGAAAATCCAATATGTAGGGTTTAGTTCTGTCTGCTCACATACGGAACATTTACCATCGCTACCATTTCACAAGCTTGCTCATACCACGTCAAGCTCCGCTCTCATCTGGCCGCAACCCAAAAGACGTAAGTTCCAATGTGGATATTCCGGCTTAACAAATACTAAATTCTAAACATAAGATTGACATGTAACAATCACGAAGGAGATGAAATGGAAGAAAATGATACCAAACCAAGCTTGTCTCTCTCCAAATGCAAAGCACACACAGGCGAGGTGTTAGCTGGCACCAGATATTCCAAGAGAAAAAAACAGGACAGAGCAAGAGTAGAGTTCCCCCAATCTAAGACATTGTGTCACCAACAGGTCAGACTTTAAGTGTTGAGGGGGGGGTTGACTCACTCCCTTCTTAGCCCATAATTTACGATTTGGGGGAGAGTTCCAGCGCAAGCCAGGTTCAGGTCTTCTTTTTATAATTTTGTTTTGGATCACAAGATATATTTTCAAGGTTGCCATTGATATGCTCCTCCCACGCTAAGAATTGTGGCGACACCAAACATCACTAGGCCCTGGCGAAGCCAGCCTCACCCATACCAAGATGTTGGTTGAGCTGATATTTGGGGAGGCATAATATGCTCAAGAGCATTGCCACCAAGTGAAGAGGCCAATCATACCCAACTGCCCTTGCTTCACTCACAGAGCCATAAACCCACCAAAGATGGCCCCACTCTGTCTGCCTGCACAGGATGGTTAAAATGCACCTCCCCGGCAGTAATTTGCAAATGTAAATTGGGTTAAATTTACAGCTGGATGTATCCTGAAGCAATGGTGCCTTAGGACCTTTGCTCAAGAGTGCAATGACAGTGTCTCATCTGGGAACCGACCCTACAACCTTCTGGTCACCTAACCTCTACATCACATTGTAACCCCCCACCCCCTCCCAAGTATGCATCCCTCCCAAATGCACTCCAAGCATGTTTGTTGGGGTAGTGGAGGTGGGAGGAGAGGACTTCAATTAGATGCACTGCAACTGTCAAATGATCCATAGCCAAATTATCAGATCATCAAATCATTATCAAATCAGATTTTTCTTGAAGAATGAAACTTCACTGTTGTTTCAGTGACACAATTTATTTTTGCTTTGACTCGCCAAGGCCCCTTGGATTTATAGTTGAAAAGCAATTATCGGAAATTACTAGAGCATTCACAATACAATTACCCTCAACTTTGTTACCTCAGCAAAATGTTAAAACCTAGTGATACAAGAGAGTAAACAGCCTGATTAAAAGACCGCCGGTCAATTGCTCTTGAAATAAAGATACAGTGACAGTATCGTCGGATGGGGATTTTAAATACCGTTAAAAGGTGGACTTTAAAAACATAGGCTACAGAGACAGTGTACCGTCTTTAAAATTCAGGTCGTTGCCAAGAGCCGAGCTGTCCTCTAAAAAAGCATTCCATTTATTTTCAGAAAATAGATCCCCCCATGCAACAGCACATGAAAGGCTGATAAGCCTGACAGTACCTGTGGGAGATGGAACGTAATCTTTTTAGCTCTGCTCACAGTCTAATCCCCAACCACCTCTCTGCTTTAGAACCCCCCAACTTCATTGTCACGATTTGGACCAGGTACTGTGCAAAAAGCCATTGGAAAACGCATTGGAAACGTGACCGTTTTATACAGTAGAACTGGCATGTCTGGCAATTGGCTGGTAACACAACGCTACTTTGAAATGTAGAGAATGGGCGTAGCATATTTGGTATACTGGGGTTGAATTGAGATTGTCTGTGTTTACAACACAGATGTGGTTACAAGACCCATCCTCTGTAATTGAGAATATGCAAGACAAGGGTGTTTACAGCAAATGTATGCTTAAATGCCATCCAGGATAATTTGCTCTGTGGTCAATCTGGACAGAGTGGCCAAACTACTTAGATCTCTCAGCTGACAGGAAATAAGTTGAAATGGCACTTCCTGTCCAGGCAATTATTATAAATAATAATTTATAATAATTCCTGAAACAGAGTTCATGGTTCCTTTAGGCCACTGAATTATAAAACACTGGATTACAAAAACAGCCTTATCATACCACTTCTTAAAATTGAATGATGCAAAGAACACATTACATCCCATATGCAACTTGCCTAGTCTACATTTGAATGACTTTAGCGCTCTTTTGAATTCTAGCTGGTACAGCATTTCAATGTAAATATCATGCAGATTCTTTTGATATGCGTGACAAAATTTTATTTTGAGTTCATACATGGTAAATCTTCTTACATGGTACATTTTCAGATTTGTCTGGAAGATATTAAGAGGAGAGCTAGAATTAGCTTCACAGCGACACAGAAGCACAATTAAGTAAGACCACTTATTCTTTTAAATATATTAGCTGGTGTTATGATTGGCATGCAGATATATGTGGATATACAAGTAGATATGTAATCATTTTTAATGTGCATGTATTTAATTTGGGGCAAACCTGTGTAATTCTGTTATGCTCTTGTTCCAGTGCCTTGTTTACCACTCAACAGCACCGTCACTGAAGTCCAAACTCAGCCAATGAGGAGAGGGTTAAACCCACTTCCATAAACAGCATCATGGCCGCATATAGCCCAGACACACTGCAGGTCCTGGTGTTCAAAAAACATGTGGTAAAATCAGTGACGGGTGTTGACAAACATGACAGCTTCAATTACCGGACCACTGCTGTGAAAAGTATACTGCAATACTATACCAGGGTGAGCATACCAGCGTTTCTATAATCTCCTCTCTCGAAACACTCAAAAGGGCACAGCGCTATTGTACCCTACAGGATTTATACAAATGTTGAAGACATTTTCCATTTTGAACTGTACAAACAACATATTATACACGTATGGGAGGGTAGAATTCCGAAATGGTAAAGTTGACTTAACCAAGAAAAGAAATGGAACTCATTTAGCACTTGTTTACAATTAATAATCACTTCCCTGTGCAATCAGTTACAGTAATTATAACCCCCTTCCCCAACCCCACCACACAACCATATGTCTGATCTTTGGTGATGTTCAAATGAATCAAGACATTTCTACAACATGGCAACTACAATCTGACAGATTGGGTGGAGACATGGAAAGGATGGGGGTGGCTGGGTCATGCACTCCCGCAAAGGTGACTTCCTGCCATCCCACAGTGAAGCCACACAAGGATACCCACAATGAAGACATACCGTAATTCATTTATGACCTACAGAACTACAAATCAGTGTGTGCTAGGTGAGGAACTTTTTACCCCACACATTCAGCACAGACCACCAAATCCCATTGATGGCAGGGGTTTTTATTCAGTCCCCAGCAGCTGCTCGCTCCCCATACTGAACCCCACTAATCTGGTCAATGGGGTTGCAGTTGGCAATCAACAATTTTGATGGAATTCAAATTATTTCCTGGTTGTCGGCTGCATTTAGCCAATCATAAGAGCCGGACAGTACCCTACTTTGATTTTGAATTATTCCATTTCTAATGTCCTCCTGAGTAAGAAAAGACAGCTTTCAATTTGTAAGCGAGTATAAGGGCAGCGGGGGAGGCTAACAGCAGTGCAGGTGAGAGGCTTGTGGTAGATTAAGCATTTCATTTCAGGCTCAATAACAAAATAAAGATGAAATTCAGACACAGGAGATACTGGAGCAAAAATGGCCACAAGGAATTCTGGGAAATGAGATACAAAATGGCTAAAACCAAAGTGTGCAACCCCTGCCTCTGTAAGTACATGCACGCTTACATGCAGCATGTCAAATGTGCCTTTTAAAACATACTGTAATTGCACATATTCCTCCGTGAATCCCTTCTCAACAACACCGATCTGAAGCATGTCAGCTGTCCATCAGGGGAAACAGATGTAGGACATGCATGCATACACATCAGACACATCTTGAATAAATGCACTTGATAGATGTCACAGCTGAATAAATGTATAATAAAGTTCAGTTCTATACATAAATCCTATAATCAACATGACTGCATTGCACACACACATTGATCTCACCCACACATGTAAAGCCCCAAAAGCTAGAGGCACTGAGGCACCATTTAAATACATGGGTGTGGCCAGACAGTGTTAGAGTGACTCACTGTCATCAGTTCCATTTCCAACCAAGACTGTCACCTTTCCCCCCAAGCCTGACTCCATTCCTCTCCTCTCCTCTCTACTCTCCCCATTACCGCATATTGGGTCACAACGCTGAACAAATGGGCACTTCACATGCAATTGCTCTCATCTGTGCATCCCTGGTTGAGGAAAGCCAATACAACTCTCACTCAGAGCCAAAGCACATTTTTTCCTCCCAACAAAAAATCCCCAATGGAGATATGGTGTCCCCAGCACCAAAAAAATAAATACTGAACTACCAATGGTCTTTGCACCTTTAATATTCATTCAGTTTAGTTTGCCAGCAACTGGCCTTTTGTCATGCCATGTTTGTGAATTAATTTCAGTGTGCTCAATTGCACCAATCAATTAGACACAATAAATTAACATAATCCGTCTGTATTCTGAGTGGAGCTGAGCATTGAAAGTAATAAGGAACAGCCAATCAAGCATGAGCATGTAAAAACACCAGAAGGAGCCAATCAGCACACAGTCCTTTTTGCTGTTAAGTCCAGCCTGTTAGTCCTGACTTATGTATAGGAGTTCACATATAATACAATAACATGTTGTATTGACTCATGATTACAATGGTTTCCCAGTATGATACCAGTATGAGTGTGTTGGTGCCTGTTTTATTACATTGTAGCTAAGGTTGTGTTCGAGTTAATGTACCATGGGTGAATTTGGGCCTCAACAATAACAGTACAATGACAAACATACTTTAGATTTTTGATTCTGAGAACGATTCACACCATTATTTAACATCAATAACTTGAGGCCTTTTTTTTAACCCTCATGTCCTCAACATTTTCTGTAAAGGCTGTCTGCCAAAACCACCAGCCTTTCACACTACCTGCCAACACGTCTGTTTGATGACAGATACACATATTAACAAGTCAAAGTTATGGCCTTCAGGGTGACACTTTACTCATCCTCTTTCAGTGAGGTAATCACTTCTCTACCATGCTGTGTTTTGTGTGTGTGTGTGTGTGTGTGTGTGTGTGTGTGTGTGTGTGTGTGTGTGTGTGTGTGTGTGTGTGTGTGTGTGTGTGTGTGTGTGTGTGTGTGTGTGTGTGTGTGTGTGGTTGTGTGTTTTGGTCAATGTGAACCATTTACAATTGCAAACTTTCCTTACATTTTTGGAAATATATTAATTATTGCTGTGCTTCTGCAGCTCTCTTCTCTTGTTTCATCAATTTTATAATCAACTAATAAAATACAAACACTTATAATCCGACTAGAAAGGGAAACCTGGTGGAACAAATCAAGTAAAAATGATTAAATCTGTAGCTTGAGGGGGAAAGCAGTTGACATAACTCTGGTGAGAAATGCAATCATAATTTAAAAAATATTTGCTTTTCATAATAATTACCCAAAAGTAACACTTCTTAGACACAGGAAGCTTGTTACACGTAACTAAATTCACATCCATGGGATGCCAGAATGAGATGCCAGAGTTCTGAACAGTTTTGTAGACAAAATATCACTGCTTCTAATTCAATCATAAAGTCAATATTATTGCGTACTTAAAGCCCTCTCCCACAGCATCTGCATTCCTGATCTTAAATGGCTTAAAAGCATGGACTGGTAAGCGTAATGCTGATTATGCTGGGGGAGGCAACCCTGGTGCTGGAGTGCCAGAGCCATTTCTGGTTTTTGTTCCATCCGATCTGAACTACAGTTTGATACATTATTACGAGTATGAGGCTGGTGAATGGTGAAACATTGAGTACCTCCAGCATATGGTCATCTGTGTTCATTAAGCCTAATAATTCATCCAATTTTGTAGGTAGGGGTTCAGATGGAGGGAAAACCAGAAACATTCTGGATTGCCTACTGCCTACCCATGGTTCATAACTGCACTGTACTGATTAAACCAGGGGTGTCAAACTCATTCAATCGAGGGCCTAGTGTATGTAGGATTTTGAAATCCTACAATGAAATACACCAGGTGATTTCACTTAGCCCCCCGCCTTGGTTGAAGTACTGAGCTATAGGGACCAAGTGTGGTTTCATCACACCAGGTTATATTTAATCATCTCATCTCATCTTCAGCCACTTATTCCGAGTTAGGGTCGCGGGGGGACTGGAGCCTATCCCAGCATGCATTGGGGCGAGAGTCAGGAATACACCCTGGACAGGTCGCCAATCCATCGCAGGGCACTACATACACCATTCACTCACACACTCATACCTACGGGCAATTTAGACTCTCCAATTAGCCTAACGTGCATGTCTTTGGACTGTGGGAAGAAACCGGAGTACCCGGAGGAAACCCACGCGGACACGGGGAGAACATGCAAACTCCACACAGAAAGGCTCCCGGCCTGGATTCGAACCCGAGACCTTCTTGCTGTGAGGCGACAGTGCTATCCACTGCACCACCATGCCGCCTGTATATTTAATCAGTCTCATAAAATGAAATAATTATAATCAGTCTCATTTGATTATTCTCTTATGGATTACGAATATATGTATGTTTCAATTTTTAAATCAAAGCTACAACTATTGACAATACACAAGCGTGAAGGATTTTTAGAGTTCTTGGAATGGACTATTTTGGCTATATTCCCATGTTTCTATAACATCAAAACAGACACAATGTTTAACAAAGAATATTTATTAAACATAACAAAATCAACAGAAACCAAGAAATGCAAGGTGGAGCCAACGTTGGATTGATGAAAATAAATAAATTAGGAAAAGGGGTGTATATGTATGAAGAATGTTTGCTTGTTAAATGTATGAGTTGCGAAGCACTGAAACTGACCACGTGGAGTAGCCAGCGTTTGCTTGCTTTGTCTCTTAACAACGGGACATATAAGTGGGACGGAAAGACACACAATCTATTGTAATAATACTCCAAAAAGGCCAAACGGTACTATGTGTGTGTACACATGAATAGCGGGTTTACGCAATGGATTCGCGGCGTTTTGGTGAATAACATTATGTTCGTTTCCTACGGAGTAGCACTGGGTGTAAGGGAAGCATAGCTTCACAGTGCATGTTATGCTACCAGCCGGACTTCTAATGAGTTATTTCAACTCTGCGAAACACGGAGATCATACATGTGACAAAGGTGGTTCGTTACTAGGGAAGTTACAAAGGATTAAAAGGAACAAACAGGCTACTCCGTTAAGGTAGCTATGGTCAACTTGACAGCAAGTTAAACAGCGAACTAGTTAACCTGTTGTTACAATTCCTAATCCTAACACACTCGCTAAATGGTAATATAATATAACACGGTGTCGATGTATTCATTATATAACTACCATTGCCTGGGATGTTTGTCAGCCTTACTGGAGTTCTATGATCGTGTCGTTGTTTCCGATGGCGGTTATGCACGCGGTGCGTGGGTCCCTTTGTTCAGCGTGGGGTAGAGTTCTTCCTCCGGCGCCTGGTCTTTCGCTGGGGTGCAGGCCATAGATATATGCATTGCAGCGATACATCTGCGTGGCCGCCATATTGAGGCGGGCAAGATCTTAGTTTAAACAAACGTATGTGTATTGAGAGATGCAGACTTCCCCTGGTAAGATCTACTGTAACTCGCTTAATTGTACACAATTGTTGAGTTTCCTGAACGATTTTCCGTAGAACCTGGCTGTGAACATGGTAAGAAGAGCAATTAGCCTACGAAAAATTGGCACAAAGTTGTGCAGCATTTGGCTGTAGACATGGAGAAGTTTAGAAAAGTGATATTTACTTGATAGTCATCTAATTCGTTGTTGCGGAAGTCACGTAAGGTGTGCATTTATCCATTTATTATAATCTCATCGTCCCCCCAACACAGACACACATCATCGTGGCGATATCTGTTGGTTATTCAACGTCAGCTTTAAGTGACAGTGAAATAGTGAAGTAGCCACTTACTTGTGAAAAGTTATCCCACGAGCCTTGCTACTGTACTAGGTCATCCATTGGCCAACAATCTTTTGAAGTTGGGCTTAGCGTCGCGTGCAAGTGACATCTGTTCATCCCTGTTGATCCGTCATGGACGCATGGACCCTACAGAGCTAATTAGTGAAATCACCCGGTGTAGCGCATTGGTTGCAACAAAAACTTGCATATGCTCGGTCCTGGATAGAATGAGTTTGAAACCCCTGAATTCAACTAAAATGATTGGATTATGTAATACAATGCACATTTAAATTTGTCAACAAGTCTTAAATAAAAACGTGACACATGTTAAATATGTCCATTCATTTAGTAGTTTAATTTATATTAAGGATATATTAATTTCAAGTTTTCAAGAAATTGCCACTTCATGATGTAACTTTGGTTTCGGTAAATAGCGCTTTTTCAGAAAAGGTTTCGTAGTCTACACATTCTTTACAGGTTGGCACTGTAAAGAAATATGTTGTTGTGAGAGATGCCACATAGTGACAGGTACATAATTCACAGAGACCTTTAAGAGAGTCGATTCTGTGATGTGTAAGGAACGACATAACATTCCTGCGCGTTGGTTTGAGTAGTGTGTTCAGAGAAGAGAGAATAAATGGTTCAGTTTCATTTTGCAGTAAACAAAAAGTCTTGCAGTGTCTTTGTTTCCCGCGACTCCTCCATTGGTGACCCCGTTTTACTTTTGGAAGTTTCCAGAGACTTTATTCGAGATGGCAACGAACACAGTTTAGTTCAAATTACCTGAGTTTTGCTAACGGCAAGCTGCCACTTGGTTTGCCCAAGCCGAGGCTGTTTGCAGTCCAAAAAATCACTGAAGACAACACAAAGTATTAGTACGTCGTTTCTTCACTCGGCAGCTCCACCACGGCCAGAGTCGTGAGTAAAAATGCACTTCCTGCAAAATTTGGTTTAACTGAAGCTCATTAGCTGCCATGGGCGTCAGCCGTTCAGGCAGTTATTATTATTTATTACAGACACCGACTCCGGACATCTTTTCCTCTGTGACACTGGCGCCCAGGTGAGCGTTTTGCCGGCGTCAACCATGAACGTTCAAGCAGGGGGCCACGGCCCCACCCTCGAAGCCGCCAACGGTAGTTACATCCAAACTTTCGTGAAACAAAACGTGGTGCTGTGTTTCGGCGGGCAGCGCTTCATGTGGGACTTTGTTACAGCAAAAGTGTCCACCCCCCTGCTCATCACTGACTTCCTCTGCGCCAACGGCCTTTTGGTTGACGTCAAGAACAGGCGTCTCTTCAACGCTGAGACTTTCAGTTCGCTCCCATGTTCTCTTAGCGGTTCGGGCACAGCAGTTGTCCTGTGCACTCTCCACATCTGACAAGTTTTCACGTCTCCTCGCCGCGTTTCCAGTCCTCATGAAGCCTACTTTCTCGGCCGCCACCGCCAAGCACGAGGTGGAACATCCCGACCACCGGGCCTGTCTATGCCCGTGCTTGGGGCCTTGACCCGGGGAATCTCACCATTGCTAAGGCTGAGTTCGATGCGATTGAGCGCCTCGGCATCATTTGTCGTTCAAACAGCCTGTGGGCATCGCCCCTCCACATCACACCAAAACCAGGTGGTGGTTGGTGGCCAGGCGGCAATTTTCCACGACCACTCACCATTAAGGCCCTGCAGGAGTTTTTGGGCATGGTGAAGTTTTACCGTCACTTTGTCCCCTGGGCGGCCCAGCTCATGCGGCCCTTAAGGGCAATTCCATCAACCCATCAGCTGGTCCGAGGAGATGACCAAAGCTTTCACTGACACGAAACAGGCCCTCGCTAATGCGACCATGCTGGCGCATCCACTGCCATGCTGGCGCATCCACTGCATCTCACAATGGACGCTTCAGACTACGCTGTCAGTGCCGTTCACGAGCAGTTGATCGGCAGCGCCTGGCAGCCACTCGCCTTTTTCAGCCGCCAGCTTGGCGCCGACTACAACCGTATGGCGGCAGACCAGGCCACCGACCCAGACGTCCAGGCGTACATGACAGCCGTCACACGCCTTGAGTTGGCGGACATTTCGTTCGACGGCACCGACGCTGCACTCCTGTGCGACGTTTCTACTGGACAGCCCTGTCGTGCCCAGTGGTTGGCGAAGGCAGGTTTTCAACGCCATCCACAGCCTTTCACACCCAGGCAGGACATTGTCGCTGAAGTTAGTGGCGATTAAGTTCGTCTGGCACGGGCTCAAGAAGGACATTCGCGACTGGGCCAATGCCTGCGTTAAATGCCAGCGTTCTAAATCATCGCCATACCAGGGCTCCATTGGTACCGTTCTCAGTGCCTGAAAGGCGTTTTGACCACGTTAATGTTGACCTGGTGGGACCTTTGCCCCCTTCCCATGGGTTCACCCACCTCCTCACGATGGTCGACAGAACCACCCGGTGGCTGGAGGCCGTCCCACTGTCTTCAACAATGTCTGCCGACATGGCTCGGGCATACATCTGCGCCTGGATTGCCCGGTTCGGCACTCCGTCTGACATCTCCTCCAACCAGGGGCCGCACGGCAGCAGACGATGTCTTCATTCGCCATAATACCCACCAGGGACCTCTACAGTCACCCTACGACGGACCGTTAAGCTTCCTGCAGACCGCAGACAAGACCTTTGTGGCCGATGTCGGCGGCGTGGACCGTCTCAAGCCAGCCCACCTGGATCTGGACCGCCCCATAAGGTTGGCTCAGACCCCGCGGCGGGGCCGTCCTCCTGATGTTACGCCCTCGGCCTGCCCCCAAGCCCCCAGGGATCCTCCTGTCTCTGCACAGGGCTTCCAGACCCGTTGCGGCCATATGGTCCGGGGCCCTCAGCGGCTGACATTACCGGTTCTAGTGAATTCTGGGGGTACGTATGTGGGGAATACCGCATTGTGACTGCCTTCAAGCTTACTTTCTGTTTTCGATACTCTTTGTTGATATTATAAGTGAAAATCCATTTAAGTTCACTGGAAAATGTATGTTTCTGTAAAACTTCAAATACGTACCTTGATATTGTTATTTAAACTTGGAAGCATTAATTCCATTTGTCTTAATGGAATCCTTTTTTCAAACACTCAGACATGATTGCAGGCATGGCCGTATATACCATTGAGGACACTGAGGTCATGACCTCTGTATTTTTACATACATACATACTGATTCAGTGTAATACTGAATAAAAGTGGTGAACTACTGTACATAAAATGACTTCACTTCAGTATAGCAAAGATTTTGTACAAAACCAAGATTACCGCTTGCTTGCCCCATTACGTCAGTACTTCTGTGTGTGTGTGGCGGTGAAGTGGCCCTGTCCCGAGCAGGCGGATCTCATCGTTACTACAAAATCTTTTCTCAGCAAACATGACTTTGCTGCACAGCAGGACTACTGATCAGAAGCCAAGGGAAGCATGATGTAGGTGTAGATTGTAGGTCTCAAATTATAAAAACAGTTGACTGCTTGTATTATAACCAGATGAATGCTATTCATCTCCAGAGATCATCTATCAATAGTTCATTTGTGTGTCATTTTGTGTAGTCGCTAGCCAAATGTAGCTGTCTCTGTCTAGCTCGCTGTTAAACAAATCACTTTTTAGTCAGACTTTACAGTGGTGATAGGCTCATTTAAGCTAATGTTGGCTAACATAGCATACATTGACAGTGGTGATAGGCACAGAGCTAGCTACATTTTAATTTACATTTTCAGTGGCCATTCATAAAATCATGACAGTCTACTACTCTTGTAGTGAATTATCTACAAGAGTAGACAGATTACATAAAATATTTATTTCCACTGCTGAATAAAAAAGAACTAGTCCGGTTCTAGTTACCGTTTTTGTTTTCACCGACTTCCAGGGAAACAGTTACGGTTTGCGCTAATTCAGAGCAAACATCAGCAATGCAAAGGAAAAATCTTTCGCTTCATTTTGGTTAAACTGCCATATTAAAAAAGGTATCACTTGATAGCAAGCTATAGCAGGATTAAACGTTCAAGAAATGTCCTCTCTTTCCCGACCAGAAATCTACTTGCCAGAACTGTCATATGGCGTAGTTTAACTGGAACATAATCGCATAAAAACGGACCCTGCGTTTCTGTAACAACATTAGGCCATACTTTATTTTTAATGAGAACTGAACTTGTTTCATGGTCCCATTGTTTTCTCCATTATGCTGATATTCCTTCTTCAACAAATGCTAACAACAATGGTTCTCTGTGGCTCAGTTGGTAGAGCATGGCGTTGGCAACGCTTAGGTTGTGGGTTCAATTCCCACTGAGACCACATATACTGAAAAATGTATGCATTCACTACTGTAAGTCGCTTTGAATAAAAGCATCTGCTAAATGGCATATATAATATTATTAATGCTTCTTCCCCCTCACAATCAGTCGCTTGAGTGATGCAAACTGCGTAACCAATCAGCAATAAACAGTGCTGTTAGTCCTGCCCTCAAGGGCCTGTTTGGTACGGTGAGTACCACATATTGAACAGGCACCAAAAATCAAGGAGAACTCTGCGGATCTTGACCCTTGGAAATGGGAAACCCAAAGTTCCTGTTTTCTACTGCCAAAAAAGTACCAAAAGTTCTGGTTCTTGTTTTTTTATTGTGCAATGGAAAAGGGCCCTTAGTGACATTTCTCATGACGAACCCCCCTAGAGGGGCTAGGTCTCATGACCTCGGTAATTCTCCACTCCTGGATACAGCCCTGATTGCAGGTCTCAAGCAACAGAGTTGTTCCCTGCCCAAACCAGATTGTGCCCTGTACAGCTGTACCGTAGTTAAGATATTACGAACTTGCCTGCTGAATATTAAAGCCCCCCGCACCTGTCCTCTTAAAAGGTTTTATTTTGCTCTTGCACTTTGTGTCTGAAATACAGCTCGGCTATGTAAATGTTAAACTCAATTTATTCGACCAGTTCAGATACTGGTGATGGTTATAATTACACGTCGTATACAGCTGTGACGCCCAATATGAATACCTTATCATCCCTGGAAAGATGACATGCACCCAAGCGTTCGTTCGCTCCAAACTGGATGTTTTCTCCTTATAACTCTTGATTTGTCTAATAATGTGCCTAAACATATTCATCGCCATTTTTCGTTGGTAGGCTAAATATTGATCAGGTTAGTTTTTAATGAAGTCAATGAAATCACGTTGTTTCAGAGAGAAAATGATCTGGTAAAAAAAAACAAGTAATCAGGCAGTTTACTGTGACTGTACAAATCTGTGGCTGGGAGCAGGTGTACCAAAAAAACTTTCATAAGAGACAATCAAGCAACCCTAGGATACTAAAATCTGTGTCTAAAATTTCCCCTGAACTACCATTAAACCAAGTGTATCTTCCGTGGACAATTTCTGGATTAAACTACAATTTGAAGCCAATTGAGAAATATGAGAACCATTCTCACACACCCATCCGAGGTAAACTGCAGTCATTGTTTAAATGTCCCTGGCTTGACTCGCGGTTTCCGTATTCATTTGGAAACAAAGTGAAAGCCGTATTATATTTCAAAAGCGATAATCAGTATAGCCTACCGTTATGCATTACGATTAAACGTACAAAAACGACAACAGCCCCCAAAGTAGGCTACACACCTACATAGGCTACATTACAAACCCAAACTACAACGACCTGGAAACGACGGATCCAACCAACAAGTTGGAACAACGAAAACACGATACATTCAGTGAAACAATGGCATAGTTGCCGTTTTACTTACGAATCTGGTGATGAGATTCCGAAGCACGCTAAAATCCATGCTTTTGACAGCGTCTATCCTGTCTTCTTATTTTATACCCTTGGATCTCCTTTGGTCGTTTATAACGCTAGCTGATTTTTATTTCTGTTCTAACATCCATGCTTGTCGGACAATCTCTCTTTGTAAGGAAGAAGTAGCAGTCCTGCCCGGTTTTATAATTTTGTATCTAACTGTCACCTACGAATTTAGAAAAGGTAAGAGCACAGTGCACCAACGGGATCATAATTTTTGTTTACTCATATATAATAAATTCTTATTTTTGCAAAAAAGTCACATGAGTTGTTGTTTGTTTCCGAGGCACTACTATTATTCCTTGTCCAGTCCTCTTATATATTTCTTTTTTTCGTGTCCTCCTTATCGCTCACTTTCGCCGTGCCTACAACCCTCTTTAATCCCAGTCGTAGGCAAGCGGCAGCTTTTCTTATCACACGTCACGGGTGCCTTTGGCGCTTGCGCATTCCAATGTAACACCCACTTGGCTACGGGAGCACTAATATCGCAGCAGCAGCAGCGCCGGGGACCGCAAGTTCGAATAAGTCACATTCGATGACGTTTTAAGCAACCAAAAGCATTTACCGAACAATGGAACGAGGCCAGTCTTTTAAGATAGGTTTTGTGGAGGAGGACAAATTAGTGATTGTCAAGCAAAATTACAGTAGATGGAAAACGTGCAGCTTCTGCGTGTGATTCAGTTTTACCCTCATGTAGTGGGAGCTGTCCACTGTGCTGGTGATGAAAAGTAGCTATACATGCAACGTTTGTCTAGAGATGGTTGTTGACTGGTGTTCAGTTATTATACGAAATATAAAATTAGATTGTCCCTAGAGTTTTAGCCTCTTATGAAATCCAACTTAATTAAGATCTTATCAAAGTATTTAGAATGTTCATAAGATTGTTTAAATTCTCAACATTTTCATATGAACTTCTTAAATAAATTATGCCATTAACAGAAAAGTTTTTTCTGACTTTCTACTTTTTATTTTCTTAATTTAATAGATTTGTTATTATCTAAATTAGAATTTTATTGTAAAGCACCCTGGGACATATGAAGATATATCTCATCTCATCTCATCTCATTGTCTAACCCGCTTATTCCTGGTCAGGGTCGCGGGGGGGCTGGAGCCTATCCCAGCATGCATAGGGGCGAAAGGCAGGAATAAACCCTGGACAGGTCGCCAATCCATCACAGTGAAGATATATATATATATATATATATATATATATACACCGATCAGCCACAAAATTAAAACCACCTGCCTAATATTGTGTAGGTCCCCCTTGTGCCACCAAAACAGTTCTGACCCGTCGAGGCATGGACTCCACAAGACCTCTGAAGGTGTCCTGTGGTATCTGGCACCAAGACGTTAGCAGCAGATCCTTTAAGTCCTGTATGTTGCGAGGTGATGCCTCCACGGATCGGACTTGTTGGTCCAGCACATCCCACAGATGCTCGATTGGATTGAGATCTGGGGAATTTGGAGGCCAAGTCAACACCTTGAACTCTTTGTCATGTTCCTCAAACCATTCCTGAACAATTTTTGCAGTGTGGCAGGGCGCATTATCCTGCTGAAAGAGGCCACTGTCATCAGGGAATACCATTGACATGAAGGGGTGTACTTGGTCTGCAACAATGTTTAGGTAGGTGGTACGTGTCAAAGTAACATACACATGAATGCCAGGACCCAAGGTTTCCCGGCAGAATATTGCCCAGAGCATCACACTGCCTCTGCCGGCTTGCCTTCGTCCCATAATGCATCCTGGTGCCATCTCTTCCCCAGGTAAACGACGCACATGCACCCGGCCATCCACATAATGTAAAAGAAAACGTGATTCATCAGACCAGCCCACCTTCTTCCATTGCTCCATGGTCCAGTTCTGACTCTCACGTGCCCATTGTAGGCGCTTTTGGCGGTGGACAGGGGTCAGCATGGGCACTCTGACCGGTCTGCGGCTACGCAGCCCCATACGCAGAAAGCTGCGATGCACTGTGTGTTCTGACACCTTTCTATCATAGCCAGCATTAACTTTTTCAGCAATTTGTGCTACAGTAGCTCTTCTGTCGGATTGGACCAGACAAGCTAGCCTTTGCTCCCCATGCGCATCAATGAGCCTTGGGCGCCCATGGCCCTGTTGCTGGTTCACCGGTTGTCCTTCCTTGGACCACTTTTGGTAGGTACTAACCACTGCATACCGGGAACACTCCACAAGACCTGCCATTTTGGAGATGCTCTGACCTAGTCGTCTAGCCATCACAATTTGGCCCTTGTCAAAGTCGCTCAGATCCTTACGCTTGCCCATTTTTCCTGCTTCCAACACATCAACTTCAAGAACTGACTGTTCACTTGCTGCTTAATATGGGACATATTAGGCAGCAAGTGAACAGTCAGTTCTTGAAGTGCCACCCCTTGACAGGTGCCATTGTAATGAGATGATCAATGTTATTCACTTCACCTGTCAGTGTGTGGAGGGTGTTGGTCTTGGCCACTTGGGAGTGGCATGGGTGCCTTTGTTTTGCATGCTGTGGAGGCCTTTGGAGTAGGGAGACTTTCCGGGGGCAGGTTTGGCACTCTCACAGGGTGTGAGAGTGAACTGTCACCCGGAAGGTTGCTCCAAAGGCCATAATTGATTTAATTATTATTTAATCGGCAATTGATGGGAATTCAATTGACTGATTGCGTTTGTGTGTGAGAATGTGAATTGTTTGGTGTTGAGTGATTGCGATTGGGTGATTGTCTCACGAGTCCCACCTGAGCCAGGCAGAAAGTAAGCCTATTTAAGAGCAGGTGGGGCGAGTGGGGAATCAATTAGTCTTTTGTCTTTGTCATTTATGTGTGTGTTTCGAGAGTTTGTGTGTGCGTGCGTTTCCAAAATGTTTTTGGAAAACTGGCTTTTTTACTGTTATGTGGAGCTGTCAACTAACTTCTACAGCAGGGATATTCAGCTCAGTCACAACTGGGAGCAAGATTTGGGATAGCTACTGGGTATTTTTGGTTATTGTATTTGTATATACAGGTATATAACTTTTCTATACACAGTCAAAGCAAAAAAAATGCATTATGTGACTTGTTTTTGATATATAATATCTACCTCTCATCATAAGTGGATCTGTCAACAATAGTGACTGGTGGGGGCACGTATTGTAATGAGGAAAGTATGAAACTATGATTTTTGGTCGAATAAATGACTATCACCCAAGTAGAAACATGATCAAAATTGGCAAGGCATCAGTAAAGCTCAGGTTCATAACCATATGCAAATTAATTATTTGAAAGTTATGCTGATGGCACAACCATCTTCAAAGCAGCATAGTTTTGAAGGAAGTCTTTGCAAGTTGGTACAACATTACAAGCTGACTTTACAGAACATCACAATGGGTTTATGCAAATAATTTGGTCATGAATGCCCTCAAAACTAAATGCATGATATTGGGCACTGGTTAATGACTCAGGGGCCTACTAAATGCTTCACTGTTCTTGACTCTGGGGAAGGGTAAATTAGAGTAGGTGACTGAGACTGTGTTACTAGGTGGACACATTGACCACCATCTTACCTGGAACACACACGTTGAACACCTGCTAAGCAAGATATGTATGCCAAATGTATACCTTCTGGTAGCCTACAGAGTTTTGTCCAAATTCGTACATACGTATAAAAGTGTTGCAGCAGAGTATTGCCCACTTATCTGGTCAAACAATTCTGAGCCCAACATTAGGAAGCTCTAAATCATGCAAAACCAAGCCTGCCCAACATTATACCCAACATTACAGATGCACAAGGATCTAAAATTGTTGGATTGAGGCCACTTTGTCTTCTAAATGGAATCATTGAGTCCAAGGAACCTACAAATGTACACAACAAGCCACCAACGCAAGATATAACTATACAACTAGATATGTACAGTGTACAGACGGAACTTCCATTTCCCAAAATCGAAAATTAACTTTGGGATATGCACATTACATATCAATTCATCCCTTAGACTTAGACTGGACTTTGCAGCTGTACTTACAAGATACAAAATGAGGGATACAAACAATATTGAAAGCAGGTGCTGCCATACAGGTGTGATTCTTGAAATAATTAAGATCCCATCATGCTTAGGGTCATGTATAAAAATGCTGGACAGGCCCAGTTGCCCATTATTGAGGCTACCATGGCTATAAGAAGGAATCTCAGTGACTTTGAAAAAGTGGTGATTGTTCGGGCACATTTGGCAGTGAACTTCATTTATGAAGACTGCTCAACTTGGTGATGTTTCACAAGACAGTGGTTAAGGTGGTGGAAGTTGGCATGGAAGTCTGAGGGAAAGCTATCATCAACTAGGGGCAGCTGTGGTCAAAAGTGCATACTCTTTGACAGTGATATTCATGCATTGTTTCAAGATGCAAGGCAAAACAGTTCAATCAGTTGACTGCAAATATCAATTTAGGGCAAGAGCAGGCAGTTTCATCAAGAACAGTCCGTCGAGAACTTCACAGAGAGGGATAGTATGATAGTTATTGGTCGGATTGCAGTGCATAAGCTCCTTATTACACCAAAAAAAGCATAGTAAAGTTGATGCAAGTAAAGCGGTTCAAAGAACACAGGCAGTGGTCTAATGAGCAGTGTAAAAAAGATAGAGAAGCGTTTCCTGATTTCAAGGAAATATTAACTGGCGTTCCACAGGACTTAAAAAGTAAAAAAAATTTAAAGAAATATGAAACTTGTATGGGGATGACACTGTTTTGTACAGTTATGCCCCTACAGTAACCAAAGCAATGGATGAAATACAATTTGATTTTATTATTGTGACCTTTTTAATTTGAAACTTGTTTGTGATGCTGACAAGACCACAGTAATGGTGATTTCTAGGTCTACGAGGGTGTCAGTTAGTAAGTGGAACAAACTAAAGTACTTACAAATATTTTGGTTTCCTCCTTGACAATAATCTCACTTTCACTAATCATATAGAACTTCTAAACAAGAAACTGAGAAATAAACTGAGTTTTTTATTACAGAAATACATTTCTCTTTTCAGACTCGGAAAAAACTGATTTTATCAACCTTCCTTTCGGTTAGACTATGGAGACATATTATATATGCAATCACATTTGTTTAGCTTAAAGATGCTTGATACAGTCTGTCATGTGGCATTGAGGTTTATTACTGATCCTACCCTCAGCGCTCATCATTGCCATTTATATCAGAAAGTTGGATTATTGTCTCTGTATGCCCCTAGGCAATATTTTAGGCACATGTTAATTTTAAAGGCCATAAGAGAATTTCTCACTATATGTACGTATGTTCCCTCTTGACTTCTATTTCCACAAAAAATATATAATTTACGATCTCAGGATCTACTTTTGTTTAACATTCCTCAAACCTGCACTGTTTTTGGTAAGACAGCGTTTAGCTACTTTGCTCCATGCACATGCACATTGTGTAATACGTTGGATGATTTTAAATGTACGATTAAGGAGAATTTGGTCACTGTCTGTACTTGTTTTATGAGTTAAGAAATAAAAGCATTTTTGTTATGACTTGTTACTGTTTCGTGCTGTCTAAAATATCATCCGTTTTAAACTGTGTATAAGAAATCCTGTGCTCTTTTTCCTTTGTAAAAGAGATTCTGAACCTGAATGGGATTATTCAGGGAGAAAAGTATGGACAGAATTTGACCTAAACTGATATTATTTAGGCGACATGGTGGTGCAGTGGATAGCACTGTCGCCGCACAGCAAGAAGGTCCCGGCCGGGGCCTTTCTGTGTGGAATTTGCATTTTCTCCCCATGTCCGTGTTGCTTCCTCTGGGTACTCCGGTTTCCTCCGAAAGTCAAAAGACATGCACGTTAGGCTAATTGGAGAGTCTAAATTGCCCGTAGGTATGAGTGTGTGAGTGAATGGTGTATGTGCCCTGCGATGGATTGGCGACCTGTCCAGGGTGTATTCCTGCCTCGCACCCAATACATGCTGGGATTGGCTCCAGCCCCCCTGCGACCCTGACCAGGAATAACTGGGTTAGATAACGAATGAATGATTCGATGATATTTTATCTTGGATTGTGAAGCAAAAAGAAATGGTGTTTCAGTGCATTCCAGAGTGTTTCATTTATTTTCTCCATGCAGACTCTGGAAGAGACAAATTAGTCCAATGTGTCCAGGCTTGTCTGTAAGGAATGTTAATTATTCATCAAGGTTTGCCAGTCCTGGCTAGTCTGGGGGGTGTAGAGAAACCACAGAATGGGAGAGTAGCAATCCAGTGTGCCAGCACATTTGCATGTGTCAAGCGCTTTTAATTTGACCCACACACACTAACCTACTCTACTTTAAATAGGGAGAAGAATGTTAAAGTAAATTGTAAACTTGTAAATAGCTAGTTCCTCGCTAGTTAGCTATTTACTGTAGTCACCAGTGGCTACACTGCCTAGTCCCTTTTGTGTTGGGTATCCTGGTGCTACACAACACACATATAAACTAGGTTAGGCCTTACCTCTTTGCTAGCTATAGTAGGTGCTCCATTTCCTAACCTTAGCTATGGCACTTTGCACACACATTTTGGCGTCAAGGGGGTATGGATAATATAAACACTAAGAACTATGAACCTACAAGGACTATTAACCTGGAGTCCATTAAAGCTTATTGGCTCCTTGAAGTGTTTGTTGTGTCAGGCCCCTGTTTGTGGTATTGCTGGACATCCATTGAGACAATTAATAATGCATGGGCTTCCATCACTTACAAGCTCTTAGGCAGTGTATGTGTTGCTGCTTGCGTCCGACTCTCATGAAATAGTGTGTGGATCGTTAACAATTGCGAGTTCCGAGCCAAATAATCGCTGTGCTTTCAAGATGGATCCCTGTGTCTTCCTGCGATAATTAATATTGCTGCATGCACCACTGAGAGGCAATTACTGTAGGCTGTAGCAACATCCATAACGCTTTCCTTTAATCGTTTTAATTCAGGTTTGACGCTCGCGAGAGGATTGGCTGGCATGTTTGTTGCAGTGCGCTGGTCATTAAAGCATAGAAGTCAACCGTGAGGTCTAAGCTGAACTGAACTGTGCCCAGGGGAAAACCCAGTGACTTTTGATTGGCATTATTTTTACTTTAGTGGCACTTACATTTATAGCCTGTTCCATTGCAACCGGTTAGATATGATGGATGTAGTCTTATTGGCTAGTACTGTCTTGGTATTGGTCAGTCTTATGCAAGAGTATAAGTCTTGCAGACGGGAGGTCAGTCACCTATGCTTTGCCTGTTCACCATACTGTGCAGTTGCCTACTTTTATTTTCTCCCCAAATGTGGAATTCCCAATTGCAATTCTAGGCCTGTCACTGCAACGTCTTCCATCAATTCGGGTGAGCGCACACAAGCACACGTATCCTCCAAAACAAGTGACCAATGCTTCTTTTTGCTTTTCAGTCAATCAGCTTAGTTACTGCGCAACTGGTAACTGGCTGGCACACACAGAGCATTAGTCCTTTGTATAAGAGATACAGGTATCTGCCAAAAATGAAGGAAACACTAACAAGTGACTTAATAGGGGGTTGGGCCACCACAAGCCACCAGAACTGCTTAAATGCATCTTGGCATAGATTCCACAAGTGTCTGGAACTCTTTTGGAGGGATGCAACAGTATTCTTCCATGAAAAATTCCATAATTTGGTGTTTTGTTGATGGTGGTGGAAAACGGTGTCTCAGGTGCTGCTCCAGAGTCTCCCATAAGTGTTCAATTGGGTTGAGATCTGGTGACTGAGATGGCCATGGCATGTGGTTTATATCATTTTCATGCTCATCAAAGAATTCAGTGACCACTTGTGCCCTTTGGATGGGGACATTGTCATCCTTGAAGAAGACCACTCCCATCAGGATACAAATGCTTCCCCATCGGCTGCAAAGCACCTCAGTGGACCTAAACCATGTCAGAGCACCCCAAACCTTTACAGTGCCACCAAAACCCCTTCACCCTTCAAGTATTTCCTTTATTTTAACAGTTATCTGTAGTTCACCTCAAGTAGTATACGTTTTCAGTATAGAAACATATTAGCATAAAGGTAAGAAACAACAACTGACTAAACTATTTTAACCTAAGTTTCCCTTTAATAAAGGATTGCAAAATTGTACATGTTCATTATCTCCATGTACATGGTATCAATGCAGCCTACTTTTTCTCTTTTTTTTGTTTGTTGTTTAAGTGTTACAATCCTGACTTCAGCAGTTTTGTTATAGAATGGCACATAGAAGAACATTCTCAGCCAAAAATAGAATTAAGAACTCTGTGTGCTCTAATCTCTACATCTCAGCAACAGAAGACCTAATTTAGACGAGCACAGAGGGATGGTCACTGGGTACGTCAGCACAGCTGTCTGGTTTCCCCCATTTTTACTATTGCAGCCCATCACATTGCTGCAATGTCCTCCCTCAATTCAGAAGGCTTCAGACTAGCCAAAACGTCCTCCAAAACGCATGCAGTCACCCATTTGTACTGCTTCTAGTGTGCTGGAGGGGTGTGCAGCTGATGCAGATTGTGGAGACAGATTGCAGGAGCTCGATTAGAGGTGTGCATATTAGTGCGACTAGTGCTGTACTGTAGCAGGGGTTACTCTGCCCACTGAAACCCTCCCTCCCCGGGCAACACTACAGCCAATTGTGCGTCAGTCTGTGGGGCTAAGCCCTGGCATGGTCTGGATTTGATACGGACAATGGGGGATGCGTGACCTCAGCCAAATGTTCCCCACAGTGGCCTTTCATGATTAAAAGTTGTATCATTTTATTGCAAAGAAATGTCAAAAATAGCGTGTGGAAATTGGAACAGCTTTGATCTTTTATAAATTGAAATTAGGGAATAGGGACATGCACTGGTAGTATTTAATGCATATGTATATTTATATGTCCTTTTCATTCTCCTGTAACCCTCCAAATATTTAATTTATCTGACCTTATTTGGAATGCAATTCTTGTTTGGCAGCAGCCTTTTTTCAAATGAACAAAACATTGCATTCCAATAAAATATGCCTCTTGCTGGAATTCTATTCCATCCATGGGATACTTGTCAAATACATTTGCTATAAACACATTAATACCTTCAATTAAGAATTCTGATCTGTTATTCTCACTAAATAATACATTCTTCTTTAACAGACAGTCTAGCAGGAATATATCTGTTTAAATCAAAATATTCTTCATAATAAACTGGGGATTTATACAATGAGAATGTACATTCTTTGCATTGGTAGACTGTGCCATTTATTTTGTCACTTCACCAATTGCATGACTACCATGCTTGCGTACATCCACTGCCCCTTCCCTTTTTCATTAAGCTCATTGATCCATTAGTGATACACACAAGTGTTACAACTTTCAATAAAAATAGAAAAGAAAGATTTTTCATTGCTGAAGTTTTGGTAATACTCTGAACAAACAAGATATGCTCTGAAATAAAATTAAAATAATCTGTATAAGTAACAAGTAGATTAGTATAAGTAACAGCTTACTCATGAAAATGTGTTTTGTAATGTTTATGCTAGTAACAGTTAGCAATAATTGTATGCTGAAATCAATGCGACAGTAGGTAATGAACTTATGCATCTTACAGCAGCTTAATGTTGGGTGGAGGATAAATAAAGATCTATGGCATGTTATTGATGGATTAGTGCGATTCCGCAAGGTAGGCTAATCTATGACAACCATATAATCCCCGTCACAGCCTAGACCCAAATAACCCTGAACATCTCTTCACATTTTATACTGAGTAAACAACCATCTGGAAATCAGAACAATAAAATTTTTGCTATATCTAGTTTATTTTGTCCATGCATCCAAATACCTTCTGAAATTAACCATGAGGTTTTTTTAATCAATGTCTATTCCATAATGATTATGTGAAATTCCTCTGTCTGCAGCCTTTTAATGGCGATGGACAGTTTGGTCACCAGACAGTTTTTTCTTCTTCTAGGTTTTGCTTGCCTGACATCCAAGTCGATGACGGGCCTAAAAAGAAACAACAAATCAATAAGTGCTCTGGCTAGCCCTCAACTGCCTAGCTCCTTTCTCCATAGCACACAGACGGTCACAAGGTGGCCTTCCTTTCCAGATCTGTGCATTTTACACCTGGGACCTGGGAATATATTCACACCTTTCAAACTGTTTACATAAAGTCTGTTTATAACAAAATAAGGTGTACGCACTTCAAAAATGATTACAGGTGCAACGTAAAGGCAATGAGGAGAAACAGTATCTGCAAAGTGCTTTTGCTTCTGGATGTGATTTTTCTTGTTCAGCCTGACCTGAGGAAGACCTATGTGGTCAAAATGAGGCTCTTGTGATTGCACAATAAAACATCACACTGGGAACATCAGCAGTGTGCCGGTAGCGTTTCTCCTTATCGTTTACTTTGTTGTTACCTGTCATTATTTTAAATGTGCATAATAATAATAATACATTTATGTATCACAGTTAATACAATCTTGCAATTCTGTAACTGTGAAACTGTGCATAAAAGCAATGGTTAGGATAACATACAATTGTTTTAAATATTTTTTTTAAAGAACAGCACATAAGATCATTGAAGGGAAGTACAATAGCTAGTAGACAATCGTACTATATACAGTCAGGTCCATAAATATTTGGACATTGACAAAGTTATTGTTATTTTAGCTACCACAGCATATTAGGGTTGAAATTAAATAATGAATATGAGCTCAAAGTGCAGACTTTCAGCTTTATCCAAATCGGGTGAACAGTGTAGGAATTACAGCACTTTTTATATGTGGTCCCTCCCTTTTTAAGGGACCAAAAGTAATTGTACAATTAGCTGCTCAGCTGTTCCATGGCCAGGTGTGTGGTATTCCCTCATTATTTCATTTACAAGTAAGCAGATAAAACGTCTAGAGTTGATTAGAGTTGATTTCAAGTGTGGCATTTGCATTTGGAATCTGTTGCTGTTAACTCTCAATATGAAGTCCAAAGAACTGTCACTGCCAGTGAAGCAAGCCATCATTAGGCTGAAAAATCTAAACAAACCCATCAGAGAGATAGCAAAAACATTAGGTGTGGCCAACTCAACTATTTAGTACATCCTTAAAAAGAAAGAATGCACTGGTGAGCTCAGGAACACCAAAGGGCCTGGAAGACCACGGAAAACAACTGTGGTGGATGACAGAAGAATGATTTCCCTGGTGAAGAAAAACCCCTTCACAACAGTTAACCAGATCAAGAACACCCTCCAGGAGGTAGGCGTATCTGTGTCAAAGTCAACAATCAAGAGAAGACTTCACCAGAGTAAATACAGAGGGTTTACCACAAGATGTAAACCATTGGTAAGCCTCAAAAACAGGAAGACCAGATTAGAGTTTGCCAAAAAACATCTAAAAAAAGTCGGCAATTGGCAATTGGCTGTCCGCCCCAGGGAGGGGGAGGGAAGCCGACACACACAGTTCGCTGCGCACAGGAGTGGTTCTGGGGTACCGGAATTACAGTCAATGGCACGACGAGTGTTGTCTCGGAGGAGGCAGCGCTACGCCCTTGTCACTGCCAGTCACAGGACTACGGCAGCAAACTATAGGGGTAAGGGGGATTGAACTAAGCACAAGGGTAATTGGCTACCAAATTGGGAGAAAACAGGGTGAATTCTGAAGTGTATAAGGCTATATTAGCCTGCTCAGATTCAGCCAAATGCTTCAAAACTCATTGGATGGCACTTTACAGTGCAGATGGACAATGACCCGAAGCATACTGGAAAAGCAACCCAATACTTTTTTAAGGCAAAGAAGTGGAATGTTCTGCAATGACCAAGTCAATCACCTGACCTGAAACCAATTGAGTATGCATTTCACCTACTGAAGGCAAAACTGAAGGCAAAATGCCCCAAGAACAAGCAGGAACTGAAGACAGCGGCAGTAAAGGCCTGGCAGAGCATCACCAGGGAAGAAACCCAGCGTCTGGTGATGTCTATGGGTTCCAGACTTCAAGCAGTCATTGACTGCAAAGGATTTGCAACCAAGTATTCAAAATGACAATTTAATTTATGATTATGTTAGTTTGTCCAATTACTTTTGAGCCCCTAAAATTGGCGGGGCTATGTATAAAAATGGTTGTAATTCCTACACGGTTCATACTATATTTTTGACAAAACCCTTAAATTAAAGCTGAAAGTCTACACTTCATTCACATCTTGATTGTTTAATTTGAAATCCATTGTGCTGGTGTACAGAGCCAAAATGATGAGAATTGTGTCACTGTCCAAATACTTATGGACCTGACTGTATTATTCAGTTTTCCAAGTTCAGGGACGCCAGCCCTGAAGTGGTATGTGAAGACAAGCCACACAGCTACTGCTCAGCTTTGAATTGTACTGTAATGAAGGATCCTCTGCTCTGAGTCCAGTGCGCTGAAAAGTTGACCAAACCCAATGCATCTATTGGGTATTGCATTGCATGGTAAATGTTTTTAAGCTTTTGTAAACAGACAAATTAATAAATGCAATTACATATTGTATATATAGGTTTAATATTTTTATATTGGTTTAACCCTCAATATGATGAGCCCAGAGCCTTATAAAGGTTATCTCGTGCTTGAATTGACAGAGGATGTTGTTGCATTCCAAAATAGGGAGAGATCTTGTAATGCCATATTTTGAACCAACAGAAGGGGGGAGTAGGGGATACGAGTGCATGATTGCATGGCACACGCTATGGTATTAGATTTGTGTCTATGTTGCAAACAAAAATGATATAATTGAGAGCAAAATAGTTGCATTGCAAACAAAAATAATTACATTGAAAGCAAAATATTGGTTGAAACATTTGAGAACACATAAAAAATAATTGCAAACAAATACCATTTCATTTTGTGATCAAACATCTTGCCTTTCGCCTGCAGTTTCCCCCACCTTTGATCACGTTACCTACAACTTTGCTCTCGTAAAAATTTTTGGTTGCGATGCAAGAGTTTTGGTTGCATGTTGAGATTTTGCTTTTGCGTGTCAACTCAAAAATCCTGTGGGCAGGCTTTAGACAGAGGCATAGATGCTGCGTTTCCATTGGTCAACCGGTTTTGGAGTGATACTTTAGCCCCACCCACTCATTATCTTCCCTATATGTGCAGAAGGTGTGGACACCAGTGACAATGAGCTAGCCATGCTCTCAGGTAAACACTGAACTTTATGTTAGCTAGCCACTAATGTTGATAATAAATGCATACTGTTTTAGAAGCACTATGCTCGGAGATATCTATATATCTAGTACATAGTTTACCAATGGAAACGCAGCACCTATGCCTCCCACCTGGGGTTTGTGGCAGCACCTGGGATTTGCTGTATGCTCTAGACAGGCCTGCTACAGGCAAGGAGAGGATGTGGGGAAGTGGAGATTCGAGCGAAGATTGCCAAGTGGGTGGGAATAGAGCATGGAGCAACAACTCCTTCCTGTCTCCTCTGTCCTGTCTGTGCACTCAGTATTAATCCCCCTCTTCCCTCAGCACTCAGAACATGTGGTCTGTCTGGTCAATCCGTGCTCCTTTTTTGGCCGAGGCGCATTCCTTTTATTTATTTTGCCTTGCAGACCAAGAAACAAAACCTACACACTAAGTCATAATTTCAGAATACAAAGTAATATCTGCTCTGTCATACCACAATGTGATTCACTACTTCGTGATTGGCTAT
Organism: Aldrovandia affinis; assembly: GCA_029706075.1. Lineage (NCBI taxonomy): Eukaryota > Metazoa > Chordata > Actinopteri > Notacanthiformes > Halosauridae > Aldrovandia > Aldrovandia affinis. The sequence goes on from JAINUG010000313.1 coordinate 472,662, forward strand.
TTCCATAAGCCAATAACCAATAATCTTGCTTGAGAATTATTGTAGGGTCTGTGATCAGGTATGGACTCCATTGAGTCCTCTAAATTTAATACCACTATTGTGAAGTGTTGCACTGACACAAAACCTTATCCAGTGCAGAACATTCCAGTCACAGATTATGTTGAAGTGTAGCAGGGTAAATATGTACCAACCTGCCTTAATCCAAAGTGTAAGGAAAAGTTGAATTAATCAATAATTTCTTGAATGGATGCACAGTACCAGTCAAAAGTTTGAGTACACCTTCCATCTGGATCACGGCTAATCGTGCACTCCTTCATTCTCCAGCAAGATAACAACCCGAAACACACCTTGAAGTTGTGCAAGAACTATCTGGTGAAGGGGGAACGTGAAGGACAACTCAAACTAATGACCTGGGGTGCCCGGTGTCCAGGCCTCAATCCCACAGAATTTATATGGGACGAACTGGACAAAAGAGTCAAAGCAAAGCAACCCACAAGTGTCTCTGGGAATTAATGCAGGAGAGCTAGGAAAACATGTTGGGTGATTTCCTGCTGAAACTTATTAACCAAATGCCCCATGTTTGTGAGGCTGTTATCACGGCAAAGGGTGGCTATTTTGAGGAATCCAAGATTCAATTTTCAATTCAAGTTTCTTGAACATTGCTTTGATGTTCCTTTTGTTTATTGTTACATGTGTTTTTTGTAGTTTTAAAGTATTTACAGAAACGTATACGGTGCAAAACATTGTCAATTATGAGATAAACCTAGTTTCCAGCAGGTATACTGAAACTTTTGACTGGTACTGTATGCATTTTTCAGATCCCTGTGGCATTCCTCATGCACTGTTCCCTGTATCTATCCATCTTTATAGTCTTGTGTACATCTTCTAAAAAAAACATTCAGGTCCAAACCTGTGCTCACATAAAGCAATTAAAATTCCTGTGCCTCTCTCAGTTGTATAGGACTATAACCCCTTCTAGCTTCAGGGCCACAGGGCACTCCAGCAGATTATAAGGGTCGCAAGGGCAAAAAGGGTTGTCCTCTTCCAGCTCTCAAACCACTGCAATTCAAAGCAGCCTTCAAAGCAAAATGACAGCTACAATGCATAAAACTTCAATTCTTTATATACTTATTTGATAAGTATTGTGACCTTGATTGTGATGTGATTCCTTTATGTTTGGTGGTTTAGTACTAAGAACATCATTTTAAGTATTTGTGTAGTTGGGAGAGGTGATGACATGTATTTTCACTGGCTTGTGTAGCGTGGTGGAGTCTGATCAATTTCACAAAATATCTAGTGTTAATAACTACTCTGTTCTGGTCCTACTAGTTATCCTGGCTATTTGCACTTGGCATCTGCCTAGTGAATAAACATAAATGTAAATGAAAATCTCATCATTTTCATCTCGTCTTCTCTCAATCTGGCAACATGGATATCACAGTTTAATATTTAAGATACAGTTCCTTGTAGAGTACCATATTGAGTACAATATTTCCCTGTACAGTATTGAAAGATTTTAAAAATATCTTTGTCAATGTATTTGTCCATGATTGTTGTGTAATGTGATTAACCAATGTGGAACATATTTATTTCTGACAGATGTACTATTTATACATCTTTTATACGTAAATATGTATATTTATTTCATGTACTAAAATTGGTGGAAAAGTGCTGGAGGAGCTTAACTGATCCGTTTAGACAAGGAGGATCTCTTTTTTACCCCATTAGGCCTGATGGCGTCTGCATATCGACGGGGGCCTGCATTACTGCTCCCTGCAGCACGCTGGACAAGACCTTTTACCGTCCACTGTCATCGTCTTTCAGGAGAGCAGAACAGCAAAGTGCCGCCGTTTTGCTTTTAGTGTCGGTCCTGCCCCTCCTGGCGCCATTTGCCCTCCCGGAGGGCACATTCCAGTTGAAGACTGAGCTTGTGCACTTGAAGATAGAGAAGCACAGCTGAACTGAAAAACACATTCCAAGATGCATGCAGTTGACCGCCATTTTTTCTTACTCTGCATTTCACCAATAAAACTATTTAATGTTAATTATTATGGGTTGATCCTGCACATTGAGCCATTTTCTGGTGGCAATAAAACCCCTGCCATCACAACCATCCTCACATGGATGCCCCTATTGTCACAGTAGCAACATAATACAGTGCACATTATTCTTCTTACAATGATGAAAAGCTCTGGGCTTGAGCATGCACGCTCGCATAACTCCACATTCTCGCATCACTGTTATTGTGGATTAGGTTGGAGGGTGCATGCAGTGTTAATTAACTCATTTGTTACAATGATTCATTGAAGTCTGTTTTGGAGAGGTTCAGAGGAGCAATGGATTGTCATTATACATTCTCGCACTATGCACAGGAGGCTGTCTTAATCCTGTTAAAAATGTGAGAGGGTACTTCATTGTGAGAGGGTAGATGTGGCCAACTGTGTTAACATCCATCCTTCGCAGTTAAAACCGGAAAACCGGTGCGTTGCTAATGCCTCGCGTGAACCCCATACGTTTTCATCAGTCTGAATTTCAGCCATTGATAATTTAAGCCCTGGAGCTCAGAGCACGGGTAGTGCATTATGCTTGACAGGGAAAAGTTGCCTCCCCTCCCTGCCAGGTTCACTGTAACTACAGGAAGTGATTTGTGTGTCTACATGTGACAGGTGTCTTGCTTCCTGAGGGTGTTCAAGCTACTGCGGCGAGTCAACCACATGGAGTACATTCTCACGGATACCTGAAAGGGACAGCTGTGCTGCGGCAGACTCCTCAAGGGTACTCCAAGTGAACCTCACTGCCGGGTGCTCACACTTCTCATAGCCAGCCAACAGGGGCCGCCAAAGTCACAGCTCGAATAGGTACAGAGTCGGAAGCAGCTGTCAGGACACTTGACCCAAACCACACTGTGGTTACCACTGGCAAGTCACAGCTATTATAAACTTCAATAATATACTTCACTAGAATTATTATTCATTATTATCAGTCAGAAAAAGCCAATTATATATATAGCACCCTCTTTTATTCATATGCTTGATAAAGGATAGCAGAGTAGGCTGTATAAAAAAAACAATACACGTAATGAGCTATATTGTATGCTCAAAAAAATTGGAATTATATTATTTAAGTAATATTTCTTCCCCCAAAAAGAAACAGGTAACTGACTAAATAAAGGAAACACTTGAGTTCAATAAGGTATATTGAAAGTAGGTGCTTCCACACAGGTGTGGTTCCTGGATTAATTAAGCAATTAACAACCTCATGTATAAAAATGCTGGACAGGCCCAGTTACCCATTATTTTGATTAACATGGTTAGAAGAAGCGATCTCATTGACTGTGACAGAGGGGTGATTGTTAGGGCATGTCTGGCAGGAGCTTCAGTGACAAAAACTGCTTAACTTTCTGATGTTTCGTAAGGAACAGTGGCTAAGGTGATGTTGGCATGGAAAACTGAGGGGAAGACATCATCAACTAGGGGTTGAAAGCGCAAACCCCGGCCACAGTGTGTAACTTGCACTCCAGGTAAGTGACTTTACCGTTACGTCACCCAGGGGCCTAACTGTGCCATATTTTAATCAAGAAAAAAAAGGTAATAATTGTGGCAAAACCCAATACTTGCAGATATTGCAGAACAGCCCTGGGACCCTGACCCCCAGCCGAGTTAGGGGACATGGGACCTGGGAGGGAGATGGTTTTGTGGGACACAGGTACTGCTGGGACACCACAGCTCCTCAGTCCTGAGACAGACACAGTGGTTTGCCTCCTTTTGGATGACTGTCTGGAAAACAGCCAATCGGTTGAATAGGCTTTCAGGAGCACAGCGTTGTTTTTTGTGGCCGTTGATTTTACGATCTGTAGTTACAAGCCAAAGCATTATAAATACAAATGTAGCTGCAGCCCCTGGCACGTTTTCTAATAAATGCCTGTAAAGAAGTCACATGGTTTTAAACAGCAGGTGCACTGAGCCAATTGATTCTGGCTCCAAGCTCCAAGTCAAAGGCAGGGGCGTAATCCCCCCAACCCCCTCAACAATTTAGCAGAAACCCAGCCCCGCTCAACCATATGCCCTTTGACCCCCCAAATCTGAAATCAAAGTTACCCCACTGGTCATGGGTGTCAGTTGTACCACATTTAAGTGCTTTGCACATTTCTGCTAACCTTATATGTTCAATTTGTATCTTATAGGGTCTATTTTTATCCTTGGCCAATGGGGTTATAGCCATTAAACCAATGACTATAACATTATGAAGACACTCAACATACACACAAAAAATTGTATAAGGTGAACCAAACCAGTGGCCTCATTTATAAAAAAGTTTTGTAGAAACCATCCTACATTTGATCTAAGATCATTTCTGTAATTTTGAAAGTCCAAATATATAAGCCTGGTTCAAGTCAAAACACTTTGTAGCTTCCTCAAAGAAGTCCAGGAGGTTTGTTAGGCATGACCATGTTGGCTCGCCCCTAAAATGCTATTATTTTTCAGGAATAATTCCAACTTCCAGTATTTTACATGATTTTACAGGTTAAACTGACAGGCCTATATTTCCCTGGGTCAGTACGGTCCCCCTTCTTATATATTGGAATTATACTACTTTGCTTCCAGTTATCTGGTATTTCTCCAGTGTTTAGGAATTGCATAAAAATATCTGTCAATGGTTTATATATAATTTCCCCAAGTGAGTACTCTAGGATCTATGCCATTGGGGCCTGCTGCTTTATTTGTCTGGAGTTTTCTTGTACTCCATCCCTTATCTCAATGTCCTCGAAAACATGCTGTATATTGGCTATACTTTTAGGCATATTTATAACCTCTTCTCTGGTAAAGCTCTCAACCAAGTAACTGCTTAGTGTGTTTGCAATATATTTATTATTATAAAGCAGAGCTCTTAATGCATTATTAATGCACTTAACCTCATTAACTTTCCTTTTTCTACTGCAATATTGAAGAAAAAAATGCTTAGGATTACTTTTTGCATTTTGGGAAATTTTAATTTCAAAGTGCCTTTTAGATACCCTTATTTCCTTTTTAGCCTTAGCCTGCATATTATAATAATATACCTTGTTTCTCTCCAAATTGTCATTTTCATATACGTCTCTTCTTTTGCCTCAAAATCCCTGTAAATATTTAGTGACCTCTGAGCTGCAAATTCTGTCAGGATTATTACACAAAACCAGATCCAGTAATGATTTCCCTCTTGTAGGCTGAGTAACAGACTCTACCAACAAACAGTCATCGGCCCCCTGGGATGCGCAACCGGTAAAGACACTTCCACGCCACTGCGGCCAGCCCCGGGGGGAAACTGGCATGAGCTTGTTGCATGCAATGCACAGAAAGCTTCTCTGGACCTATCAGAATCACGGTTGGCGCTTGGGTGAGTTCAGTCTCGAAGGAGGTGGTTCGCTGTCCCTGCCACTGCCGGTCCCGGAGTAGTGGCTGGTCCCGTAGGTGCAGGCGGCCTAGAATTGAAAAAATATACATCAGTCATTAACAACATCTAAAACCTCCTTCACATTTACCCTGACCTGACACTACTACCCAATTAATAGAAGGGTAACTGAAGTTGCCCATTATTAACATCTGTCCTTCCGCACAGGCTTGTTTTATGTTTCCCTAGAGCATAGCATTTATGTTGCTGTCTGAAGCTAGTGGTCGATAGCATACTCCTATATTAAAGCCCTTCTCATGATCTCCTAGTAGTCTAATCCAGATGTCCTCACCAGGAATTTCCCGTAATCTCAATGGTGTCATAACTCCTACTGAACATGATAGCCTCCAGTTCCAAATGTATTTGTTATGCTTGTAACATTTAAACAAAGGAACTTCAAAGTATTACACATACCTTTATGCTCACCCACTTCCACATCTAACTGTGCCAAACTGCCTATATTAACATTATGCTCTAAAATCTCATCTCATCTCATCTCATCGTCTAAGCCGCTTATTCCTGGTCAGGGTCGCAGGGGGGGCTGGAGCCTATCCCAGCATGCATAGGGGCGAGAGGCAGGAATAAACCCTGGACAGGTCGCCAATCCATCGCAGGGCACACACACCATTCACTCACACACTCATACCTATGGGCAATTTAGACTCTCCAATTAGGCTAACGTGCATGTCTTTGGACTGTGGGAGGAAACCGGAGTTCCCGGAGGAAACCCACGCGGACACGGGGAGAACATGCAAACTCCACACAGAAAGGCCCCCGGCCTGGATTCGAACCCGAGACCTTCTTGCTGTGAGGCGACAGTGCTATCCACTGCACCACCGTGCCGCCCATGCTCTAAAATGTCTTTATTAATTGTATCCTTACAGGTATTATTACACTTTGCCCTGTTACCTTCCATCTGGGCAGTTTGTGCCTCCCTATTCTTAATACTACGACTACTAATTTCCCTCCCTGCCCCCCCGTCTCTAATTTCAATATGCCTGCGCTACCCTAAGCATACGCTGGCCCAATGCAGCTGTACCCCTCCGGTTCAGGTGTACCCCGCCACACTTGTACAGGTCACCCGTTCCAAAAGGAGTCCCATGGCCCCATAAACCTGTACCCCGACTTCCTACAACAGGTTTGTAGTCACGTGTTAAATCTCCATATAAAATTCTGCATCGCATGGCAAGGAATTCACATTAAACATTCATTCCATAATTCATCATTGTAATTTTCCTTGAAATACATTTGACGTCAGGATAATGTATAGAACTGTGACATACCTATTGTTTTGGGTATACTGCCACCCTCTGGTTACAGAGCATAACGTACACGTTTTACAATACACAATGAAGTTTTGAATTCAAAATACTCTTTCCTTTTTCTGGAAAGTTATTTTATAGAAAAATATTAAACATTCAGTTATATACTGTAGCTTGTATTTTATTCAACAATATAATACATACAATATTATTATTATTATTATTATTATTAATGTATTGTTGTTATAATTATTGTTAATTTTAATTTTAATTATTATTATTATATATTATTTCTGATATCAGAAATAGTTTCCCGTAGGAGACAATGGAGAGTTTCTGATAGCTACCTGTGATTACATTTGCATTGAGGTGTACTGTCTGCCTTTGAGGGAATGAGAACAACTCGTCAGATATTGCAGCTTCTGCAAGGGCCCCTTGTCGTCGCTTGGAGACGCGCCTGGAAGCCTTTGGCTTCACTTCATGAGGACCTAGGTACGATTCCCACTTCGGCGGAGTTTGACGCCAAGGGCAGACAGTACATCTCAATGCAAATGTACTTAAAATCACAGGTAGCTACGATTCCCATTTCGGCGGATTTAGACGCCACGGGCAGACAGTAGCCTACGCCTGAACGCAAATGTGTAGTAACTAGCCTATTTTTTAGACATTCAAACTATTGTGACTTATTCGAATTGAATTGCTTAAAATCACATACACATATACCAGAAATTATTTCATTTACTATACATTAGACAATCAAAATTTTAGACTTATTCGAATTTAATTAGGAAATCACAGGTACGATTTCCATTTCGGCGGATTTAGACGCCACGGGCAGACAGTAGCCTACGCCTGAACGCAAATGTGTAGTAACTAGCCTATTTTTAGACATTCAAACTATTGTGACTTATTCGAATTGAATTGCTTAAAATCACATACACATATACCAGAAATTATTTCATTTACTATACACGGAAAATGATTTTAAAAATATCGAATACCAAACAAAAATATAGACCTAATGCATGCTGGGTGACGTAGTTTATTTTGCAATTTATTTGAGTGTGTAATCAACATTTAAAAAAAGTATGACACAAATGTTATTATTGTATTTTGTTCAGCGATCATTATATAATGTATTGCGAAGCTGGTGTAGTTGGTTTAATGTCTGGGTTCAAGAATCAACTCTACCGATGGTAATATTGGAGACCTCGGAAACTCTAAAATCTTAGCATAGATTACGTTGTTGATTTGTTTTATCATTCAGTGGCGCGATGGACACGTCGACGTCACCCCCTGCGAAACGATCTCACTTCTGTCTATATCTTGGTAAGTAACCTTACCTAATAGGACCCATGCAAGGTAATCATATTTCCTCCAAAGGCTTTGTCTAGTTCAGTTTAGTCACCCACTTAAATCTGAATTGTGCACTAGAATTGCTGTAGGATATTTGTAGCCACTTAATAGAACAGATTAACGATTTAGATTAATTATATCGTGTCAAATGTAGTCTAATGTTGAAAATGATGATATGTAATGTTTGACAATTTTGAGTATTATCTATTTATTTTCAGGTATATCAAGTCATCATCTTAAACCCTGCCCTCCACCGCGCCCTCTTTTATAATGACCAAAAGGCACTTTTAAGAGCCACGTTTGTCTGTCCACTTTTAATACTTTTAATGTACTTCTGTTTGTCCAAGTTCACGCCGCCCCTTTTTTCAACTCTTCTCCATCCTTATTTTGTCTCTCTTTACTTGTCTGTCCTTCTGTCTGTGCCTTTTTCTTTTTGTTGTCTTGTTAATCATGACAAGACCTAAATGTAGGCCTAGCCCCACATGCCAGGAGCCCAATCGAGCAAATCGAAAGACTTGCATAAAGTGCCTACGCAAGTCTCACTTTAAAGTCCAAACTTAAAGAGAGGGAGGCTGCATTAAAGGTGGGTGAATGGGGGCAAGATGTCCTCAAGAACTGGAATATCCGCCTGAGTCGTTGATTCAGCACGCATTGCTGTAAGTAACAATGCTCCTTTAAGTTTTGTATAGTCTGGACCATAGCCTTCCTTAACAGTCAATCTCCCGGCCTGGAGCTGAATGGCACAGCTTGGTTTCGAGACGAGGCTGTAGGGCGAACTGTGTGCACAGAATGTGTGCGTATTAGCCAGTTGCGCCACTCGGGAGACCTATGAGTGTTTTTTGTGTCATCTTTAGAATGTCTGAAAGTGTAGACACTTTCACTTAGTTACATGAATCGCAGGCAAACCTAGTTCATTAGTAATTTAATATTTTTATATATATTTTGTATATATGTATTTATTTTATTTATTCATCTTTATTTTGACAGGGAGAGTCAGACTGAGACCAAGGTCTCTTTCCTTAGTTGATGTGTACCATTTATTTTGCTTCACCCAGAAATTAGATGGCAGTATCCGTTTGTTGAATGCTGTCAACATTGCCGAAAAAGCCATAGTCCAACTCAATTTTTATAAAAACTAAAATATTGATACGTGGTGCCAGTGCATTGATAATGTTCAGTATCTCAGGAAGAAGTATTGTGATATTTTGTGATATCCATTTTATGTTCCACCCTTAGTTGAAATTCCCATTTGCTGAGGAGTCCTTACAGTACTGACATGTGACAAACAATATATAGTGAATGTATGCTAATTGACTACAAATCATACTTTTTCATTTCAGGTTGGCAAACTAGAAGCACTGGGCTACAGGCCCATATTATTCATGGGGAGGGCTCCCAGGAAGGGTTGCCGAAGCAACAACTGGGTTGCAGAAGTGGTGACCTGGCAACAACATGGAGTGATCCTGGAGAAAATGACCAGCTTATATAAGCACCTCCTAAAGAGTAAGAACTTGTATGTTTTTCATATTAAATTTAGCTTTTTATGCATTGTGTCAGAGTGTGACCAGATACAAACTTCTGAAGCCACCAGCTTGGCGCAGCACACAGGGTAGCCTGGCGACCAACCTGGCGACCAGCTTGGCGACCAACCCAGCGACCAGCTTGGCGACCAACCCGGTGACCAGCCCGGCGGCCAACCCGGCAACCAGCTTGGCGACCAACCCAGCGACTAGCTTGGCGACCAACCCGGTGACCAGCCCGGCGGCCAACCCGGCAACCAGCTTGGCGACCAACCTGGCGACCAGCTTGGCGGCCAACCCGGCGACCAGCTTGGCGGCCAGCCCGGGACCAACTCGGCGATCAACCTGGCAACCAACCCAGCAACCAGCCCAGTGGCAAAGGCACCGTTATCCTCACCCTGATCCCTATCTCCCTGTACTACTTCCCCTAAAAATTCTACCTGGTCCCCTACAATGTTACAGTTAAAAAGAAAGAGAGAGCCACAGGGGAAAGAGAAAAAGAAAGGTTTGTTTCGTTTGTATTATTTGTTAAACTCCTTCATGTGTTGTCTGCATGTACACTAACAATAAAAAAATCTCAAATCACAATTGTAACTCATCAATTGTTAAGATGTTGTAACAACATTGATGTTAATTATTAGTTATGTCATCAACCCAGTGTGTAATGTTGTGTTATGCAGGACTCAATTTACCTCTTGTAAAGCTAAATTAAATACACAGTAACAAAGACAGTGAGTTAATAATTCTTTGCATTTTTCAGAGTGTAGCCATCACCTGGGATCTGATCCGCACCCCTACCGACGGATTTTAAAGAAGAGAATCCGAGAGGTTAGTCATGTCTTGCAGTGCCATTAACTTCTTTCTTAAAACGGGCTACCTTGCAAAACCAAGCAAAAATTGCAAGGCAAGGTTACCCCCTGATCTCAGAGGTAAATGACTGCCTTGTTGTTTTTACCATTCAACATCATGGCAGAGAAGTGTGAAATGAAGCCTGACTTGAAAAACACTGAACTCATCATTTAGATATACACACTGAACACAAAAAGAAATGCAACAGTCCATTAAAGACCATTTAAAATGGCCAACATTTAAAAGTCCTAGGTCTCTCAATGGGGTGTTTCATTTATTTTTGTGTTCAGTGTATATTCTAGTTAAATGATTACCCACTAATTATATTAAGTCATGGTAGATGGTTTGAATTGCAGAACCATAGTATCATGGTGGCTGCTGTAAATTAAATTCTGTGGTCTCTACTAAACTTGAGTGCATCTGGAAACTCATCTGTTGTCCACTAAGGGCTGTCCACAGACATACTAATATGTGACTTATAATAATGCACAGACCTATAATAATAATAATATAGGCATATGAACAAACACACTAGTTTTGCATTTGCCATCAATATCATTTGCAAGTTTGCATAATGCCCTTTTTACTCTGCTTTTCAGGGGAAACGGGAAGTCAGGATCAGGTGGTGTCCCTGCTCCACATGGTATGTATACTAATGCAATAGTTTATGAAGTACACCGACAACACACACATTAGTTAAGTTATGATGACATGTACAAAGACATGGTGGAAGAAGTTTTCCCAACCTGAAAGCTAAACAAGCTTACAAAATTATCTTTCAGTGAGCAAGAAATCCATCAAAATCAACCAAAATAATTTTGAACTGAACAAAAAAATGATGGTGTTCAGTGGAAATGTGTTTATGTTCAGGCATTTTTATTAATCCTAGAGTTATATAACCACTTATTATTTGTTGAGCAATGTGTAAGGGGACATGAGGCAACAGACACTGGATTGAAGGCTTCCTTTGGCTTTCTATGGCCTGGCTAGCACATCAGACTCTGAATACAGTGTGTTTTGATCTGGTCGGCTTATTACGCAGATATTACACAGATAATGAAGGGGCAATGTCATGTGGTGTTTATCAAAAAAGGTGTACCATAGGTAATTGATTGGCAGGCGAGGGGCGTTGCACATTTCAATATGAGAACCACTCAATATAAGGGCTTTGTAGCAGAGCGAATATGACATAGTGAATGTAGAATGTTGTTGGCTATCCAGACGTAGTAGATTTACATCTGGGTTTTCCTAGGTTAGGCTTTCTCCAAATCTCAACCAATCCAGATGAAGGATAAAGACTAAGACTGTTAACCCACTTTTCATTACTGTAAGTTGCTTTGGATAAAAGTGTCTGCTAAATGGCATATATTATATTATATTATATATTATGTTATTCTTTTTTTTCTCTTTCTCCAGCGGGGTGGAATGGAAAGAACATTTTGATGATGATGAGGGGCTCTCCCCGCCCTGAGGTGGCTGTAGTGCCTCTCTCCACCCCCACGTTCACCCCCACCCTGAAGTATGGACACTGGTGGCTTCAGTGCCTCTCTCCACCCCCACCCTGAGGTATGGACACTGGTGGCTTCAGTGCCTCTCTCCACCCCCACCTTTACTCCCTTTGTAAAGGGTGCTACCAGGAACCAATAAGGGTTCCCCTATGGGGACAAGCCAAAGAACCTTTAATGGTTCTACTTTGCCATTCTTTTTCTACGAGTGTATACACTGTGAAAAGTGATTTAGTGATACCTTAAAAGTGATATAAAACATGTAAACCATGGCTTGAATGTCTACACTTTCAACCTTACATATCTAAAAACATTAAATTCTTACAGTTTTCAGTGACATTGTCATTTAGCTGGGAGGCAACCTCTCTGAGCACAAGTTGGTTGGTGATGTACTCCCACTGCTGCTTCATCTCCCTGACCAGGATTAGCTCCTCCTCCCAAAGTCGCCTGAGGCCCTCCTCTTTGTGGAACGCCCTCCTCTTGATGTTGAGATCTTCTGAATCTGTGATTGATTCATGAATAGTTCATCATGCCAGGCATGGCATTATAGCAAAACTGATTGGTACAGAAATGTCAGTGACTGATTGAGGAGCAAAGAAGATAATATACCACATTGCCATGGCCATACATGGACTTCTGCCTGCAAGATGTCATCAATGGAGCAGTGGATCTCGAGCTCCCCTACAGCAGCAATCAGCTTGGCTTTCTCCTCCCGGATCTTATCCGATGGCGACCTTTGTTGCTGTCTAAAATATTTTTTTTTTCTCAGAGTTCGTAAACAAACAAACAAAAAAACAGCAGAAATGTACACAAGCAATAAATTATCTTTAGAGACATATAAAACAGGATGGTGTCAATGACATGTAGTGTACCATTCTGTCTGTAGAGGTAGTGTTTGTGGTGTCTTATGTTCACCGTCAGGTCCTCTATGGCTGTTTGCAAGTTAGCAACCTTTGTGTGGTTCTCTGTGGCTCAGTTTGTAGAGCACGGCGTTAGCAACGCTTAGGTTGTGGGTTCAATCCCCACTGGGGCCAAATATACTGAAAAATGTATGCATTCACTACTGTAAGTCGCTTTGGATAAAAGCGTCTGCTAAATGGCATATATTCTATTCTATTCTATATTGTGTTGCTGCTAACAACTGCTTCTAGGAAGGGTCATTCAAAAACAGACATGATACAGACATTATAATTTAGATAAAAAACAATTCAAAGACATGATACAGACATTATATACAGACATAATTTAGAACATAATTTGTACTATTACAGAAAATGCGGTACCTTCAGACCACAGCCTGACATCGGAGATCCACCTCTCCACTTGGCCATCTTCAACTCCAAACTCGTTGGTCAGGGATTGCAGACTCGCAATTTCAATTGGCAGATTCTTTCTGGTCTGGGGATCATATAGAAATTAGTACAGGTGGTTGCATTTGATGTAAGTATAGCTAGTATATAATCTGGTAGATAATTACAAGACGATACACACTGTATAAGTGCAAGTACACAATGCCTACTGTGCATACCTTATGGTATCGCTGACTCAGCGTATTAGCGATGTTCAGGATCTTTCTCCTGTTCCAATCCATTGACTGTGCCATTGCGAGCTGAAAAACATAAAACATAAAACTAAAACTTACTCATTAGTTTTAGATCTCTATGAAAGCAAACAATAAATGAGGAACAACATAGCAAGGAACCGTTCAACAATCAGTTCAACATAGTTGTGATGTAGTCAGCATGAAACAATGAAAAACAATGTTAGCAAAATATTTAATCTTGCTGAAAAGGTTGATTGCAATAGGCCCACTATCATTACCAGATTTTGACATATGCTTGGTGGTGACAGCAATCCTAGATAATAAGGCATTGCACTGCTCCACCTCCTCACCAGTCGTCAAGCCCCCTCCTGGAATGCTCCACTCCACTTGACCTGGTATCGAATTTGATGATAATTATAGTAATAATAAAATCTATTAATGTCTCTGTAAAGCATATTTTCCTGCAGTTGTGGTGTAGAACCTTTCTCAGTTAAGGTACACCTGCGTGTAGCAGTGATTCAATTTTTTTTAACCAAAACTGGCCTGGAGGATCAACTCACATTTGTAGGTATGCGCTTTGGCGTGCCATACAGACAGGAAGGGCTTTGTGTGCAGGAGATCCTGCAGCTCTGGGCAGTCTTTGGAGACCTTGTTAAGGTAGGGGAAGTAGTGGCAGGCAACATCTGAACACAGGAACTCTACATTTTTATCAGTAAGCTCCCTGTGCAAGTACAGTGGGTAGGCGAAGATCTCGCCACGGTACATGTTGAGAGCCCTTAACAAGGGCCTACAAACTGCAACTTCTAACCCCTCCTCATCTATTCGGCTGTTGGACTTTTTCAATGTCTCCTTTGCAGCTGTCCACTGTGTGCCTCCACACATACCCTTCCCAGGTGCCTGTGCAGGACAAAAATAGGGAAAATGTGTTACAAAGTGATTCAAGTAGGACAAGGTTGGACAACACTTTCACTGGGGGGCTATTCAGCTATTCCAGCCTTTATTAGAAGAATGTTTGCCTTTATGTTAAAAATGGCCATATCATCTAAATGAGAGAATATTACATGTTTTGTCTTTTTGTGGAGGTAATCCACAAAGCTTTCCACTTCCTCATCCTTGCTGACAAACAGCCCCTCGAAAATGCCATGCTCGTCCGTTATGGAAAATAAATACACAATCACCAATACAGTAGAATCAGGAAGTGATGTTTGCGAAAACATTTAATTAGAGATATAAAAAAGAAAGAATTATTCACAGGACAAATAATCCAGGAATACCTCACAGTGTTCTTGAAACGGTAGAGCTTGCGGTTTCCATCCACAGACACAGCAAGCATATGAGGGGTGCAGGCTGGACAAGTGAAGAGCTCCACCTTGCACAACTTCTCCAACTCATGTCTAACCAGGCACCATTGCTCAAAACTTCGGCCAAAGGTATCGGCCAATATCTTCCCAGCCTGATAAAATATAGAAGTGTTACAAAATCAATCAATCACTTCTAAATGTCCACAGGTCCACATTGGAATTAAACAATGTACTACTTACTCTCCCGAACCGAAGTGTTCTTTGGTTGAGCATTTCAACAAATGCCTGTCGCGACATCCCGGGCGCTGCACTCTTCATTTCCTACAAGGAAATGAAGACATCCTGAGAAAACAGACTGCAGAAATACACACTGGCAGGCCAGTAGCCACTCTTCTGGATGTCCTTGATACCTGCTGTCCAGGTGGCTCCACACGACAGACAACGTAATTCTGGCATTACCAGACTGTAGCGACCTAGAGACAGGAATGTGTTAACACATTTACTATAATCTTAATCTAAGATGAATTTATTCAAATGCAAAAAGTAACCCTAAGAAGTTTTTTCAATATTGTAGTAGAAAAAGGAAAGTTAAGGATGAGGTTAAGTCCATTAAGAATAAGGAAGGAACTTTGGTTTATAATAATAAGGACATTGCAAACACACTAAACAGTTACTTTGTGGAGAGTTTTACTAGAGAAGAGGTTATAAATATGCCTAAATGTATAGACAAGGTACGGAATGTTTTGGAGGACTTTGAGATAAGGGATGTAGAAGTACTACAAAAACTACAAAAACTTAAGACAAATAAGGCAGCAGGCCCGGATGGCATATATCCCAGAGTACTCAAAGAACTTGGGGAAATTATATATAAACCATTGACAGATATTTTCAGTCAATCCATAATCACTAGAGAAATACCAGATGACTGGAAACAGGGTAGTATAATTCCAATATATAAGAAGGGGACCGTACTGACCCAGGGAACTATAGGCCTGTCAGTTTAACTTGCATCGCATGTAAAATGCTGGAATGTATTATTAGGGATAAGTTGGAATCATTCTTGAAAAATAATAGTATTTTAAGGGAGAGCCAGCATGGATTTCTCAAGGAGGTCATGCCTAACAAACCTCCTGGACTTTTTGAAGAGGCTACAAAGTGTGTTGACCTGAACCAGGCTTATGATGTTATATATTTGGACTTTCAGAAAGCATTTGACAAGGTACCACATGAGAGGCTCATTGCTAAAATGAAATCAGTAGGAATTGTAGGAGTAGTTTCACAGTGGGTTAAAAATTGGCTGCAAGGGCGAATACAAAGAGTAACAGTAGGTGGGGCCGAATCTGACCTCGGTGCTGTGGGCAGTGGTGTCCCGCAGGGATCGGTGCTGGGACCTCTGCTCTTCCTTATTTACATAAATGATCTGGATATGGACATTAGTAGCAAAATAGTTAAATTTGCAGATGATACTAAACTTGGGGGTTTGGCAAACAGTTTGGAATCGACTAAAGTAATCCAAGATGATTTAAACAAAATCCCAAAATGGGCAGATACATGGCAGATGACGTTCAATATTGCTAAATGTAAAGTTATGCATGTGGGAAATAAAAACATTAGACAGCAGTATTTTATGGGAGGAGAAAAGTTAGTTGGTGTTCAATTTGAAAAGGATTTAGGAGTTGTAGTGGATCAAAGCCTATCTGCATCAAAGCAGTGTGCTACAGCAGTGAAAAAAGCCAACAGGATGCTGGGATACATAGCAAAAAGTATTGAGTACAAATCAAAGGAGGTTATATTAATGTTATATAACGCCTTTGTCAGACCGCACTTAGAATACTGTGTGCAGTTCTGGGCACCGCACTACAAGAAAGATATTGAAGCTCTTGAAAAAGTCCAAAGAAGGGCAACTAAACTGATACCTGGTATGAAAGGTAAAAGTTATGATGATAGACTTAAGGCACTCAATCAATTTAAACTTAGCAAACGCAGACTTAGGGGGGATTTGATTGAGGTTTTTAAATTCCTAAAAGGGATTAACAAAGTAAAATACCAAAGATTTTTTAAGATAAGTGGGGTCAGCAGAACAAGAGGCCACAGGTGGAAATTAGTTAAAGGCAAATTCCGCACAGATATTAGGAAGTTTTTCTTTACACAGAGAGTTGTCAATGCCTGGAACAGCTTGCCAGGTCAGGTAGTAGAGGCAGAAACGCTCGGGCTATTCAAGGCCAGGCTAGATGTAGTACTAGATGTTCTTTAGATTAGGACATGATGAGCCAAGATGGGCCGAACGGCCCGTTCTCATCATTATGTATTCTTATGTTCTTATATATTATTACCATTCATGGTTACGAGGACAACAGGCTTGCCAGCGTTACTGGTGATGGCTTGGGATGCACAATGGCAAATGTCTCGAGGCAGCTTAAGAGGTAGAAGTCGAGCTATATGAAATGAAAATAGGAAAATAGAGGATCAGTACAAAATTTGCATATTCATAAAATATGTCTTTCTGATCTATTTAATATTGAATATACAATACAATTAATCATTAATATTGTTTTACATAATAATCAAGTTCATAGGATAATAATATAGTATTATATGATTGACTTACTAAGTTCATGAGGCCCATTTTCAACAGTGATGCCTGCAGTGGTAGGTAGCGGCTGAAAAAACCCTCCAATCATTGAATCCCTGTTGTGGAGCACCATAGATTGATGTCTGGTGTTGTCACAGGAAGCAGTAGAACTGAAATGGTAAACAGTCTCTGCAGGGTACAACAGCTGGACTACTCTCACACAGTTGGCAGAGGTGTCTTGTCACATCCTCCTGAGCTAACATGTTCTGGATTAGCTCAGGTGCTGCCTCCTTCCACCTGTCCGGGGTATATATACAAAGGGCAATCATTTCCAAACCACTGAACGTATTTGTATGACAATGCCCTCAAATGACAGCTGACAGTCTGCTTTCACCGCATGTTGGTGATTCTATTACAAATTCAGTATTTGTGGACACCAGGTCCAGCTACACAAACTGCAGGCCTGAGGTTATCAATACAGTCAAAACCATGTTCAGGAGTGCATACCAGCTGTTCTAGGAACATCAGAGCTGCTGCTACTGGGAACATCTGTAAATGGAAAACAACACAAACTTAAATATTCCTATTTACTAGAAGGTCTAGTTTTAAATTTCAATAGGGTTAGTGACTATACATAAAAAAAAATAGATGCACACCATGTTGAATGCTATCTACATAGCACTGATGCTGGGCGCTGGATAAAGACAGAATGTTATTTAAAACACGGTCTTTACAGGGCCCTGTTTTACAAAACCATACTAGTACTTTTCAATGCAACATCTCTAAACACTAACCTAGTTGACCCTTTTTTGTCCTTTTAGAAGATGTAGAGGAGCTTGGCCATTGGGCAACAACATCTCCATTTACATCCCTTTTCCTCCAACGCACAGTCATTTCTGGAGGTAGAGGGACAGATTTGGTGGTCTTGTAGTCCTGCTGGGTGTATGACAAACAGTACAAAAGGCAGCAGTGTTTATGCTTTGATTACAATGTATTGCTTTAACATAGAGTATCGCTATCGCTGGTAACAAGCATGACACTAATCATCACTGCATGTTAAAGAGAGGGTGACATGCCTTTTCTGAGCAGCTTTCCATAACATTGGAGATTCATATGATGTGGTAAGGAGGGCGTGCCGTTACGTGATTGGCCAGTACTGTCCGGCGCCAAATTCAAGTCATGCCTCGCATTCACTGGATAAAGTATCAATCATAAATCACTCATATTTACAAATATTTACCAAACATGGAAACCGGGGGGTGCAATGAGGTTATTGTAATCCGGAAGTGGCCACTATGGTGAGTAAAGACTAAGAACTAAATATCACACATATGACCAATTTTTTTTGGACTAAAATATTTCTCCTTGATAATATTCAAACTCATAACACAGATTTTCAACTGGAAAAGTCGGTTTTTGATGTCGCTATCTCTTTAATAACACAAATATACCCAATTAATCAAATTAACAAATCAGCCGTAACTAACCTGACCCTTCAATTCCTCAAGCAACCGGTCTGCATCTTTTAACTCCTCTTCCAACTGCTGTAGAGGGATGACTACATTTATTGCTTTGACATGAGTAACATTTATTGCTTTTACAGAGACCTAGCACACTATCTGGCTGGTACCTGCTCTTCCCATTCTACAAGCAGCCGGTCTGCTGATTTCAATTCTTCTTCCAAATGCTGCTACTGCTGTAAATCAATCATTGTTTCTCTGCAAGTAAGTACAAGCAAATGTTAAAGTGAAGTAGAATTTCCACGCAAGTTGCACGTTTCTATCTAGCGCGTATCCTCCCGTTGGGTCTGGGCGCGGCTTAGGCAAAATATCGTTCATCAAAATCATTAATTTATTAACAGTTC
This sequence comes from Aldrovandia affinis, assembly GCA_029706075.1. Lineage (NCBI taxonomy): Eukaryota > Metazoa > Chordata > Actinopteri > Notacanthiformes > Halosauridae > Aldrovandia > Aldrovandia affinis. The sequence continues at coordinate 491,861 of JAINUG010000313.1, forward strand.
CAGTTGTCACTAACTACACCAGCTTCACAATACATTATATAATGATCGCTGAACAAAATACAATAATAAAATGTGTGTCATACTTTTTTAAAATGTTGATTACACACTCCAAATAAACGATGTCACCCAGCATGCATTAGGTCTATATTGTTGGTTGGTATTCGATATTTTTAAAATCATTTTCCGTGTATAGTAAATGAAATCATTTCTGGTATATGTGTATGTGATTTTAAGCAATTAAATTTGAATAAGTCACAATAGTTTGATTATCTAAAAATAGACTAGTTACTACACATTTGCGTTCAGGTGTAGGCTACTGTCTGCCCGTGGCGTCTAAATCCGTCAAAATGGGAATTGTAGCTACCTGTGATTTTAAGTAGGCTACATTTGCATTGAGGTGTACTGTCTGCCCTTGGCGTCAAACTCCGCCGAAGTGGGAATCGTACCTAGGTCGTCATGAAATGAAGCCAAAGGCTTCCAGGCGATGACAAGGGGCCCTTGCAGAAGCTGCAATATCTGACGAGTTGGGAATGAGAACGTGTTGGTGTAACAGTAACAGTGCTCTACAACCGTACATTCAATACAGCATCGTTTGCAGGAAAAAAAGTTAACTGTTTTATAAAGTGAAACAATGCTGTATTGAACATATAGTTGCAACTGTTACTGTGATTGCTGATAGGGCAACTCTAACAGAGATTCTTAAATATGTCACTCACTGCTTCTGGATTCAGCCCCAACACGCCCACCTTACTGGAACAAACATGCCTGTGAGGTTGTTTGCGAAAAGGTGTACAACATTGAGAGCAAACGTGCCGTTCAACAGAAACCGTAGCAAAACGTTTTGCTTGCTGAACACACCCTCATGTGAGTCAAGCTCTAATTAGACAGTCCTAATATAAACAATTAAGAATGAATACAACACAAATGGGGAAAAAATAGTGTGCTCTAGGAGATGGTACAGATATTTGTGTTAATTACATTCCGTATCTGCATTACATTACATTTACATTTTAAGCATTTAGCAGACGCTCTTATCCAGAGCGACTTACAAGATGTGCATTAATACATGGTAAGAACAATCATAGTTCGCACAAGAGATCAGTGCAGTAATACAGCGATATACATCCTTGTTGGCAGCTGCATACCATACCTGTAACACTGGGAAGGAAAAGGTTAGTACAGTAATTTTTTTTGAGGAGTAAACAAGCATACATATACTAAAAGTATTAAACAAGATGGCAGTGGTTATGACAATTGGCTAGATGTACAGATGTATTCATAAATATGCCATTTAGCAGACGCTTTTATTCAAAGCAACTTACAGTAGTGAATGCATATTTTTCAGTATATGTGGCCCCAGTGGGAATTGAACCCACAACCTAAGCATTGCCAATGCATGCTCTCCCTACTGAGCCACAGGTAAAAGGATTATAGAATGAATGCTAAAGTGTCCTACTCTCTGATTGACTTCAATAGACACAGATCGATACAGATACACAAATTGTACCGCACACCTACGTGGAGATGGCACTGTACAGCACCCGGAAGTAAATATCTCCTTGTTCGCTTCAAAGGGTCTCTTGAAAACAGCTTGCTTACCTGATGGAGGAGAGTGGCCACAGCACACATCATTAAATTGAAATCTAGAGCATCTGAACACAAGGTGTGAATTTGTATTTTTTTATTTTATGGCCTAATGTATGAGGATAGCAAAAATGAACAGGCTGCTTCAGTTGTTTAATGAAAATTGTAAAGCAACTGAAGACTGTAAATCATGTTTACAGAGAGAAGACTGCAAATCATTACAGAGACATCTCAATCTTTTGAGATGTCTCCACCCCTTTTTGTCACCTCGGCTGACAAAAGTCACCAACTGAAGGCCTCTACACGCTTCTACGTAACTTGTGCAACTTCTTCGCGGGTCGCGCAATGCAACAATGTCGCAAGCACTCTGCAATATATACTTCTGCAAAGGCTATGCGCAGCCTATGCAACATGGTGTCCTTACACTTCTGTACACTAGTAGGTGTCAATGTATTGAACAAGGTCGATAAAGTTTTCATGAAAGCAGGGAAACTCCTCGTTGTTTCCAACTTCCGGATCCTGCAAAACAACAACAATAACAATAACAAGCTGGTTCATTTTATACCGTGTTGAAAAATGATGCTAGCTATCTATATCGTTAGCTACTAGCTCGATGAACTGTGACCTACGAACTATAACTATGACAGCTCCGCCTCCATTCGCTAACTAACCAATCAATGATGCGCAACATCTACATGAACAGTTGTGCTGTGGTTGCGAGTTTGATTTTTGTGCTAGGTATGCGACACTCTGAAACCCCCTCTGCCTGGGTTGCAAAGGTTGCGTTGATGTTGCAGAGCCCTGGTTGTGTTGCTGTCGTGTTGTTGTCCTTCGAGCATGTAGAGGCCTTAAGTACTTGGCCACAGAAAGTACATCAGTTTGAAACAAGAGAGAAAACAAGGAGAAGGCAAAACAAGACAAAATGAGTAGCCTGTTGGGAAGGTGCCTTTTGAAAAACCTGCGCAGGCAGACAGAGTGGGACCATCTTTGGCGGGTTTATGGCTCTGTGAGTGAAGCCAGGGCACTTGGGTATGTAGCGGTGGTGAACCAGTGCCACACTCCACAACTTCAGGGTTCTACCTATGAGCTGGAAATTATGGATCATGGAGAAAATAATTATTGCCCGCTAGATTAAAGCAGAGGTCAACATGGTATGATTGGCCTCGTCATTTGGTAGCAATGCTCTTGAGCATATTATGCCTCTCCAAATATCAGCTCAACTAACATCTCGGTATAAATGAAGCTGGCCCTAATGATGTTTGATATCGCCACAATTCTCAACATGAGAGGAGAATATCAATGGCAACCTTGAAAAGATATCTTGTGGTTGTGAGTGATCCAAAACCAAAATATAAAAAGAAGGTCCGAACCTGACTTGCACTCAAACTTCTTCGTAAATTATGGGCTAAGAAGGGAGTGAGCCAAACTCCCCCTCAAAACACTTAAAGTGCAACCTGTTGGTGGCACGAGGCTTAGATTGGAGGTGGAATTCTACAAGTTTCTCTTTCCTTTTTCTCTTGGAAGATCTGGTGCCAGCTAACACCTGGGTTGCGTGTGTTTTGAATTTTTGGAGAGACAAGCTTGGTTTGGTATTATTTTCTTCCATTTCATCTATTTTGTGATTGTTACATGTCAATTTTATGTCCAGGATTTAATAGTTGTTAAGGTAGTTGAACCTACGTCTGTAGATTGGATGTTGAATATTTTGTCTAACTGTTAAAACTGAAACAACTGAATAAACCAGCTGTTAATTTTAATTGAATTGTGAGTTGTATATGTTGATGAAGGTTGATCCACCAGATTGCTCTGCCTATCAATGAATTTGGAGATTTAATTGATCATTGGTATCCTGTGTAGTAATTATTATATTAATAAATATAGATAAGTGAGGGGTTTTAATACATAATACCAATTGTGTTCAGTATTCAGAGTGCTGAACTTTAAACAAGGGCATTTGACTGTTAAGGCTACTGGATTCAGGGAATAGACCATTTTTATTCGAACTTCACTGTTCTGACAAGCCGGAAAAGAAGTGGAATTTGGCATCACTTTGTGCCCGTTTCAGATTCATCAGCAAAATGCAACATTTGCAAAAGGAACTATTCCCATAAAGGTGGATCAACCTCTAATATGCGCAGACATGTAATTAATCAGCACCCAACTGTACGTCTGTTGGAAGAGAGAGGATGACACTGCGGCCAATCCTACAACAGCATCGACATCTTCAGCTGCTTTAACATCTTCAACTGCTTTGGGTACTGCAGCTGTCTTTAATGTTACAGTGTCCACATCTGGCAGTGTAGGTGCCAGTTCAACTATAGCCACCTCTACTACTACTTATTCAGCTGCAGCACCTGTTAGACAGAAAAGGCCACAACAAACAACCAAGCCTAGCTTTGTAAAAAGGCCTATGGGGCCAGTGAGGCAACGGCAGGTGGATGAGGAATTGGTGAAGATGATTGCAACAGATTTTCAGCCATTTTCCATAGTGGAGGACAAAGGTTTCAGAGCCTACACAAAAGCACTTGACCCATAATACAGGCTACCAATCAGGAGGACCCTGGCATGCAACCTGTATGATAACCTGCATACTGAAATCCAAGAACATATAAATAAAGCTACAGCTGTTTGTCTCACCACTGACTGCTGGACATCAAGAAACAGAACGCTTTATGTCTCACATGCTATTATGTGAAAGATTACCAGCTTACCACTCGTCTCCTGGACTGTTTTTCATTTATTGAAAGGCATACTGCACAAAATTTGGCAGATGAGCTCCTCAGAGTTGCTTCAGAGTTGCTTCAGAGTGGGGAATTAAAGACGAAGTGGTAGCATGTGTAAGTGACAATGCAAGCAACATTAAAGCTGCCATTCAAATCACAGGGTGGAAATATGTGCCATGTTTTGCACACACACTAAACCTCATTGTGAAGGAGGGTCTCAAGGCAATGGACTCTACTGTGAATAAAGTCAAAAGTGTGGTGGACCACTTTCACAGGAGTGCCATTGCCATGGTACGATTCAAAGCAACTCAACTGTAAATGGGATTACAGGAGCTCCGGCTAAAACAATATGTTGTAACACGATGGAACTCCACACTGATGATGCTGAGGAGATTTGTGGAAATGAAAGATGCTATAATCTCCACCTTAGCACTTGTCAACCCCACACTCGACACCTTAACACCTGATGAATGGGAGATGATTCAGGAGTTGTGTGTCATCCTTCAACCTTTTGAGGATATCACAGTGGAAATCAGTGCAGAAAGGTAAGCTTAAGTTACTGTCCAGAGTTAAAACATGTTTGTCTAAAATGTTGTAACAGTGATAGAGATATTAATACAGACATGGAGGGGAAAAAGCTGCTACTCGTTAGCAAAAATCGAACTAGTAAACTACCACAATGTTAGGTAGGAGAGCTAGGATTGTCACTTTTCTGCTGTGTGGGAGTGGTTTACCTGGTGAAGGTTGGGTCCACTGGTGTGACTGTGAAGTGTGAGAGAGCAAATAAGTAGCCCGGCAGGGGTTTGAGGTTGTAAGCACAATGGCTCGATGTGATTGGCTGATTTGTTGCTGGGGTAAACAGGGCATTTTTGGTCAAGTATAAGTCAGTTCTTATAATCTTTCAGTGCAATGCTGTCTTCTTGGTTACAGGTTTGTGACTTCATCCAAAGTTGTCTTTATGGCCAGAGGGCTACAACATCTTGTGGCTACAATGAGCAGGCAACCCTCCAGCCAATCAATACAGTGGTGGAAACCCTGCACACTCTGATTGGATCAAGATTTGGAAACATTGAGGGATTCCATGTCCTTGCTGAGGCTACACTTCTTGATCCTATATTCAGGAAGAGGAGTTGATTTGCATGTACCTACTGCGGAGAAATCAGTGTCAAGAGAATGGCAATTGTATGTTCTACCATTAAATGAAACACGAGAAGAGGGAGAATTTCATGTGCGATTGTTTAATAAACAATGAATACAGTGCCGTGAAAAAGTATTTGCCCCCTTCCTAATTTCTTCATTTTTTGCATATTTGTCACACTTAAATGTTTCAGATCATCAAACAAATTTTAATATTAGACAAAGATAACCTGAGTGAATAGAAAATGCAGTTTTTAAATGATGATTTAATTTATTAAGGGAAAAAAGCTATCCAACCCTACCTGGCCCTATGTGAAAAAGTAATTGCCCCCCCTTAATAAATCAACCGATTAACCAATTTTGTTTTGAAAGCGGAGTTCAATTTCACAAGCCGCACCCAGGCCTGATTACTGCCAGACCTGTTGAATCTAGAAATCACTTAAATAGAGCCTGTCTGACAAAGTGAAGTAGGCTAAAAGATCTCAAAAAGCAGCACATGATGCCGCGATCTAAAGAAATTCAAGAACAGATGATAAACAAAGTCATTGACATCTATCAGTCTGGAAAGGGTTACAAAGCCATTTCTAAGGCTTTGGGACTCCAGTGAACCATGGTGAGAGCCATTATCTACAAATGGAGAAAACTTGGAACAGTGGTGAACCTTCCTGGGAGTGGCTGGCCTACCAAAATTACTCCAAGAGCGCATTGACGACTCATCCAGGAGGTCACAAAAGACTCCAGACGAACATCTAAAGAACTGCAGGCCTCACTTGCCTCAGTTAATGTCAGTGTTCATGATTCCACAATAAGAAAGAGACTGGGCAAAAATGGCATCCATGGGAGAGTTCCAAGGTGAAAACCACTGCTGATCAAAAAGAACACAAAGGCTCGTCTCACATTTGCCAAAAAACATCTTGATGACCCCCAAAACTTTTGGGAAAATATTCTGTGGACTAATGAGTCAAAAGTGGAACTTTTTGGAAGGTGTGGGTCCCGTTACATCTGGTGTAAAACTAACACAGCATTCTATAATAAAAACATCATACCAACAGTCAAACATGGAGGTGGTAGTGTGATGATCTGGGGCTGCTTTGCTGCTTCAGGACCCGGACGACTTGCCGTAATTGATGGAACCATGAATTCTGCCCTCTACCAGAAAATCCTGAAGGCCATCAGTTTGTGACCTCAAGCTCAAGCGCACTTGGGTTATGCAGCAGGACAATGATCCGAAACACACCAGCAAGTCCACCTCTGAATGGCTCAAGAAAAACAAAATGAAGGTTTTGGAGTGGCCTAGTCAAAGCCCAGACTTAAATCCGATTGAGATGCTGTGGCATGACCTTAAACAGGCAGTTCATGCTCGAAAACCCTCCAATGTGGCTGAATTAAAACAATTCTGCAAAGAAGAGTGGGCCAAAATTCCTCCACAGCGATGTAAAAGACTCATTGCCAGTTATTGCAAACGTTTGATTGCAGTTGTTGCCGCCAAGGGTGGCACAACCAGTTATTAAGTTCAGGGGGGCAATTACTTTTTCACATGGGTGATATGGGTGTTGGATAACTTTTTTCCTTCAATAAATGAAATAATCATTTAAAAACTGTATTTTGTGTTTACTCGGGTTCTCCTTGTCTTATACTACATTTTGTATGAAGATCTGAAACCATTCAGTTTGACAAATATGCAAAAATAGAGGAAATCAGGAGGGGGGCAAATACTTTTTCACGGCACTGTATACCCTCATCAGCGTCACTGTCCAAATACGTTCGGTGTACGCTGTAGTTTAGAAGAATTTTTTTTTTTTTTAAGACCTTTAAAGTATTATATTAAAGTATGAACACAAAAGTTCATTTTTATAAGTATACTTAAAGTGCACTTTAAAGTACTTTAAGTATACTACTATAATGTACTTACTTATAAACTATATTTGTACTAAGTAGACTGATTTGGAACAACTTTTAGTTGCTTTGGTATACTTTAAAGTGCATTTAAAGTTTATTTTAAGTATATGTTTGAATACTTCAAAGTATCCGTGTTGTGCACTTTCAATTTATGTAGATTTGAAATACTTACAAGTATACTTTTGAATACTTCAAAGTATCTGTGTAGTATACTTTCAATTTATGAAGTAAACTTACGTAAGTACTTAAAGGTTTCCTTTTGAATACTTCAAAGTATCTGTGCAGTTCACTTTAATTTTATTTCAAATGTGTCCAGTATGAATTCCACTTTAAACTTTACAAGAAATATACTACTGTATTCAAGTGTATTTAAAATCTTTAAAATACAGGAATTACTTAAGAATTAATTTGTATGTCCTTACTGGTAGAAACCCAAATTACCCAAATAAATCTTAGACCCAAGACACAAAATGTGACAGTACAGTAGCAGTTTTCATTAATGTAATCTGGGTCTGTGTTGAACATCCAAAATATATATATATAAAAAATAAAGCTCACTTTTACCTGCCGTATCATATTCTCATAACATTCTGACATTGTTTTTATATCAAATATTGAAAGTTATAGCCTGCATTCGGACATAAACTACCTATAGCATAACTTTGCGTGTCAACAGATCTACTATTAAAGGGATGCTCCACCCTAATATGAAAGTTTGTCAGATGTTTTCAGACCACAAAAGTAGTCTAGTGAGGAGATTAATCCATATCCCACACCATCAGTTCTGTAGATACAGCTGTACAGCTGCTTGTACTATCTTGTACTACATTAAAATTAACAGGGGTTATGGTTATTTTAAGTAACAATATGCTTTTTAAAAATGTATACATGAAATACAGGCTCACATCTTTTCTGCCTTCACATGTTTGAAGCATTCATTGTTGAACTTCTTGCCTATGATCCTCCAGACATCTTGCATAGTTATTTCTTTGAATTTCGCCATAGCGTGCCCTGTAAAATTACATTTAAAAAACAAAGAATATTGTCATTATTTAACATAGTACAAAATAGTACAGACAGTACTCTTATTTATTTTGTCATTTAATGTCTAATTAAGGCGGCACGGTGGTGCAGTGGATAGCACTGTCGCCTCACAGCAAGAAGGTCTTGGGTTCGAATCCAGGCCGGGGGCCTTTCTGTGTGGAGTTTGCATGTTCTCCCCATGTCCGCGTGGGTTTCCTCCGGATACTCCGGTTTCCTCCCACAGTCCAAAGACATGCACGTTAGCCTAATTGGATAGTCTAAATTGCCCGTAGGTATGGGTGTGTGAGTGAATGGTGTGTGTGCCCTGCGATGAATTGGCGACCTGCCCAGGGTTTATTCCTGCCTCTCGCCCCTATGCATGCTGGGATAGGCTCCAGCCCCCCCGCGACCCTGACCAGGAATAAGCGGCTAAGACAATGAGATGAGATGAGATGTCTAATTAATGCATCCTACACACCGATTGTGGCATCAATCTTCTCAGGGTTCATGGCTGGTTTGGATTCAAGGTCTTTGTGTGCTCCAGATTGTCAGCCAGTTAGACTGGATGTAGCCACGGTTTCCCTTCCAAACACCAGGGCAGCGAGATCTCTAATGTAGAGGGAAGGGTTCAGGTTCTTCAGACACTTCAATTGAACGAGCAGATACGCAAATTGCAGATCCTGGCATCAGAGGCATCTGAAAAATATAAATGTACATTTAACATTTATTTAAAGGACAACATCGACATTTTGGCAAATAACAGAAATATTAAACTTTTTTACCATGTAATAAACACCTTTAATGACAGTAATGACAAACAATAGATTGCATTTATATAGCCTACTGTAGCATCCTTAATACAGGGTATGTTTATCTGCTATAGCAGCTGTTAGTTGACACCCCAGCATTCTATGTATTAGAAATGTACCTGGTCTTCAAGATTCCCTGGCACAACACTCAAAGATGGAGATGGAGAAGCATTATCTGATGCATTGGAGGGTGAGGAGGTGGACCATGGTGATTAACTTCGCTCCAGTAGGCCTTTCAAGGAACTTGGAATTGATGATGGGAGGTCTTTATAAAGAAGAAAAGGTGAAGAAGAAGAAGAAGATTGATATTTACCACACAATGAGATAGACAATCACATTTATAATGGGAAGCAGCCTTATGATTTTCACAATAAGGGCACGAAGGCTCACAACTGTAATATGTTTGGGCACACTGCAGTTTTACATCATGAAATGTTTTTTTCCTAGAGAAATGACCTTTGAGGGCATGCAGGATTTCCTCCTATTTACTGTAATCTTGTTCCTTCAGCCTCTGTTTACCTCTTGCCCTAATTTCCTTCTCGAGTGCTCCTCTTCCTCTGATTCAGAGTAACTGTAAGACTACAACACAAATGTACAGTATTGTTGTAGTTTCAACTAAGCTCGCACACCAAGCAACCACTATTCATTACGTAGGCTGCATACAATCTATCCATATAACTCACTGAACAGAATTACAATCATGTTGTTCATATTTGCTGCCTAAAATTCAAATTTCAGAAAGGAAATAACATGGTAATGCTTACTTGCTGATCAGAAGTGTGTTTCCTTTTAACCATCAACTCTTATTTTAAGCTTTCAATCATTTTGTTTGCTGCCTCCTTCTCAGGACAGTGCCCTTTACATGTAAATAGAAGAAAATAATTACATTCAAATATTTAACAGAGAAATAAAACCACTGGATTGAATTGGTCAATGGCTAAAAATGAGACTAGTACTGATTTATTTAACACATTGAAATATGTTGCTGGTAGATTTATCCCTTTTGAAATATACCTGTTTTACTTTTGCCGGTCTGTGTTCCTCTCCATCAAATATTTTCACATCCGTAACCCGAGCACGCAAAAAAACCAAAAAAACATTATGTTACAAACACTACTATGATTATCATGTCTTTGTATTTATTAGGATTAAACACATTAGAAATAGTTATACTATGCACATTTATGTAGGAATGAGTTTTAGATTTTATTTGAATTACCGGAAGTTATCTGTCAACCAATGATGTCAAAGGAAAACACATTGAAGAAGAGGCATACATGTCAGAGTTGCATGTCAGCTTTCAGCTTTGTGGTTTGATTCAACAAATCATGAAGCGGAGTGGTATATTGGCAATCAGATGACAGAGATTGATTCAAGACTAGTTAACATAAAACCACCTGTTGAAGTTACTAGAGTGCCCATGTCACTGGGTGAGAGAAAGTACTGGAAGGCTTTGGAGTGGAGAGCCTTTCTGCTATTTTATGTGTTGCCCATGCTGAAAGGTGTTCTTCCAAACAAGTTTTCATTCTAGTGTTTGGAATATACACTTTACTGCAGGATACAGTCAAAGTGTGCAAAATTAATGTGTCTGAACTAGCACTCAACAAGTTTGCCCTAGAATTTCAAAGACGGTATGGAAAGCAGCATATGAGTTTCAAAATGCACCTGCTCATACACATTCCACGTAGTGTAAAATATTAGGGCCCATTATGGGCTACTTCAACCTTTGCATTTGAATCTAATAATGGCAAGCTACCCAAGTACTTGGTGTTCACGGAACTCAGTATGTTCCTAAACAGATAGAAACAACATTTTTGTTATGGAGGGCATTGCCTGAGAAGGCCAAAAATGTCATGGCTGGAGCAAGTGAGTAGGTTCAGTGCTTTTTTGATGAACTTTATTTTAACAACCGTAAAACTGAAAAGTGTGACTTCGTAAATGACATTGTCAGAGGGTTTGGCCATCCACCATTACAAAAAAACATTCCAGTTACCCACAGGCTTGCTATGGAGCAAATATTCGGGGACCTAAGTAATTGCTTTTGGTAACACAGCCGTGTTTTGGTCAAAGGAGTTCTGTTTCACAGTCAAAAATATGACCGAATTAAGAAAAGAGACAACAGTGTGGTAATGTTGATGGAGGGTAAAATTGGCTTGATAGTTGATTTGGTCATTTTTAAGCACATGTGCTTACATGAAAACCCTGCAAACTGTGGATGTATGAAGCACTGCTGTGTGGTGTGAATTAGGGCTGCAACTGACGATTATTTTATTGGTTAGTCGATTAATTGTGAATTAAATTACTTGTTTATCAGGCTACTTGTTTATTAGGGTGATGGTAAACGTTGGACTTGGACATAGAAACATTGAAATTCAAATTTGTTGAATAAACATATTTTAGGAGAAGTTATTCATATTTCGAACGTGATTCATTCATTGCGCACTAGTTAGATGACACATGTTGCGCATGTTATGACTTTGAACGTCTGCCATTTCCACTGCAAAGACGGCACAAGTAAAATCAGAGACGTTATAAAGCTAACCTTACAACTGGTTCGTTTAGACAAGACTGCTTTTGAAACGGTATATCCATATTTACATTGAAAATTATAACAGCCGCTGATGTTGCTTTTTATTTGCCTTACAAAACGCTTGATCGCTGATACCATTATGGAATGTAAAACCGTGGTCAAAGTTGTGCAGTTACACAGTAGCCTAATATAGCTACCGGTATGCATAACGTTAAGTGGCTGGAGCCGTCATAACTTGGCAGTGGAAATGGGGCTTTGTAACGTTAGTGTAACTGTGGCGTTATAACGATTCCAACAGTCCAGTCCAATTCCAACAATTATCATGGCTGTATTTACATTAATACGAGAGCTCTAGCTAGATTGCAGACATGCGTGGGGTTTTAGGTTCATTTCACTAAAATCACGCAATCAACACACTATAATTTAATACAGCTCATTCAAGGACATGTCTGAGAATAGCAATGTTGACAACGTTACAGAGCTACATATACATAACAATAGCAAGCTAGATAACCTAGCATCACACTTACCATGTTGCTCCATCCTGTGCATCGAGTTGGCGGGTCACGGCTCCTGGATGCTTTCTTTTAAGGTGTTTGTGCATGGTCGTCGTGCTGCTGTGATATGCCATTTCGGCTTTGCACAGCGTGCAAAGCACCATATTATTGGGTTTTTGCTTAAAGAATTCCCACACTTTGGATGCTCTGGGTCGTTTTTTTTGGATGAACTCTCTACCGCACTCTCAGCTGGGTTTTGGGTTTGCCGTCCATGTTCAAAACAATACGACGCGTCGGTCATGAATATGCAAATTGACGAAATTCCCACACTTTGGATGCTCTGGGTCGTTTTTTGGATGAACTCTCTACCGCACTCTCAGCTGGGTTTGCCGCCGCCATGTTCAAAACAATACCACGCGTCGGTCATGAATATGCAAATTGACGAAATTACATCGTCGACTAATCGTTGCAGCCCTAGTGTGAATTTATATGTTATATTCAACAATTGATGGGTATATACACTGAGTATAAAACATTAAGAAAACATGCTCTTTCCATAAGATGAGAATGGAAAGAGAATGGAATGGCTGCTCGGTCAGTGACAGCATCACATGCTTAGACTATGCTATTTAAAGCAGGTACCTAGGGATTGTGTGTTTGTGCACTTCAGAGTAAGAATGGGCAAGACAAAATATTTCAGCGACTTTGAACGGGGCATGGTAATAGGTATTTCATGGAAAGAGCAGATGTTCTTAACGTTCTGTATACTCAGTATATAATTAATTTAAATGACCATTGAACAGAAGAAAACATCGCTGAATGCAGTTTTAAGTAATTGGAAATTGAGTGTTACTCCATTAAGTAGTGAAAAGACTGGAAACAAATAATTATATTTACTGTAGTGATATTACTGTATACTGTATGAGAACTTGTAACTTGTAAGACATGAAAAGTAAAACTGCCAATGGCACAATGGGTTTTCCCTTAATTATTATGTAACCCCCCCCCCTAATCTGTTGCTTTTTTAAAATATGTATTTTGCTTGGAAGTGAGGAGTCATATAAATGCCTGTACTTTCTGACCTCTTCGCACAGTCGCTCGTCACTGAAGCTCTCAATTGTTTATTAAAGGCAGTTAAGGGGTTAAAAAGATAACGGAAAACCCGTCCCAGTCAACCAATCATCAACGATACAGGTCTTGCGGCTGGCGCGGACGCCTAGTTAGAAAATTTGGCGCGCAATTGTGTCACTTTGGCCGCGCGCCCCCTCGCGTCAGGCGAATCTGTCAGTTATGTGTTGCTAGAAGCGCAGTCCTCATTGGCGGTAGAAGTTTTTAAATCGGGCATATTTTCAGAGTATACTACCAGTTTAGTTTCCACTCGTATTCAAGTAAAGATCACTAAGTCATTATGGCCTTTAGTTCAGGGACAGGTAATACCCTCCCCGAAGGTTTGTTGCACAACGTAATGGGGTTAGAGCCTTCCTTGTACACCGAACGCGGGCTCCTGGACGATATGGATCTTCCGTTTGTCGTTTTACAACCTCAAAACGAATTAAAATTTTCTGATTCAGAAATTGAAGATAAAGAGTGGATGAGGCCGATCGAATCCCCCGAAGAAGAAGAAGATAACGGAGAACACGAAACCTCATCATCTGCTGCAGAACAGCATTTAAACCAATTTCTCCAGAAACAAGCGAATGATGGTTTCCCAAAACAAGACGATCCGGAAAAAAAGTCTGACTCTTCAAACGCATACGGTAAATTATGCTTTACAATGGCCTCATGCTAATAATTAGCCTCATGCTAATAATTAGCCTGCTAGGCTAATTAAAAAAAACTCATCCGGTAGCTTAAAGTCTGTTTAGTGGCACATCTTGTTCATTCGTCCATTCATTCATTCATTCACCTAGTGAGCCAGTGAACCAACGTTCGTAGAACATAATAATCAATAATTTATTTTCTGAATTTGGCGGTGCCTGGCTTATTAAACGGTAGAGACCAGATGCCACCCATGCAGAGGACAGGGTTAGGTTTATGTGTAAGGCTTAGGTCACGCACACTGTAAAATCGAAAAATCGCACATCTCGAAGCGCATCTCTACCCTTATTAAACTGGAAATATTGTCATTATTGGACTTGTCGATGGAGAAGCGACGTTTTCCCTCTGGGAAAAGTAGCTAGCTGGGGCCCGCCTCTCGGCAAGTTAGCTATGGTGATCTAGGCAATCTCTTGTCTTGTCCGCTTACCAACCTTTGTAGTCGTCGTCACGAAACGAAACGTGAACGAAACTCACTCTTTTTTACTGTATAAAATGTTTAATATATAGTTTTTTGATAGCATAATTACTTTGTGTTGATGAGCCAGTCAATGCCAATGCGCCACATTGGATGCTACCTTGGTGCTAACATTAGTGGAGATTGACACGCTAGCAACTTAAAGGAGTATGTGTAAATTAACCGAAGAAAACCGTTTGAAAATTGCGCTTAAGAAAAAAATTCAATTTGTCACATCCCTACCTTGAACTACCCAAGCAAAGAGGATAGAAGGGCCTACACACCAGAGTGTGACAATCGAGCACTAGCGGCTCAAAAACATTGTTAGCCGCTACCTAGGTTAGGTTAGACAGACGATCAGCCTAGGGTAGCTACTGTAAAGGATCAAACTTTGTAGTATTTGTTTATAATAACTTTCTGTGTTTTGTACATTACATTTTTTACAACATTTTAAGCATTTAGCAGACGCTGTTATCCAGAGCGGCTTACAAGATGTGCATTAATACATGGTAGGAACAATCTTAGTTTGCGCAGGAGATCAGTGCAGTAACACAGCGATAGACATCGTTGTAGGCAGCTGCATACCATACCTGTAACACTGGGAAGGAAAAGGTTAGTAAATTATTTATTTATTAATGAATTTATTTATTTTTATAAATGAGGAGTAAGCAGGGATCCATATACAAAAAGTATTGAACAGGTAGGCAGTGGTGATGACAATTGCCTAGATGTACAGAATTCAGTGGTAGTGGAGTCTGAAAAGGTGGGTTCTGAGTCTCTTGCGGAAGATCGCAAGTGATTCCGATTCCACCACCGAGAAGAGGCGAGACAGAGAAGACCACGAGGAGCGGCTGCCGGGCGCTCCGAGGGATGGGACAGTCAGTTTGCCAGAGGAGGCGGAGCGGAGGGGTCTGGCTGGGGTGTAGGGTGTGATGAGTGTCTGGAGGTAAGCGGGAGCAGTTCCTCTAGCCGCTTGAAAAGCAAGCACCAGTGATATAAATCTGATGCGTGCTGCGATGGGGATTTGTGTTGTTCCTATAGCAATGGTTGTGGATGGCATCGCTCGCTAGACTAACTAATTTACTCATAGTGGTGAAAGAGATCAGACAGCAGTAATATCAATCACTTAGCTAATTTCTAGCTTGCTACCTAGCCACTTAGTTAGCTAGCTACCTTGTCCATTTGCGTGGAGACAATAATACACATTAGCATGTTAGTCTGACTAGGTCATGTTAGATAGGTAGCTAGTCTCAGCTGGTTTGACAGCTGGAGTTGGGTGCTAGTAGATTGTCTCTTTGTTAGTTAGCTAACGTTAGCCAGCTATCAGTATCTAGCATAAATATAAGGTAATGGTCAAGGTGCTTGTGTGAATTTCCTGTCTTCTGTTTTTTCCCCAACCATTATATCTCACTCTCATTAGGTGTGTTAGAAGGTATGTTATCTGAAATTACATTTCCTTTACAAACCCAGCCTAGGTCAGTGAATTGGAGCCACAGCATCAAAGATAAAAATCTCTCCTGAAAAATTGAATGGGGCCAGATCATTTCCATTCATACATTGTCATTCAACAAATGTCAAAAGCGATTCAGTGCTGAAAAATGAAAGACTTGACTTCAATGTTCAACAAAGGTGACTTGTCTGTGAAACATTACGCATAGTGATACTGAGTTTGTCAATTACACCACCATATTTGTTCTTTCATGTGACACAGATTACCAAGAGGATGATGGGTTCCTTAAGAGTCTACCTTTGTATGCTGATGAGCCAGGTTCTAAGCAAAACAACAACAGGATCTCATCCAGGTTAAATATCAGGGTAAGTCTATCATATTCCAGGCAAAAATATGTTTTAAGTGACCATTATATTTGACAAAGCTGATAAGGGGGTAATTTAAGTGAGTACCTGCATCACAACAACAGAATGGCAATGTAAGGTGCTTGGCTTCATTTCAGACAAATTTTCACCAGATGGGTCAAGTTGTGTTTTAAGAGAATTATGTTTGAAGTGGTGAACTCCACTGAAATCGTTAATGAGCAACTGAATATATTATGTTATATATATATATATTATACTTTATATTGATATATTTTAAACGGGATAATGACGAAGCCTATTTAACTGTACTGTTTTCAACCCAGCATTGCAGTGTATTGATTCATTTATGATGCAAAAGAACAACAAAGCAATCTTGTACACACTATTTTTTTATTCAAATACTTTTGGCTCCTCTTCTTTGTTCGGGTCATGTGTTTCTAACGTGAGTCTAACATAGTCTACGTGCTTCTGCATATTTAACTGACTGTATATTCAGTGATGAAAGTTTCGCGGATACGTGGATTTCCGCTTTTCCCGGATCACAAAGCATTAACCACGAGATTCGTGTAGAATTGATTTTTTTTAAAGTTTTTTGGGGGGGAGGGTGCGTCTTGGTGACCCACAATAAGCCTCATTGGTTTTCATCTGTTGTCAATCGCCACACTCAATGATAGACCAATCATTTCCCCCGCCCTTGCCATTATGCAACATGGGGCATGCCAGCATAATTAAATAAGCAGTGTAATGGCACACAAAATAGGCCTATTTATTAAAGTAAGGTCAATTAATAAAGTAAGACTTATTAAAATAAATAAAGGAAGACTTTATTTTGATAAAACATTATTTTTATACTTCCAGGGCCTGCTGCTTGGATTTATTCATTCATTCATTCATTTTCGTCTGTAAAACCCCATTGTAAACACCGCCAACATGTCATTCAGGTTTTTTTCAACCTGACCACTTTCATCACTATATTACAATGGCTTATTTCTAGCTTTGATGATATTTAAAAAGAGAAAATGGTGCATCATACAATTATATTTTATATGTAATATAATGATATTATTATGATTAAAATTAAATGGTAAAACTATCACAATTGCGAGTAATTTTCTTAAAAGTGGAATATCTTTATTATTGACATGGACATCTTACAAAGTACAAATTAAAACATATAAAGTGCTGTACAGGCCTGTATGTTTTGTTAAAATGGCGTTTCATATTCAGTGCATCAGTAGTATAGTATAATCATTGTGGCCCTTAATAGTGGAATATCTATGCTACTCAGACCTGAAGGATGGAGATTAGGAACAGTGTGGCAAGGAGTTTGTGAGTCTGTTTAATTTTGCAGAATATCCAGGTGTTTGTCAAGTGCAGCATGTTGAGCAATTGTTTATTTATATGGTGATATGGAATTTCTCCGTTTGGTTATGCTACATTTAACGTTTACATTGCAGAGCAAAAAGCCAGTGGGGAAAAAAAGACGACGCAGTATCCGATTCTCCCAAAGCCAAGAGTTGGTGATACGGGCTTTTATAGAGTCTCATAAGAAAGACCTGTTTGGGTCAAACAAAAGAGGGATTGAAGAGCACTTGAGTCTTTTGAGTGACCTGACCTCACGTGTTAACGCCCAGGCCAGGAAAGGAGAAGAGAAGTCCATGAATGCAGTGCGACAAAAGTGGTTCAATATGAGCAAGAAGGCTAAGCCAAAACTGGAAACTAGGGTCTGCACAGCACCACTGAGGAAAAGGTCTGTTGGAAAAGGTCCAGCGAGCTCTCCGGATGCGGAAGAATTAGATGGAAGTGAGATGGAGGTTTATCACGCCCCTTCAGTTTATAAACGTAAGTCCTACTCGTGCCTACTCGTGGGCTTCAGCTAACCTCGTTCAAAAATTATTTGGTGTGGCTGTGTGGTTTTTAGCGATGTTATGCACCTTCTGGTCCACGATGGATGCATTTCAGAATGAAATCGAGAATTAACAGTGGTGAGGTCTTGAAGAAGCTTAAGCTTAATATCCAGTGTGTTCATACTGTACTGGGATTCATATCCTCACCACTGGTATGTTTGTTCTAAGGACTTTATTAAGAACTGATAGAGGGTTCATCATATTGTGTTATTTATCGAAACACTTCGGCAGGACCAAGACAGACTTTTCGGCATTACTATCGTCAGAAACACCTTGTCTTGTTCCTGCCAAAGTATTAATAAAGAATCTAATGTGATCGTAAAAGTTTGTCTTTTGAGCACGAAACCTATAGCCTAGTTCTCAGTTTAGCATCTATGCGTTTTTATACACCAGCTCTATTTTTGAGCGCCACTGTTTTCTGTTCCTTGTTATTAGGGAATATGGAGTTTAAGAAAGCATTTGGATCAACAGCCGCCAGCGTCTTGTCCCCGTATGCGCTCAGCCCACGTCAGACCACTAAGCCACCTCCCTTCCCTTCCATGGAGTGTACTGTAAGTGTGCATTTTATATTGTCTTCAGTTTGTGCATTTAAACATTTTAAAGTTCCTGTCCTGGCTCATCTGGTGGGTGGATTATCAGAATGGTGCAGGTAAGAAACAACATTTAGGATGGTAGAGATGCCCAAAGGCCCACACGATACACACACCTGATTCTTTTTTCTATCATGTACTGGTAGCAGTGTTCTGTGTGTGAATTCCCAAATAACAAGCCATTGCTATAAATATGAGAGACAAACAAGGGAAAGCATTTATAAGCAACCGGTTCACTTTACAATCTGGTACAAATAGCAGGGGTTTCAAATGTAGCTCTCTGTGCAGGCTCTCTGTTGCACACTGACTATATGCTTACACTGTACACTTACCATTTACAATCCTGTCCTTTTTACCAAATGTTCATCACCATAACTCCTTGAGAAAACGTTACCACCAAAATGAATCTGCACCTCCGTGACGCAGGTTCAACAAAAACTGTACATAGTGAGCTTCACAAAGCTGATATTTATAGTAGGGCTGCCATAAGAACATAAGAATACATAATGATGAGAACGGGCCGTTCGGCCCATCTAGGCTCATCATGTCCTAATCTAAAGAGTATCTAGTACTACATCTAGCCTGGATTTGAATAGCCCAAGTGTTTCTGCCTCTACTACCCAACCTGGCAAGCTGTTCCAGGCATTGACAACTCTCTAAAGAAAAACATCCTAATATCTGTGCAGAATTTGCCTTTAACTAATTTCCACCTGTGGCCTCTTGTTCTGCTGACCCCACTTATCTTTAAAAATCTTTGGTATTTTACTTTGTTAATCCCTTTTAGGAATTTAAATACCTCAATCAAATCCCCCCTAAGTCTCCGTTTGCTAAGTTTAAATAGATTGAGTGCCTTAAGTCTATCATCATAACTTTTACCTTTCATACCAGGTATTAGTTTAGTTGCCCTTCTTTGGACTTTTTCAAGAGCTTTTATATCTTTCTTGTAGTGCGGTGCCCAGAACTGCACACAGTATTCTCAGTGGGGTCTGACAAAGGCATTATATAACATTAATATAACCTCCTTTGATTTATACTCAATACTTTTTGCTATGTATCCCAGCATCCTGTTGGATTTTTTCACTGCTGTAGCACACTGCTTTGATGCAGATAGGCTTTGATGAACTACAATTCCTAAGTCCTTTTCAAACTGAACACCTACTAACTTTTCTCCTCCCATAAAATACTCCTGTCTAATGTTTTTATTTCCCACATGCATAACTTTACATTTAGCAATATTGAATGTCATCTGCCATGTATCTGCCCATTTTTGGATTTTGTTTTAAGTCATCTTGGATTACTTTAGTCGATTCCAAACTGTTTGCCAAACCCCCAAGTTTAGTATCATCTGCAAATTTAACTATTTTGCTACTAACGTCCATGTCAAGATCATTTATGTAAATAAGGAAGAGCAGAGGTCCCAGCACCGATCCCTGCGGAACACCACTGCCCACAGCACCGAGGTCAGATACGGCCCCACCTACTGTTACTCTTTGTATTCGCCCTTGCATCAATTATGAACCCAGCAGCCAATTATGAACCCCGGAAACCGCTAACCTGGTGTAATAAGCACAAACCTGGACTTCCGAGCAGTGGAAGAAAGTAATATGGTCTGAGTCATCTTTTTCCTACATCTGGATGGGTTTATGATTGGAGAAAGTCAATGGAAGACTTCAACCGCCATTGCCTGTTTCCAACTGTTAAACATGGTGATGGATCTGTTATGGTATGGGCAGCCATCTCGTGTCATCACAGCAATCAGCCATCTCATTGGGTCCAATTATCCCTCTGCATGGTAGAATTACAGCCAAGGAATACAAAGCCATTTTAGGCGACCAGGTGCAACCTATGGTGCAATCATTGTTTGCTCATGTTCCCATATTCCAAGACGATAACATCCCCATACACACTGCTAAATTGATTCAAGAGCAATTTCATGAACAGCAGGATGAAGTCAAACACCTTCCATGGCCTCCCCAATCACCAGGTCTAAACATCATTGAACCTTTATGTGAAGTTCTGGAACGTAGAGTGCGGAGTAGATTTCTACCGCGTTCATCTCCCAAAGAATTGGAGGCTTTCCATCATGAAGTTGCCCCTAGTTGATGATGTCTTTCTCTCAGACTTCCATGCCAACAGCAGTCCTTGTCACTGGCATCTTTATGTTACTGTGGAACTGCCCAGAATTCAATATGAATGCTGGCCATCAGATTGCATTATATCTGTTATTAATAAATGAAATTCAAATTGCCAGGGAAATGAGCTGATCAAGAAAGGAGAAGGCATGCTGTCCGAACTCCTGAACTACAGCAAGGTAGGATTTGTGTAGATCGGATATTGAGGCATATTCGTTCATCAAATTAGCTGTTACTCCACAATGTCAAATAATATGTTTTGTGGCAGGCTTCTACATTTACATTTACATTTTAGGCTTTTAGCAGACGCTCTTATCCAGAGATAAGATGTGCATTAATACATGGTAGGAACAATCATAGTTTGCGCAAGAGATCAGTGCAGTAATACAGCGATAGACATAGTTGTAGGCAGCTGCATACCATACCTGTAACACTTCTACAATGTTTAATTCCTAATTCACACATATAAAATCTGTTTATCCAAGTGAGTGAATTAATGAATACTAACCTCCCATACATATCTCTTCACCCAGAACTGATTTGGGCTGTGGCAGTAATCTGATTAAATCTGCATGATTCTTGTTCTGCCAGCTCATGTCTACAGCCATTCATAGGCTGGAAGAGAAGGTTGACAGCCTTCAATCAAAAGTTTACAACCTGCAGAGGGTAACGGAGTCTAAAGAGGTGGTTATTATTTCACTTGTCATTGTTTAAGAAATATTCTATGTGACTTGTATGACACCTTGACTGCCATGGAGTTTGTTATAGAACCACAACATAATTCCAGATGAGCTTGTTGTTAGCTTATGAGCTTGCTTATCATTTCATTATTTCTTTATTGGTCATTAAAGATCCCATGGTACTTTTTTAGAAAGAGTAGGTGTGTTAGCCCTGGTATCCTGGTGAAATTCCCAAACTGGCTCTCAACGTCTAGTCAACTAATCATCCCCCCCAGCACCCCTACAGTTTTATCTACAATGTCCCTTCCATTTCTTTCCCATGTTGATTTCCCTGGTCTTTACTGCAAATTAGTTCTCAGTTGATCAGTCTGGTTAAATAAAGGTATGTTAATGAATCAATTTGTTCTTAGTAACTGATTAATTACAAAGAACATTACTGTTTGTTTTCTAATGCTACTCATTTAATGTACGTTTGTAAATTATATTTATATTAAGTCATATGATTTGGGATTTTCACTTGTGCCCCATTGCTGCTTCATGCTATATTTCAAAACTTGAAAGTGTATGCCCCCCTCCAGAGGCCTTGGCCCTAGTAGCCCTGGTTTCCCTTCATGGTTTCCCTTTTTCCCCAGAAGTCACCATCTTCATTGACCGTGGTCCCACCCTCCACAAGCTCCAGGTCTGGCTTGAGTCACCCAGACCTGGAGCTCAAGCGCAGGCCTCCCATCAGGTCCCCGTTTGAGGCCCACCGTTTATCTCCTCTACCTGCTTCCCTGCCCACCCGCGGTAGACCTCGCATTCCTCAGCTACGCTACAAGATTCATGGCCTCCCTCAGCCCGCTTTTCCCACCAATTTCCAGTTCAACCAGCAGGCGTCTGGGTCGGGCGGCAGCAGCGATGTGTGGGGGCGGGGTGGCATCCGGACAAGAGAGAAGCGATCCAGAGGTGGCACCAGCGACACGGACCAACCCTCAATGCCACCAGCGAAGAACCCCCAGGCTGAGATGCTCCTGCTTGCACAGAACACCATGGCTGCTGAAAGGGATGACCAGTTAGGTAAGCAGCATCACCATGTTTGTTTTGTTAAACTGTTGAGGGTAAATGTACACCTCTGAGAGGGAGAGACAGACTGTAAATTAAATGTTTTCTTTAGGTACAGAGTAAAATTGTACAGACCACGATATTATCACTGAAAACGGCTCTATAGAATGGGATATTAATTTCACAATGGCACAAGAAAATAAATGAAGCCATCAAAAATGTTTTCACTTTACCATGAACTAACACCACTTTATAAAGGAGCATAAATGTCATTGAAGAGCAGCAACATTCTCACACACACAAAAAAAACAGGTTTACTAGTGGTCTACTTTCCACTTTTCTGTCTTCTGGCTGTTCTCTTCATTATTATTTTCTTTAAATCAAGTCAAAGGAAAGTAAATAAAAAAAATTGATGTCTGAATCCCCCACCCCTCGTGCCAATCACTTGATTAGTCATTTAAACATTTAGAATTTCATTTTTGTAATCACTACTTTAAATTGTTTTGTGGTGCGTTCTGACAATCATGTGTTGTGAAGGGGGGGTGGGGGCGCAGGCACAAATAACATTGAATTGAATGAATTTGTCCCGTGATGTTGATGCTGTCATCCCGTTTTGCATTCTGTGGCAGTGCTGATTGGTAGACCCGTACGGAACGTGCAAATCTTAGCCTCAGAGTACCTGAAGGCCTTCAAGGAGAAAGATCCGCAGAGCGCTGTGGTAGTGGTACTGCGGGCCGTCTTTCCCATCAGTGTGCTCTCCCAAAGCGGTATCACAGGGAACCCTGACATTGGCATACAGCAGCTGGACCCCAATAAAATTGAGGCCATAAGAGGTGAGGGGTCTCTTGTTTCTCATCACTTCCTGTCACGTGGTGGTTTGATCTGTGGTAAGTGTGCCTATCAGTGTACTCTTAATGAGATTTTCACACTGGGGCTAAAACTACCAGAGGTTCCCAGGAAGATCTTCCTAATCCATCACAGGTGTACGAGGACTATCAAAAATTACTAACGAGGGGCGGAGGGACTAACGTAGTGGTCTAACGCACCATATGTGGGCTGGTCCGATACGGTGTGCACTGCCTGTCAGGCATGCGGTTCGAAACCCGTCTCTACCAGACGGCCCTGAGAGAAAGCATCCTCCATGCGGCCCATTGAAAACATAATCGATACTGCTGTGACAGTGATGAAAATCTTATTTTAATCACACTGGATACTGGATGGGGAAACCATTCAATAATACTGGGGGGGGGTCAAGGTCAATGGTGAAAATGACGGTATTACGGCCGACCAAAGTGAAAATGATGTAAAGAATACAGATCTAAATTTGAAAGGGCAAAAAAGAAAGGAGAGCTTGGGTAAAGGGATCTGGAGGGAATCCAACTCAATGCAGCTTTCCCACTTTCAGCTCTTTAATCAGCATCCCTTCGTGGGTTTTTTAGCACTCCTCAATGTGCATCACCGTGCTGTAAATGGGACCGTCGAAACGAGTGCTGGTGCAACGATATAATTCTTGTTACTGTCATACACATGGGCGGCATGTAGTGTAATGGTTAGGGAACTGGACTTGTAACTCAGAGGTTGCAGGTTCAGTTCCCAGGTGGGACACATCTGCCGTTGTACCCTTGAGCAAGGTACTTAACCTGAATTGCTTCAGTAATATATCCAGCTGTATAAATGGATCGTATGTTAAGTAATGTAAACTCTGTAAGTCTCTCTGGATAAGAGCGTCTGCTAAATGCCTAAAATGTCATGTAAATGTAAATGTAAATGTAAATACACAACAAAGGACAAAACGGTGGTAAAAAATTGGCAATGGTGTTTTAATTTTTTTATTCTGTGCATTTCAGAATGGCTCGTGGAGATGTTTCCGCTGTACAACCTGTCCGTGAGGGGACGAGACTGGGCCACCTGTCTGGGGGCCATACGCTGCGTGACCATCCAGCTGCGCAGTGCAGAGGGACCAGTAAGAATGAAACGCCAGTGCAAAAACACAACATCATAAAAAAATATACCTGCTGCGTAGATCCAGTGTGTCACAAAGAGTGAAAAAGTTACAAACTTGGCTGCGAACAACGTTCAGTTTTCAAAAAACTTGTGTTGATTGCGTTCACTCAAGCTCAGTCCCTTCTATAGTTAAAGAAAGTCAGCTGGATACACGTTTTTAAGCTGTGCTGTTGTTGGGCTACCATTTGAAATGTAGAATATGAATGCACGTTTAATGCAAAGCATATTTAATAATGTACCGAGCAGCAATTTCTACATGAATTTAAGTGCAGAACATTTCGTTTGTTATTTATCCAAGGCAACTGCCATTTGCCCATTCATACTGCTGGATGTTTGCTGAAGCATTTCAGTCACCTTTCATTCACAATTGCATTCACCTTTCAAGTCCAGCTCCTTAGCCATGACAGCGCACTTCCACCCTTACAGATACAGCACCATACAGTAAGGGAAAGTATGAGCCAGCAGTAAATGTTAGCACAGGATTAACACCAATTCTTTGTTATCTTTCCCATCAAAACAGGACCTGTGAAAGATTTGGACTGAGAGGGCCACAGCATGAAGACAGAAGATCTTGTTCATGTATACTTTTGCATTAAAAAAAAAAAAAAATTGATATTTGAGTAGGGTAGAACAGATTGTGCATTGTGACTTCCTGATGTTTATTCTCTTGTTCAAAGGGACAGTTTGAGTTATACAAGCTATACAAAGTGTTTGCACCGTTTTATTTTCATTACAGTAGTTAACGCAGGGGTGTCAAACTCATTCCATCGAGGGCCGAGTGTGTGCAGGTTTCTGAGGTAACCAATGCATTACACCAGGTGATTTCAATTAGGTTCCTTCCTTAGTTGAAGAAGTGGGCTAATTCTTGAAATCACCTGGTGTAGTGCATTGGTTACAACAAAAAACTGCATACACTCGGCCCTCGATGGAATGAGTTTGACACCCCTGAGTTAACGGGTATGTGTTTCTTGCACTTTGCTGAAAAACTTTCAAACATTAAAATTTTCAGTACCTTTACCATTTTGTTTCATTCCAGCCTCGCATAAATACATTTCATATGCTAACATTTTCCTCCTCCCAAGGAGTTCAAAACTAAACAAAAATAAATAAATTTTCAAAATATAGCAATACTCAAACAAATCCAGGCAAATAAATAAGCTGATATCTAACCTCTTAGAATATTTCTTTGTATATACAGTGATGCTTGAAAGTTTGTGAACCCTGCAGGGGGTGGTCATTATTTTCATATTATAGAAAAAGAACCATATAAAATCTTTATCTAAACCTCAATTTGAATTTTATATTTTCATTGTTAATTTAGCAAAACTGGGTTATTTAACAAAAACTCAGATATCCATGTGTGCAAAAATATGTGAACCCCTTCAATCAATAACTTTAGCACCTCCTTTAGCAGCGATGACTTGAAGCAAACGTCGGACTGGTTCTGATTAAATAAGGATTTCACAAACTTTCAAGCATCACAGTAAGTGCTGTCCAGTAGTGATGTCTGCACGAAAGACTGTTGCCTTAGGTTCCGCTGTTAGCAGTAGCCCTTACTATCAGACATGTTGGGTAATTAGAACACTGTAAAGGTTTCCTAGGGAACAATGGAAGAAGTCCCAACTGAAAACACCCCATTAAATAAAGATGAAGGGTGGGAAATAGAGGTTAAAAAAAAAAGATAAATGCCAACAGTACTGAATCTCACAGGTGCCAGGCCTCCTCTTGTATACTGTTTTAGGGTATCCTGCGGCTCGCTCACGAGCTCGGGTACTCGGATGACGCCAGCTGGGGAGCGCTTTAAAGGTACTGCTACTGTGCAGCTCTCAGAGTTTGTCTCGGCACACCGAGCCAAGCTACAATACGCAGGGTTTGGTGCAGTGCAGCGGTGGACTGGACCCGCCCATTTCACAGTGCTCGTCTGGTCATCGTCGACGCTGGATGATTCACAGCAGCTACACACATGCATGTGTGCGCGCACACACACACTATTGCTGTCAGACGGTTCCTCTCAGCGGCGTTTCTTGCGGCTCTTGCCCTTCTTCAGTTCGTGTCTAAACTTGCGTATGGTGCTGTTGATGGCTCCCACGCAAGCCTTCCAGTCCTGACCACTCTCCTCTAGCAGCAGCCAGGGGAAGCGCTCCTTCAAGTGCTCTGTGAAAAGGGGAAAACCATTGTAAACGCATGTCAACCTGTAAGAGGGCATTCCTTTATTGCCTTAGACCTGAAATGTGAACCTAATTTACTTAACAGGTCCTCGTGTAACAATTTATTTGGCAAATCTCAATAGGCTTATCAGGCCGTTGAGGAATTATGTGTTTAATAGGAGTAACAACATAGGAACAGAACCGTCAAGTCAGCACCAAGTTTAAAAAGTGCTGAAATATAAGCATGCAACAATAAATACTTTTGGCACACACACAGTGCTTAACAGGTATCTGTAGCCTCACCCACCGTCCTGTTGGCAGTACAAATGTGCGAATTAATTTGGTTATTAAATCAGTCTTCTCAAAACAGACTACATGTAATATCTTATTTAAAATGCATTTCACATGAAAGGGTGTTGAATTATTGTGTTGTATTGCTTTCCAGATAGACAGCAAATTGCCCTCCACAAACTATTTGGCCATAGCCTAACAGTTTGGCTTTGCCACTACACCAATTACACTTTACCACTACAACAATTCATATATCAATTGAACCTGCATTTCATACAGATCAAAACGATCCGAAAACCATGCAATTCTGTGCAATTGTACTCTGCATTACCCAAAATTAATTAGAAGTTTCAAAAATGCGGTGTTGTTGCCCTTTCTGTCAGCTAATATTCAATTCACACCCACATGCTTAGCAGCAAATAAAGGCCAGGTTTCCTACCTTTAAATTGAGTCCAGACTCTGGAAAATCTGCCACAGACTCCAAGAGATAATCTAACATTAGATTATCAGCAGAGTGAGTGAGTGAGTCACTCTTTTTTTCACCCATCTTACCCAGAGCAAAGCAGTGACAGCAGCTGCAGCACTAACGGGAGGCCAAACTCCCAGTCGGAAACCCCCCAATGCCTTCACCCAGCCGGGTCCTTTAGTTTTCCTGTTTTTGGAGCTTTTCATCAAAGTTAATTGACCTACTTATGTTGAGCCATTAATAAAAGCAAAACTTGTTTTGTTCAACTACACTCCTGCCTCCCGCCTCTACTTTTCCCGCAGAGGTAGGGCCCTATGATCTCCGCAATGCGGAAAACGCGTACGGAATCCAGACATAAAAATGGAATTCACAAGTGCATCAAAAGGCTGCTTAAATCAGTGTAAATATCAGGAATCTGATTAGGTTTATTTGTCAAATAAAATTACAAACAGATTAACACATTTCCTCCCGTTTTGGAGTGGTATGTGTAGGGAGCGGGGCTGTGTGCGTATACACGTTCGCGCGCGAAGTGGAAAAGAAACGTGTGGGTTTAATGAAGGACATGTCGAAGAGGCCATCTGAGACTACTAAAACGCAGCAGTAACTGCAAAGTTCAGGGCAGAGCATTATCCCAATGATATCTATGCATCGGGACAGCAACTGTTCTGCAAGTTCTGTCAACACACCGTTATGTGCAATGACCATGTAAAATCAAAAACCCACCTTCAAAACAAGG
The DNA here is from genome assembly GCA_029706075.1 of Aldrovandia affinis. Taxonomy (NCBI): domain Eukaryota; kingdom Metazoa; phylum Chordata; class Actinopteri; order Notacanthiformes; family Halosauridae; genus Aldrovandia; species Aldrovandia affinis. Next base: position 520,144 of record JAINUG010000313.1, read on the forward strand.
ATAAGCTACATGCTGCGAGTTTACCCCTCAAAACTACCATACAAAGTGCAACAAAATTGTCAGATGCAAGGTGTGAGTTTGTTGAGGACTTTGTGGCTGTATGCGCATACTGTCTGACATACCACTAGAGAAAATGAAAAAGCTCCGTCCGTTCCTAGTTAAACAGGGAGGAACGTTCCCAGAGAACGAAAACAGCCTTCGCCAGACTGATTTGCCACAGCTGTTTGAACAACACATGGAGGCAGTCCTCCACAAGAAGAAAATGTCTGTTGTGGTTGATGAAACTACTGACATCCGCGACTGCAGTGCTCTCAACATTGTGATAGGTGAGTGAGTCATAAAATATTAAAATCATTAGGTGCTGCTATGTTCATCATTTAATTTGTAAGTTGTATTGACATTGCTAATTCATAATGAGTAATATAATCTACAACTAATTAAACTTAATTAAATATTAAAATGTTTTTATTTTACATTATAAAACCATTAACCCTGATATTTTTTATAGCCTACTTTATATTACAACATTCTTTTAATTTATGCAAATAATTATATTCCTTCCTTATATTTCATTACAGTACTTTCTGACTGATGTAATCCTCATGGAGAGAGGACACTACTCACCCTTTAGGCAGTCACTGAGCTGAACACAGAGGCTGACAATCATGCATTTCAATGGAGATGTCTCTCAGAGATGGAAACTTAAAATGGACACACACAGCTCTGTTCCCCAAGCAGAACCTTATTAGTTTTGTTCATTGTTTTCATTATAGTATTTATTTTCATCTATATTTCTATTTATACTGTGAAGCTCTGTCGTGGAAGCACTTTATTTGATTAAAAATAACAATACATTGTTAATATGTTGTCGAATTGTTATGAATTCATTTCATTACACACACTTTTTGATGATAAAATTGGGTAAAACTGTAAAAACAGAATCCAGAAAAAATAAAATGGAGAACACAGAATATGGGAAAAAATATAATGGATTTCATAGGGCCCTACAGAGGGATTCACCCACCCAGGTCTCTCACTATATATATATATATATATATATGCAATTTTTGTTTTCGCTATCTCACCTCTTAAAGCGCTGATCTTGTTCCGGTCCAAGGCCTGGATACCGTGCTCTCTGTTTCCGTAAACGTTGCTTTTCACCAGCACGTGCTCAGGGAAGAGGTACTTGATGAGGAAGCGGGCGACAAGCTCAGGCCGGGCACGCAGGCGGGCTGTAAACATGGCGAACCGTGGTACCTTCACCTGTCTGCTGGGTGGACCTAGATACTCTGGGGTCAACAAACCAATACACCGTTCAGCACCACATGCCACCAGGCCTACGACTTCATGTGTATTTTCATATACTTTAACAGGGCAACATACCACTGACAAGTTTTTCACATTTTTAAACATTTAGCAAACACTCTTACCTAGAAGACTTACACAGCCTGCATACAATCAGTTTATACAGCTGGATACTTTACTGAAGCAATTGAGGTTCAGTACCTTGCTCAAGCATACAATTAGGGGTGCACCGATATATCGGTGAACTATCGTTATCAGCCGATATTTGCCTTGTTGACTGCAATCGGCTTGTTAGCCGATAAAATTCAATTTACCAATGGCAGTGGCCGATAATTATCCGTCAGTTTGTGTTGCGTCATTCTGGTCTAAATGTTCAAACTTAAATGGAATTTTTTATTTACAGGCTAAACTGACTGAAACCACACCTAATTACTATCACGAGCACTCTGGCACTCCATGCAGTCTTGCACAAGATGCACGCTACAGTTGGAGGATATGGGCAAAAATAATTAGCATGATATATTGACCAAATACTTCAATAACGATATTGAAACAATAATTTGTATGAGGAAAAAAGCAGAGTATATACAGATATTCAAACACAACTTTATTTAACATTCAATGCTTGTATGTGCGGTACATTTTCAAGCATAATTTCAAGTATAATATTTGCACTTTGCGTAAACAAATACAAAAATGTATATGTATGGCTGCCTTTCCGCGTCTGCATATGATTTTTTGCTTGCGTTTTCCTCTCTTTTTTTCGTCACACATTCTTCATATTCCTTTTCATGATAACTTTTCAAGTGATGGAACAGATTAGACGTATTCCGGTCGGCCGCCGGGACCACAGATATAAATACGTTATTCTGCCCCACAACTGCGTTCTGAGCAGGACTAGACAGATAGCTAACAATAACTTCAGAAAGTCATTTTCTTCCAGAGTGTGGCTTTACTGAAGCATCTTGTTAGCGATCTGTCTAGCTCTGCTCAGAACGCAGTTACGAGGGCAGAATAGTAAAAGAACATACAGTGAGCACCATAATTCATTGGACATTGACACATTTTTTGTTATTTTGGTTCTGTACTTTGAATACAATGACAAATTGAAGTGCAGACTGTCAGCTTTAATTTGAGGGTATTTTCATCCATATCGGATTTTTGTGCATAGTCCCCCCCATTTTCAGGCACCATAATTCATTGGACAGTTTAACATGATGTAGAATAAAGTAATCATTTTTAATATTTGGTCGCATATCCTTTGCATGCAATGACTGCTTGAAGGCGACACATAGACATCACCAGACGCTGGGTATCTTCCCTGGTAATGCTCTGCCAGGCCTGTACTGCAGCCATCTTCAGTTCCTGCTTGTTTCGGGGACTTTTTGCCTTCAGTCTCCTCTTCAGCATGTAAAATGCATGTTCAATTGGATTCAGATCCGGTGATTGACTCGGCCAGTCAAGGATTTTCCACTTTTTGGCCATCAAAAACCCCTTCGTTGCTCTAGCAGTATGTTTCGGGTCATTGTCTTGTGACAGTGCCGTCCAATGAATTTGGAGGGATTTGGTTTTATCTGAGCAGATAAAATATTTCTGTAGACTTCAGAATTCATTGTTCTACTTCGGTATGCAGTTACATCATCGATGAAGACAAGTGAGCCCGTTCCACTGGCAAAGCCATACAGGCCCAAACCATAACACCCCCTCCACCATGTTTCACGGATGAGGTGGTATGCTTTGCATGGGCATTTCCTTTTTTCCTTCCTTCTTCCACACTTTCCTCTTTCCATCACTCTGATACGTGTTAATCTTTGTCTCATCTGTCCACAAGACTTTGTTCCACAACTCTTGGGGCTCTTTTAGGTGCTTTTTAGTAAACTGTAATCTCGCCTTTCTGTTCTTCAGGCTTATCAGTGGTTTGCATCTTGCAGTGTACCCTCTGTAGTCCTGCTGGTGTTGTCTTCTACGTGTCGTAGACTTTGACACATCTACACCTGCATCCAGGAGAGTGTTTATGATCTGTTGGGCCGTTGTCAGCGGGGTTTTCTTCACCATAGAGAGTATTCTCCGGTCATCCACTACAGTACGGTCATCCACTCGGTCTACCGGGTCTTTTGACATAATTGAGTTCACCAGTTGTTTTTTTCTTGTTAATGATGAACCAAACTGTTGACTTGGGCATGCCCAGGGTTTTTGCAATGTTCCTGATTGATTGATTTTCATTTCTGAGCCTTATGACGGCAAGCTTAATTTGCATCGACACTGCTGTCTTCCTCATGTTGTCACACCCCAATAACAATCTCCAAAGGCAATTGCAAAGTCTAGAATCAAGACTAGACATTAACAGCTCTCTTCTGCATTCACTAACGACACAAATGAATACACCTGCCTAACGAAACACATCTGTGAAGCCAATTCAACAAATACTTGTAGTACCTTAAAATGGCGGGACCATGTACAAGAGGTGCTGTCATTTCTAAACAGTTCATCCGATATGGATGAAAATACCCTCAAATTAAAGCTGACAGTCTGCACTTCAATTGTCATTGTATCCTTTCAAACTCAAAGTGCTAGAGTACAGAACCAAAATAACAAAAAATATGTCACTGTCCAATTAATTATGGTGCTCACTGTATGTACTCCGAGGCTCAAGAACGATTGAGAACACGGTGTTGCATGCACACTGCAGGCTGCCGTTTGTACAACAAAGTTAAAAGAGACATATATTTCCAAGGCCTAAAAACAGAAAGGAGGAGAGCTTGCACAACAAACTTTTAAAAAAGAACGAACTGAATGAACTACGGTAAGACTGTAAGACGTGTTTAACTTAAAAGACTATAATTGCCAAACACCACTAAGAGTCACTGACGAATAGTGGGCAGCACATATGTAGATGCCTCATTCACACTGTTCAGATGCATCTGCATGGCCACCATATTGGGGCAGGCAAGATCCGTGTCTAAACAAACGTTTGTGTATTGAGAGATACAGACTTCCCCAGGTAAAATCTACTGTAACTAGCTTCATTCTCAACCAATTTTCATGAAATTTGTCCATGTTTATTTTTGATGTTTTTTTTCCTTCTTTGAATAATTTTCCTTCAATTAAATGTTAGTTCTTATGTTTATAACAAGCCCACGTAACTGACTTGCAGCCTTTCTTTTTTTTAAAATATTTATTATTTTTGCCGTTTTTCCCCCACTTTTTAGTATCCAATTCTTTTTTCTCTCTTTTTTTCATGCCAATTATCCCCTCCCTTGTATGAGAACTCGCTGCCATAGTCCGGCCAATAGCCACCGCTGCACTGCCTCCTTCGAGCTAGTGTCCACCTAGGCCGAAGCCTGTCACCAACGCACGACCACTCATATATGCAGCGAGTCTTTCCTTCGGATTTTATCCCTCCCCCAAGGGGCGGACAGCTAATTGCCGCCCCCTAGTGGCACTGCCGGCCAGAGCAGGAACTGCCGCGAACCCTGGTTGTCGTGGCTAGCGTCAAACGCTCTTACTGCTAGACCATGCGGGTGGCCTAACGGTGACTTGCAGCCTTTCTTAGGGACTAAACTCGGTTCGTCTTCTAGGCTGGCTGTGTTGTGCGTTGGTTGGAAAAAGGCCAAATCGAATGCAGGAACTATTCTCCTCTACGCAACAATGTTATAGCCTAACCGCAATGATAAACGTTTCTACATTTTCTGCGGTTGATCATTGAAATTACGATAACGGTGTAAAATTTGGTTATCGTTGTGTGGTGCTGTTTTTGTTGCCACTGTCAAGCAAATAAAATGTTGGCTGTGTGGACCCATTGCAAGGTGTCGGAGAAAGACAACCGATTTGCTATTTGTAACAAATGCTCCAGTGAGATTTCAAGAGGAGGAAACTCAAGCAAGGATTTTAATACATCAAATCTAATCAGCCATTTCTAAGTAAGACATGTAGCACAGTACAACGAGTGTGAAAGAATGTTACAATAAAAGCTGTTCAATACATTTGTATGATTTAATTTGTGCTCACTGAAAAGTATAATGAAGTGCAGAATTATAATTTTTATAATTGCCAGGGCACGAATATGACAGTAAATAACAAATTATCGGTATCAGCCAATTGTGTTACTTGAATTATCGGTATCGGTACAGAATTTTCATATCGGTGCATCCCTAGACAAAATGGCAGTGCAGAAATTGGGAGAAAATGAATTATTTCCTCCATAAAAAGTCCTATAGCTTTAAAGCTACGCATTTCAAAATGTATTAAAAAGCAACAAATGATGAACGTACTTACAGTAATAGAACATGTCCTCCCCTTTACAAAACCAATAACTATTTTTTTGGTCATTAAATACAGGTTTCCTTGCTAGCTAGCAAAATGGCTGCGCTAGCTTGCTGTCTACATACCTACCTACAGGATTACTTTCTAATATAGCCAGCTACCTACCTACCTAAAGGATTTTTCCTAGCTTGCCAGCTAGTTAAATGATTGCTTCCTAGCTAGCTGGTTTGGTATGTACCTACCAGACCTTTGACATACTTTAACCCTGTATACCATAGTAAAATTCCCATGGACTACTGAAAATTGTAATTCCTTTATAATCAAAATGTCTATTTTCACCAATATTCAGAACAAAATTCTTTCATATGACTACTACTTGGTTAGTAACATGTTTCCTTGAAAATGTATAAAAATATGTATTTGAAACACTTTTAACTCTTTACATGCTGGGAAAATTTGAAAACAATGCTACTATGCTACACCAATGCAACAAAATGTTCTGACATGCTTGGTTTAAAGGTTACTTTCTGTGGTATGCCTTCCCCCAGGTAGGCAGACTGGTGGTAGTGATGGGCTGACAATGCACTTTCAATATTTTCCTCAACACTCTTAATTAAATAGTTTGTAACAACTTGAAAATGACTAGCCTAGTTCAGCCTCTGTTTCATGTAATTATATTTAAGGAAAAAGACAAACCATATACGTCTTCTTTGCTGTTTTCCTCACACCTTTGGCTGGGATCAGAGCTGCTGTCGGGTGCCTTCTGATGGCTGGTGAAGGCTGGTGCCTTGCGGGAGGTGGAAGGGCCGTCTCCCTCGCTGTCCGACAGCTCCACGTCAATTTCGGCGGTGACAGTCGTGAGCGGTGGGTCAAGGTCGCTCTCTTCATCCGGTGCCGGCTCTTGACTGTTCTCGCCTTGCCCTTTATGCTTTTCCAGGACAGAACACAACAGGAAGTCAGAGTAAAATTGACAATAAATTCAAATGTTATTTTTTTGTACCTGAAACAATGTGACAAACGCAAGCTCACCTTGTGCTTTTTGGCTTCAAATCGCAGATATCTGGCTGTAGAGTTCATGATGGATACGCATGCTTTCCAGTCCTTCCCGTTTTCTCTCAGGTCAAAGGTGGGAAATGTTTTGGCGACCCACTCTGTTTAATGCACCACAATTCACATTTGAGTTTCGACACTTTCTTTCCTCCAGACTACTGTGAGTGTGTCGTTCATGAGCGTTAAATCATTGGTTCCTAAATTGGGATATTTGTATCCCTAGTGAGGCAGCTTTGGAAAATTATGCAGTGCCACGATTTTATTCAAATGATTTTGATTCTATTGATGTTTATTAAATGTATTCTTTTTTTAATTATAGTTTTAAATTGATCTTTTCATAATGTGCTCTTCATGTCTTTAGAATTACTGGTATTTGTACAAATATTGGCACACACAGATCAGAAATTAAACCCTTCACATTACATTACCATGCAATTGAACTTCAAGTGGTTAACCAAGTTCAAACTATTAAGTGCCAGCAACAACTTTACAATTTTTACAATTCATGTATGGAGAACATCGCTAGATCTGGGCAGGGGTGCACAACACAATTTCCAAAAGCATACGAGACAAATTTTTAATGGCCCTGCATTGTCGTCGTCATCCCTGGTTACCTCTCATGGCGGCGATCTTGTTGGGGTCCAGCTTCTTCAGCCCGCGGACCGAGTCGCCCATGATGTTGCTGGAGGTCAGGGTCTCCAGGGGGAAGACGCTGCGGAGCAGGGAGCGCACGGCGCTGCGGGGGCTGGCCAGGCCTCCCGCCTTCTGCAGTGCACTGTTGGGGATCTGCACCTTCCGCTTGGGATCCCCTAGCCACTCTAAAGGCACTGCATGACAAGGGCGAGAGTGCTTTACCAATCCCACGCAAACCGCTCGGTCACCTTTTCTCTCTATTTGGAAGGCCCAATTGCATTTCAGACCGGGACAATCCTCCTAATTGAAACCCTCCCTCTCTGGGCGACACTACGGCAATCATGTGCCCAATCATGTGCCGCCCTGTATGGCTACCAGCCACATAATCATTCATTTGATACCAGACCGTAGGACAAGTCATTACTTCTCTGTCCTGAGCCCCCATTGGTGGAACGATCTTCCGCATTCGGTCAGGACCGTGGAATCACTGGCCATCTTCCGCAAGAGACTAAAAATCTACCTCTTCACACCCCACTGCCATTTATTCTATATATTAATTAACTGCCATCACCACTGTTTACATGTTTAATAATATAATTGAAACACTATCTTTTCTTTCCCTCTGTTACAGGTACGGTGTGCAGCTGCCAACAATGATGTCTATTGCAGTTTAACTAGACTGATCTCTTGCACTAACCAGGATTAATCTTACCTTAAGACTAATAGACTTAATCTTATGTATAAATGTCGCTCTGGATAAGAGTGTCTGCTAAATGCCTAAAATGTGAATGTGAATTGTTACGGTTGAACTTATTTGACCTCGAGAATAACAGCTGTGCCTTTTGAGAAATTTGCTAAGATTTTTGCCTCGCTTGCTTGTCTGCATTTTTCCTTGTGCTTTTTTACTTTTCTTTTCTTACTTTTGATAGCTAGTCAAGCTAGAGTAGGGGAAGCAGTCTGCGGAAGAACATCCTTCTGATGTGTACGGGAGAGAGTTTAGAATCTGTCTTGTCTACGGCTAGGGCTTAGCTAGACTGTTTTATTTATGTTTAGTATATTACTCCGATGACCAGTGAGTATGTCCATTATGTGTCATTTGTCCTAAATAAATCCTGTATTTTTTTAAATTTTTATGTAAGACTCGTGACTCGAAGGAATATTTGTTTGTCGCGTCCTGTATTGGTTCACCACGTGGCTACTGCAGTGCGTGTGGTTTTAGCGGGTCGTAACAGAATGTAAACCAGTGTATTACCAGGACAAATGATCAGTGCATTATCCAGACAAGCAGCACGCCAGACCCATATAAACAGAGACGTTCTGTCACAAGTACCTGTTTTGTGTGTGCTGGCTTTGGTGGAGATGAGACTCTTGCGGGCGGTTTTGGCTGCGGCGCTCCCCGAGAGCGGGGCGCTCTTTTTCTGGGTCTGTGGGGCAGCCTTGCCCGGGGGGAGCGGCTGTACGGTGAGATGGGCTCTCACTATGGTCTGGGCCAGCTGGCTGGGCTGTCCCTGGGGCCTGAGGCGCGGAGGGCTGGGGACCCCTGGGGCAGGAGAGAGAGGAGGGGGCTTCTTCCCCTCCCCCTGGAGGGGGGGGGGAGGCGGGGAGCACACCCGGACCAGCTGGGGCATGGGCAGCCCAGAGTCCGACGCTGAGGCGCTGTCCACCCTCACATGCTGCACCCCGCTACTGCTCATCGTCGGAGCCTTCTGAAACACCAGTGACAGACATACACGTGTGCGGGTGAAAACAGAGACTCTCAGTGTCACTGCGTTTAAAGGACTTCACTTCCCCTTCAGTGAAGCACTTATACGTGATGATATGTTTACTACAGCATTGTTTTTCCTTTACAATGACACGTTGTGTCGACTGTGCTACGGTGCATTCTTTTATTACATTGACATTTTAGGCATTTAGCAGACGCTCTTATCCAGAGCGACTTACACAGTTTACATTTCTTTACATACAATCCATTTATACAGCTGGATATTTTACTGAAGCAATTCAGGTTAAGTACCTTGCTCAACAGCAGTGCCCCACCTGGGAATTGAACCTGCAACCTATGAGTTACAAGCTCAGCTCCCTAACCATTACACTACACGGCCAGCCATTCTGCTATTTATCCAACCTTACTGCAATATGTGGCTCTGGCTATGAGTGTCTGTTAAATAAATACATGTTATGAGACAAAGGAATGTTCCCCGAATAATGATCAGTGGTGTGCCGTACAATTTACTTTATATGAATTAAGCATTTGTCATTATCAGACACCTGAGAAGATGTTACCTAGCAAAAGACGGTCGGTAAAACAAGGCATTTTTGGCTGGTCATACCTGCTGGAAGAGTGCAGGGCTCAGGTGGACGGCCTGCACGCTGGTCACCTTGGCCTGAAGCTGATCAAACTTCTGATCAAGTTTCTGGATGGCTTCGTACATGACCTGAACAACACGTTACAAGGGCATTACCCTATGCTACCTCAGGCATCAAAAAGTGGAGCGCTGAACATCCTGAAGCACTGAAGTCCAAACCGTAAACAACTGGAATTTGTCCTGTCAACACTTTTTTTCGTTGTCGTTGAACAACTTGCATTTTTTCCCCCCCCCAATTTCCCCATTCCGAATTTCAATTCGAGTTCAATTCCTGCAGCGTCCTCGGTTAATACGGGAAGGCACACACAAGCACATGCATCCTCTACAGTTACTGAACCGGAGCATAGGGCAAAAAGCAAACCGTGGGCCTTCGTTGAACCAGAGGGATCGCTATTGTGCAATAAGGCAGGGAATACCCTGGCTGTGTTCGAAACCGCTCACTCGTTCACTATTCCCTATTCCCTATATAGTATATACTATATAGTGTACTATGTAGCGAACGAAAATAGTGTTTTCGGATACTACAACTGAACGTCATTTGCGTCAAAAAAAAGTGCCGGATATTCAGGTGACGCAAGCGGACGCGCCCAGTATCATAAACAAACCGAGCACTCATGGCAGCTGTTGAAATGTACTCAGGTGGTATCGGGTTTGCATGTTCAGTTTTGAATGTTAAATCCCAAATAAATTGTTGAAATTCTAATGATGTGCAAGTGTGGTTTTTTCAACTGTGGTGCTGTCTGCTAGCCACTGCTTTAGCCACCAATAGCTACCGTTATAGAAGTCGGGAGCTAACTAGCTCGTGTGGAGAAAATAACGTTAGGATAACTCACGAGCTCATGACTAGCACCAACTCCCATAGCGATAATAACGGTAGCTATCGGTGGCTAAAGCAGTTAGCTAACGTTACCACCACCATGATTCCTGAACTTTTGTTCTTGAGGCATAAATGGAGGTGTATGTATGACGGTACGACACGACCGCATTGCATTGTGGTACACGGGATAAATTGTAGGGTACATTCAATGTACACTACAAATCACGGTGAATTGTGGGTATTTTCTCGTTCACTATATAGTGAACGAAATTAACAGTTTAGAATTCGTCGCATACTACAAAATGGCGTACACACTATATAGTGTACTATATAGTGAATAGGGAGCGGTTTCGAACACGGCCCCTGAGTGACACTATTGGAAATTATGCATCGCCCCACAGACCTTCTGGCTACAGAATTTGACCATGGGGCTTATGACTGCTCAAAGGAACAGCACCTCAGCTGCATGCGCCCCTGTGGTCAACTTGACCAGACAGCAAACATGGCCATGCCCAACATCACCAATACTGCTGACCAGGCTGGTGGGGACCTACCTGGCAGTAGGTGAGTATCTCTCCCAGTGTCCTTTGGTGATCAATGCTGTATAAATCTTCAGAGACTGCACTCGCCTGTGACAAAAGAGACTTTCCACTTTGATGCAAAGATCCTCCATTTCCACCCCTCCAATGTGTTACAATTGCCCTGAACAGCAGGATAAATGTACACAACACACAATAAAATCACAGTGGCGTCAAGCTTAGACCGAATCAAGATCACTTTTATGGGTAATTTATTTAAGCTTGAAAAAACCATGGCAATGCACTGTATTCTCGCCAGTCGTAAAATGCTTGCCATGAAAGGCTGGATGCAAGGGCTTGGTGTCACACCTAATACAAATGGCAATGTTAGGTAATAAGTCACCTAGACGGAAGAGTGCAGGACATTTATGATTTCCTCATAATAATCTCTATTTAGCAGAATCGTTGTTGTTTTGCAAGTACATTCTGCAGGCATTCTGAACATTTCTCTCAAATTTGTAAGTCTACTACACAAAAAAAGTGCTGCGCTCACACTGTAACCTCTTCATTAGAGACTGCATGCTTTAAGAAATGGAATGTTTATGAAATTGTGTAGCTACAGAAAAAGACGAGTGTTGCAAAAATGCCGAAATACACATAAAATGAAGCCCCGTCGAGCATAATCCAAGTGCTCTCGCAACCGTGAATTTCCAACATTTAAAATCAAGCACTTTCAACGGCCTGTGGGAACGCTGTGCAAGGAAGATAACAGTGCTGGAGGGATGCTGTCAGAATGTTATTCATTATTATATTGCGTAAGAGCACATGAACATTTTTAAATGACATGACACCCTCCAACCTTGGAGACCTGTCAGGTGCATGTTAGGGCATTAGTACTGCTCTGACCATTGTGATCATTTTTACACATTAAGTACACATTTACACATTCCACATCACCTCATACTGGGGCTGGCAGTCGTACTCCATCTCGGCACCAGAAATGTCCTCCGTCTGAGACTCCTCCTCCATTTCTGAGCCCTGGAGCGACAAGAGAGCCCCCCCCAGTAAATTGTTGTTTAAACATTTAAATAGTGAATGATTAACACCAATTCCACACAAGACCTGTCCAAGCCTGTATCTCCTCCCTTGTATCCTCAAGCTCTCAAGTTCCACAATTCTATTTACCAAAATAGACATATCACCCGGTTTTACCTTTGGTTGTGACTAGGGACAAAGGGGATTTAGCATAACAATGTTCACGAACAAACAGCTCACCTCTTACTACGCTTATCTCTTGTTATTCACAGATTTTTTTATTCGTGATTTCTGACTATTTGCGTCCATGGCACACTAGGAAAAATATATCTATATGATCCCTGAAGCTTCAATAAGCGTGGCACCTCGAAAACAAATAAATAAAGGACTTTCATTCTTTCATTGCACAGACAAGGCATCAGATTGAATTTTTGATGGTAAACCTTTTCTATAGTGTTTCTAAACATTTTTACCATCAAAAATTCAGATGGTCTGGCCGGCGATTGGCTGTCCACCCCAGAGGGAGGAGGGAGGGGGAGCCGGCAGCAAACTCGCCGAGGAGTGCGGAGGACTTCCCTGTGGGCAAAATAAATAGGCAAGTTCCGTCTCGGAGGAAGCGGTTCATTGCTGGCCTTGGGGTAGTGCCTTGTCCCATAGATGCGGGCGGTGGGCTCGTGGGGGAGGGTGAATTGAAGAAATAGAGGGTATAATTGGCCACCAAATTGGGAGAAAAAACCGGGAATCTGAAATAAATATAAAAAATAAATAAAAAAATAAAAAAGCAGATGGTATGAGCTATTCAGGAGCATCATCTCATTAAATGAATATGAAAATCTGTGAAGCGTTATTAATATTTTGTTAAGAAAGCTATATTAAATAAGCTACAATCTGACTGATTTGCAATATGCCTAAGAAGTTGGTCTTTCCAGTTATCAAAAATTCTACAAATGCTTCCTGCAAATTGATCACCTTGATCAAGTGACCAAGATTCCTGTGGACCCTCAATGAGGATGATGACAATAAGTCGACAGGCACATGTGTGAATGTGCGTGTGAGATAAAGAGAGAAAGAGATTGCTGTGTTTGCGCACACTCCCAGGTGTAATAACCATTGCAAATGGCTTGGAAATGGTTTCGAAACATCTGGGAATAAAGGGGCCTCTAAATGCCTAAATGTACCGTTTATCCCATGAACACGTTCCAAATGCACAGAGCTCCTATGGATTCCAGCTGAACCTACCATGCTGCCTGTTAGTGACCCAGAGCCTCTCCATCTCTTGGGACTGTAACCTCTCTCCTCCATCTCTGGCATGCTGTGTTGGTCTTCCGGAATGGACGGGGGCTCCACTGGGTCACACAACCCATCCTCTGTTAAGCAGAGACACCGATGTAATCAAACAGGAGCCCACAAAGCAGTTTTTCTGCTTCAAGAGATTCAAGCTGTCACCAGTATGAATGTTTCAACTCGACCTTTATTTTAAACTGACAGTGTGTTATAAAACACTGTTGTGGCAAGGTATGCGAATTGCAAAAACAACAGCTGTTGTGTTGCAAAAACCATCGGTAATGCCCATAGAATTTGATACCGCCCCATGCTGGTGAATGCTGAAAATTCTAAGACGTAGTGCCTTTGATAAGAGGTCAGGGGTCCAGGTAATATGATAGTCTGACTAATCATTTTTTGCTATTGAGTTGACCAAATATATTTGCGTAATCGCTGGAGTTACCTACTGTGATTTATACAGTTTCACAATCAATGAAAGTGGCAATTTAGCTAATTTTGCTAGCTACAATTGCTCACCCATTAGCAAAATCATTTTCAAAAAATTGTTGGACATTTTAAAAGTTTGATTATAATAGCCATATCTGCCCTGACCAACGTGCACTCTGACTGTTACAAATACAACCGCTTGCATTTCCTGTAATTCCATTGCGACATGGCCTTTTTGGAGAGGTTATAGCGCCCACATTGTGAGCCGAAAACCAGCTAATGGCTAACATCGTCAAAACTGATAACCGCCATTTGCGTGGTTTCCCTCTTGCGCTTCTTGGAGATCTTTGCCAAGGGCTGGCCGACCCTGGCGGGACATGTTTATCTTCCTATTATACAATCAACCCATCGTCCTATTATACGCATGCATCTTAAATGGAAAAACTCATTAAAGTCATTGCAAAATATGTTTTTACTGACTTGGTTATGCACTTTTTAAAAATCAAATTATTGCCTTTAAACCCTTTAAAAAAAAAATTAACATGTTCTCCAAGGAATCTACAAATTAGAACAATACCAAATGTATTTGTGAAATATTTTTAATTTATTGATGATTTTGACTTTCTTAATGAGCACGTTTACATACACAGTAATACTCTCAGTAAGGAATGAGTCATGTAAACATCTTAATCTATCATAATCAGAGTAAGATCTTAATTGGAGTAAGCATAATCTGAGTAAGATTGTTGGTTTCTTTCTAATCATTATTAGGACATGTAAACACCGTAGTCTGAGTTTTTGGCATAAAGTATTTCAAATTATTTCATGATGTCTACCTACACTGGCTATTATGGGGGGTAAAATGGCCAGTGCCAACAGAAGCCAACATTTCTAGAACAAAGCGGAGACTGCCTTACTGTTAACGGTCTTGAAAGACATGGATACAATGAGGTTTTTAGATGGGCGTTAAAACACCAGCAAAACATATGACCTGCAACTGAACTTGACTGAAATTGAGTCCTTATTATCAGCGTTTCTGTACTGTCAGTGACTGCAGCGCCCTCTAATGTCACAATGGTGAAATGGTACACATTATACAGTCCAGTTGAGATAACCAATGGGATTTGAGCGCAGTACTTTTTTCACACAAGGACAAAATCTTGATTTCTGAGGAGGGAAGCCAGGGCATATATATTATTTCTTGTTGAACACTCACCATAATGCATACTGAGGGGCTTGGGACAGTCTGTGTGGCAGCGCTGATCCTGACCAGTAGTGACATCACACACGTTTCCCGAGGCCAGGCGTCTAGGCGGGTCTTCCACCAGGATCTGGTCATAGTCCTCCTCAACTTTGATCTTCAAGGGAGCCTGGTCTGAAACACCAGACATGTATGCTCTCAGTGACTCCAACCCACACAAAAAAACAATCCAGTGTGTGGCAGCTGGGAGTATTCCAAAGGGAATAGGTTAAAGAAACTATAAAGTGCTTTTTCAACTGTTCAATATGACCAAGTTCACATGTCACAAGTTTGTGCATTGTATTTTATTTGTTTAAAAATAAGCTACTATGCAACTATGTGTAACTCAGTGATGGCTTGTAATCCAGTAATAGATACTTTAAAATGATCATTAGTTTCAACATGTTTGCATTTATTTTGCATGATCATTATCTGAATATCCATACCCGTTGCTGTAGCAATTGTATCTTGTGGAAGCATTCTAATAAAGTACATCCCAAATTTGTGTAGCAGTGCCCTATACCCAATGATTATTTCAACATTTGGCTAAATTTACTCTTGATCTTCACGCCTGCAGCCAAGGCATGTTGGCAGCGTAAAGACCAGTTAATCAGTACAAACAATGCTCCATATTTGGTTCACTAGCCTTTAATGAGCTTTGAAACCAAAGCTAGAGCAATATGCTGTTAGATTGGCCTCAAAGGTAATTTAGCCATTACAAAGAACAGTTACCATTACTATATATATCTCTTATTCAAATTCTCTCATTTGATTTGAAGAAAGAAAACACCTACCATTGATTATACATTATTTGGATATTTGTCACGCTTGCTAATAAAGCAAAATAATTAAAAGGTTGAGGCAAATGACCAGATTAAAGGTAAGATTTTCATCGTCCTCTACAGCCACAGACAATGTAAACGATTAAACTGCTATGGCTTACTCCTCCAGACAGATAGGTGGCATCATACCGTTGATTTGTAACTAAATTAACCAATTCTAAACTAATGCCTGAAGCACAGCATGATTTTTGAAATATTGAAGTTGAAGTTTTACAATCAAGGAGTTACAGTTTGCCACCACTTCAATAAGCAGCTACCGTCATTATTACAGTAATAGCTTACTATTGTCATTCTAGCTTGCTTGGAGGTTTGATAGAATGCAACTCCAGCATATACAAAATCCCCAAATCAACTAGACATACTCTTTCTACCAAGCCACTCGGCTATCCGGTTTATTGTGCTTTTGTTGTAACTGTACAGTGTTTCCCTACCATTGCTCAGGGATGGCCCACCTCCCTAAGCTTGGGGGGGGAAGAACCACCCCCTCGCTACCGGGGGCAACATCCCCTAAAAGACTCCGACACAATGTTTAAGAAAAAACTTGTCTGATCCAACAAATTTCATTATAATGGAATTGTTTATACATATACAACTGAGCTTTATTTTATATAAATTATTTTATTAATAATAAAATTGTAACTGTCTTGTCAAAACCGTGTTAATTATATGCTTTAGTCCTCTGGCATCTCTGTGGCTTTCAGGACCATGGTACTGGACAGTGACTGTAGGTTTACAGTGCATATTGAACCCTGAACAAGCCATGGCGATTAAGTTAGATTAATTATCTAGATATCCAACATCATAATTTGTTTGCTGTCAAAGTCACAAGCTTACGTTCTTCTTAAGACCCATTGGGACTGTGTGTGTATATGCAATGTCAGTCTGCTGAATTATCTCAATGGAGTCTCATGTAGCAGGCTTGAGACTACCAGATTTAGATTGCATTTACCATCAAGCTTCTGTTTACTTTTGTATTTGAGTGCAGAGTCCTTTGACAGCACTTTGCAGTGCTTGACTTCCCCTCAGTCCCCTCATAAGCCTACTTGAATCCAAATATTTGAACATCATATTTGACAACAGAATTGAGCAGAACTCTATTACAGTGATTACAATGCAATTGCATCATTGAGGCAAGTGCTCATCAAATTCTGCCCTGCGTAATCATAGTCCATAACACATGGGTAAAAAATCCTAAATGGATGTAGTTTCCACTTAAAGTTTTCACTTTTAGGGGAACATATTGCCTTTGCCCCTTATTTGGTCAACAAGCTGACCAATCACAGCTCAGGCAATACTGGCTCTTTTTTAATAGATAAGGTGAGAAAATAAATGTGCCTCTTTTAAATTCATCTGAAAAGAGCTTGTGATAAAATCTCCCATATCTGATATATACATATATATATATAGTATGTAAACCAAGGTTACCAAGTGCTTTATTACTTATTACTTAATATTGGATGTAAACTCAAATGCAAGTGGTCCCTTTTTAAACATTATGCTATACTTTTAACGGTCATTAATCTTTTGCCTTGGCATAATTTCGATACCAGCAATTTGTTTACACGTCACATTCACAATATGCACACCGCTGTGCTCTGTTGTACTTTAATTGTAGAAGGCGCAAGAAAGATTTATTTCGTATTTGTGTGTTAAGATCACAAAGATCACCATCTACAATACAAGAACATTTATTAATTGAGTAAAACATTGAGTAGACTACAATAATCTAACATTTGACGTATAAATTAATCTATTAATTATATACGGATGCTAAATTCAACAGGCAGGCAAGCTCCTGCAAATGCCTTGCTGTATTCGTGTTGACGTTCAGTACAGAGAAGGCTATTTCTCCGGCCGCTATATTATTAGAAGTACGTGTGTGTGTGTGTGTGTGTGTGTGTGTGTGTGTGTGTGTGTGTGTGTGTGCGTGTGTGCGTGTGTGTGTGTGTGTGTGTGTGTGTGTGTTTTTAACCATTACCATGTTAATGTTAGAATACTCATCAAACAGGGTGATATGTAGGCGTGCTGATAACAAACAACGCTCAAAGGCATTCGGACAAACAAAGGACCGCCCAAAAGCACTTTATATTACGGACACTGGCAAAGGACTATCAGAACTGTAGGAAACGGGAGGGTCGACTCATCAGATACATGCAGTAGGCTATATGGGGCATGCAAATTGTGTACTAACGGAACCAGTTTCGAGTTTACATTAGTTAACACATTCCAGTTTGCCATGTTTCGTTCCGTTAATATTTGGTAACGGAGGAACGCTCCGTATCATTCGCGATTTGATTGTAGAGAATTGTAGCTTCACTGAACGGTTAGCATTATGGACGTCCGTGCTAACTTGTCAGTAGTTGGCTGTATAGCTCAGATCCATGTACCCAACACTGGTAATATTTTTCTCACATTGACCACAGTCGCTAGCGAGCTAGCAGGCTATTTTCGTTACGTTTAGTCGACTTCTTTATTACACCCGAATGCACCGGTGAGAATTGAGCCAAAAATAAACTTAAATCCTGTGTGCGTTCTATTCACGTTAACATATTCCAAAGAACTGGAATAGTTAGCAAGTTCACCAAACGATTGCATAACCTTGCAAGCTATCTAGCCAGCTAAGCTGACATGCTCTGCATGCTTGGAACGCTGTAACGCGCACACATCTGAAATGCTAAAAGGAAGTCTTCCTAAAACGCTTCCTTCCCACACAATAATAGACGCGACATCACGCAAACGTGCTGGTAACCCACGCGTAGATTTAAAACATCACATGGAAATTAAAACGGGGAAAAAACTCAAATATATACAAACCGTTCGTACCGTTCATTGACATGTCTGGTGTTCCAGCAGTTCTTTGTTGTTCGGTTTCAGAATCAAGCCCGTCTGGCTATCCGAGTGACCTCGTGACAGGCCCCTCCCGTTCCGCACGCACGTTCTGCATCTGCGCGTTAACACAATCCGCAGAGGCGTTCTTCTGTACTCTGTTGCTGTACATAGAAAAGCGCCAGAGCACTCGTTCTCAGTGCGATTCGTTGTTTAATAGGCTACACGTTACTTTAGTTTCAGCCATTCCATTTTTCTCGCAAGGTGTGCAGTAAACACCTGGTTCCAAAGAGGAGGGATCTTGTCTCTATGTTCGTGAAATCCATTGTTATAGACTGCCACACAAACGTTGGATGTCTGCCCTTTGAACATCTGAAAACATGCTCAGTATTGTGATACACCATTATAAACACCATTAGTAACTATTTTAAATGAGGACATCTCAATGAGGAAATTCATGTATGTTTATTTGTGCTATGTGCTTTTCCCAACTTTTACACACTTATGTATTACTAGTATTGTGGCCAGGTGTAGCAGGGGGGTCCTGCTGTTAAACTGAATAATTTTTTACATTTTCCTAATTTCATACTTACCTAAATATAATAATACCATTATCATATATCTAATTGGCAATACACTCTTATCCAGACCCACTTACAAGGTTATCATGGCAAGAGTCACTAAATACATATCGGAGCAACAAGAAGAACAGTACAGAACAACCAGTGAAACATAAAACAGCATCATGCTGAAAAATCTAAGAAGAAGGATGCTTTTGTTAAAAAATAACCTATACCGATGGTGAAATATGGGGTGGATCAAGACATTTTGGCATTTTGGACAAAAACCTGGTTCCCTCTGCCAGGAAGCTGAAAGTTGGCCACAAATGAATCTTTCAGCAAGACAATGATCCCAACCATACCTCAAAATCAACAAATAAATGGTTAACTGACCACAAAATAATTATTTTGCAATGGCCATCTCAGTCCCCAGACTTGAACCCGATTAAAAATGTGTTGTTTGAATTGAAGAGGGCAGTCCACATGCGCAGAACGAATGTTCTGAACGATCTTGAAAGATTTTGTGTGGGGGAATGGTCAAAGATCCCCAGCCCAATATGTTCACCAACTTCATATAACTCTATAGAAAACGATATGTTCATGCAGATTTATTTTTGTTGGATTGTATTTAAAATAAATAATTAAAAGGGGTGTGTATAATTGTGACACATTTTTTGGGGGAAAATATATTACTTCTTAAACAAAATGATTTTCTCTGAGCTGTATTAGTAGAAAATAATATAATTTCCCCATTTTCTGAGCATACAATATAGCTAATTTATTACGTGTATTGTGTATTTTATACAGTCTTTTTGATATATATACAAAATGGTTGTAATAGTACATTATAATTGAAAACTCCTGTAGAACATTGTAACATCATTAACTGTGCTGCATCATACCTGTTTTTAAGTAATTGAATATCATAAAAATCATCAATAGTACCTAATTATATTAACAAAAACAAGTAGCAATGAACGAGTATTGAGATATAACTTCCAAAATATAGGAAACACTTGAGTAAATGAGGGATACTGGTGGCTCTGTTATGGTGTGGGGAGCATTTTCCTGGCATGGTTTAGGTCTACTAAACCCCTTAGAGGGCAAGGTAAATGCCAATAAATACCACGCCATTCTGAGTGATCACCTTCATCCTATGGTGAAGTATTTCTATCCTGATGGGAGTGGTCTCTTCCAGCATGAGAATGCCCCAATCCACAGGGCACGAGTGATCACTGAAAGGTTTGATGAGCATGAAAAAAATGTAAACGATATGCCATGGTTGTCTCAGTCACCAGATCTCAACCAAAATGAACACCAAATGAGAGATTCTGGAGCAGCGCCTGAGACGCCGTTTTCCACCACCATCAACAAAACACCAAATTATGCAATTTCTCAAGGAAGAATGGTGTTGCATCCCTCCAATGAGTTCCAAACACTTCTAGGATGTATCCCAAAGTGCAATAAAGCTGTTCTAGCAACTCGTCGTGGCCAAAAGCCCTATTAAGGCACTTTATGTTGTTTCCTTTATTCTGGCAGTTACCTGTACAACATAACATTAACTGTATTAGTAGGTGCAAGGGTTAGACATGAGAATAGTAGTGACAATGTAGGGGACATTTTATTTCACAATTGCAAGTATTATTTCAGGAGTAAATATTATCATCAAATTAGGGATGAGGGGTGTATGTGGAATGAGGGTTTCATAATTTCTCTCCAAAGAAGGCAGGGAATGGGAGACGAGGTATGTATATAAAGTTTATTTGTTCTTTGCTTTTAGGTGTAGTGGAAAGTGGAAAGCCAATAAATTGAGCAAATATGATATGGAGATTTTGCTTCTGTCTTTCCAGTTCATTAATATGATTGTTTTGATAATTGAGAGGGAAGATAGTGTTGGAGGAGATACATCTCCAATAAATTGCGGGTAAGATTGCAAGGGCTATTGGAGCCAAATACATGGGACAATGCAATGATGACCGTAGAAAATAATATTCAAGTGACTCTTGGGTTGACCTTCCCCCCAACAATTGTATGTCTCTTCCAATGCGTTCTGGGATTTTGTCTTCATAGGAGAAAGTCTTAGGAGGAGAACATCTGTGCAGTTATACCATCCATTCTCATGTCAAACTGCTAAACTAATCAGTGTTGGGCTTCGTTAGTACTTGGGATAGGAGACCTGAGAAAAGATGCTGCTATAAGAGGTGTTGGTGGGCCAGTAGGGAGCATTGTTCCCTCTGGACCAAATAGAACTTCCCAATGCCCCAGCACAGTGATGGGCCATTGACTGTGGAACAGGCTGTCCTTTGGAGGAATGTTAAATCAAGATCCTGACTCACTTGGGTCAGATCCAATGGCACTTTTTTAAAGAGTAGCAGTGTTAACTTTCAAATTCTCACTAAACACTATCCCTTAATTCCCCAGGTCATCACTGCCTAAGAGAGTTCTGAGTTGGTTAAATGGTTGGTCAAATAGAATGTGTATCTTTTAATTACAATTAAATGTGGGCATTTGTTTTTTTTCTTGAAAACAGTTTGGTGAGATCATTTTGGTGATTGCTGAGCTGGCCAAATTGTGTTTGTGAAGAAAAAAGCTAATGGTTGCTATTAATAGTGAGCCAAAGTAAAGGATAAATATTGTTTGAATCTAGGCCACAATCTAATTATAGATTTTTAGCCTTTTTATTTACCCCATGTCCATTTGAAGCAAGGCTATGAGGATTATCAACTTAAAACATAAAACAGCTTAATTTTCCAACTATCCCAAATCCAGTAAAAACTCTTGAGAGAATGCCTTAAAAGGATATCCCTAGAGTGATGTAATACAGTAATACAGTACTATATTCTTTTGAGACAAGATCACATTGACAGGCATTCATATTTTGTAATGCAGTCACATTTATTGGCCTTTTCTATGCACAATTACTAAGCAGCCAGATGCACTGGCAGATGGTTCCAAGAAGATTTACCATGGAATTTTCACAATGTTTACTAAAAAATAAATACAAGACTTAAAGTGTTGCACAGCTCAAAAATATACAAAGGCTAGGAATTAATGTAAACTTTGAAAACATTTTTTTACAAAAAAAACATCTTTGCAACAATTTAAAAAGATCCTATTTACAAATTTGTACAAAAATACAAAACTGATGCAAGTCTATTAACTTGTAGCTTTCAGCCTGAATGAAATGCATCTTGTACCGAAACAGTTACACTGTAACCTTCTTTTTGTTTTTTTGTTTGCCTGCTTGTTTTATTATTATTTTTTACACAAGTAACCAAAAAACGTTTAATGTTGCTTTCACCTGTACACATCGGAAACTTTTTGGCAAATATGTATCCTCCAAACCTCCCCCGCCTCCCACCTAAACCCGCTTTATTTATGAACCATGTAGAATTATTCAATGGGAAATCAAACAGTCTTCAAATAAATCCTAGAGAAATATAAATAACAGGTACAGCAAGAAAAAATGTGTGTATATATATATATATATATATATATATTGTTAAATGCTCCCACTGTGTACCCTGTTAAAAGGTGGCAGTTAATAACAGTCCTAAAATGAAGGATTGTTTTGTCAATGCTAACCCCAGATAAGTAGATCCTTAGCTTGGTTATGCAGTGCTGAAATATTGAGTTCAGGGCTCAATCTAGCCACAATGCAGTTTATAGCTGAATAATAATATAAATAAGCCATTTTGACAAGCATTTCTTTTTTTAAATGCCTTACATTGCATTGGAGTTTGGTGGTCACCGACATTATGTATAAATGTTAAGTAAATAAAAAGTAATGCTGGGTTAAATTCATTTTTCAAAGTTAATGACTAACTGCAAAGCAGGATTGACTTTCCCCCTCAATTCAGCAGCAAAAGGGGTGTGCACCCTTTTCTGAGTGTTTATAATGTACATAAGGCCTGAATAAATGTAACAGCTAACATACTACTTTTGACTTATTTGATAATACCTGTGGAGGAAATATGGCTACATTGGTACTGTAATTTCAGTCCATCACTAGTGAGCCAAGTGAGTTTCTGTAAGCACCTGTAAATGTGACATTTGTACAAGGATTCCACAGAACACTAGCTGTGGTCTGAATAGAGACACACGAAGAGGAGAACAAATGCCCAATATGAAAACATTTCTGAAAATAATATTAGTGTGAAAAACAGCTGCACGCATTCAAGATTCAGAGCACTTCTAGGGTTAATAAAGCTGTATTTCATATACTGCAGTTTGGATGTCAAGACAGTAAGTTCAAATCATCACTGAGCCGTTCATATCAGTTCATTTCACTTGTAAGGTTGATATGTAGTCTGTTTAACCAGTGTCTATTTAAATAAAGCTTTATTGTCTTTCTTTCTAGATAATCTTTATAAACAAAATAAGTCTCTGGATAAAATATCTTGTCATTAAAATATCTTCAATTATTATTATTTTTTTAATCGTGTTATCACATATAAAGTTTTTTTAAATATATTTACTAGACCTAAAGGTATTAGTCGAATACTATTAGGAGGAAATTCTCAAAATCTTGAACTCTGGTTATGTCTTTAAAAATTAAATGGATGAAGAGAAACCAGCCATAACATGATCACAGGTCAAACTCCAAGCTGAAATAAAGTGGGGAAATCCAGAAGCTTGTGTGATAAACAGGAGACAACACCCTCCCAAAAGGTTTATGAATTTAAACCTTGATCTATTCTGCTCTACCACAATTAGACTATAAAAAGACAGCTACACACTATATGTTAAGAAAAACCCCCTGAAAATTACAACAAACTGCAGCCAAGACAAACACGGCATCTCAAATCCTCAGCCATAAATTCCATTCCTGCAGAACACCACACGCTAGTCCCAAGAAAAGTCTTGATGAAATATTGGTCGATTGACTTTACTACAGGATTTAAGCTTTTTTAAAAATCTTAAAACCACGACTGCTGCCGGGTATCCGAAAAGGAAAAGCAGTTCAGTGCCTCTCCAAATATCTTCTGTTTCTGTTTTGCACTTTCCATTTTCCACATTTCATATTTCATATTTCACACCAAAGTCAATACTAACTACAAAATATCCTCTTTATTCCTACCCACTTCACCCCCTTTCTCTTGTAGACTCAACCTCCTTGACATCTTTTTTCAGACTTCACTCTCACCATCGCGTCAAACTTATCTCTCTCCGTCCATTCCATCACACTGCTCACATTCCACTTCCCTCATGCTCCAAAAAACGAAATAAAATTATCCCACAAAAGATTGTCACGTTAATTCACTAAACAAATAATCCCCACTATCTAGATTACAATTATGTAAAAAATATCAGACATTTTTACAGCTATTGAACGTACTGATAATACAAATTCAAGTGATTTGAACACAGACGTGATATCCTTATCCTTTCTTACATCTGACGTTTCTCCAGTTTTTATTGCATGCTTTCAATTAAAAAAGGCTTTTAAACACGAAATCGAAAATGAAGACACTTCACTACGTGTTGGTCGAAGCACAGACTTCTCTTCAGCGACAGGTACGACGGTGAATGTAAAATCTAGTGGTTTCACAGCTTTTTGCCCACACATAGCTTGCACAGTGACAGTCCTGCAAATCTTTTCCGAGCGTTTGCTATTTTCGTTCGTCAATCGTCCTCGCTCAGAATTGTATTCACCTGAAAGTGTGACACCACTAGCTCCAAAACCAACAGTGATGCATGATTGCAAAGGTATTCACAGAATACATCTGATAATTTTTCATGGTTCTATACCACAACCCTCCCCCAAGCACTAATGTTACATTTAGTCAAGTAACATTAATCAGCAGTGTTGGCTTCAGCCAATTCTCTTGTATTTCTTAGGAAAATAGTAAATTGTCTCGCGAACCAGAAATATGTAGAAACAGTACAAGCAAAGGCTGCACGCTGTCATTTTAGTCACACTAACAAGGACCAAAACTGAACCGTTTCACTAAAACAGGTTTGCATTGTCTATAGCCTAAAGGTAGCACTGTTTGTGTGTCGGGGTTTTCATGACAAGACAAATACTACTAAATTTCTGAAAGATTGTAGCCCTGTAAGCAATAAATGATGGGCTTCATCCTCATATGTTCTAGATAGATGTACATGTATCTAGTTTCACTACCTTGCAAGCTAGTGTAAATTAAAATGTATCATCAATCTCTTCATATATGTCATTATAGCTTTATATTCATTACATGTATACATAGTTCATGGCATTTATCTTATCAATGGATACTCTTGAATAATTAAGATCAAGTGCAAAGTTGTAGTTGTAGGTTTCAAAAAACGCAAACACCATTTAAAATTTCCAGCCAGTTAAATGTGTTAAAGGCCCCTTGTAATGGAGGAACATCAGTTATCAGTCATTAGTTATTGATATTCAAAAAATACCTGTATAGAATATCAAATCCCCTGTATGCCCCCCCTGTACAGAAAGGCCACTGTTAAGATTGTCCTTGGTGTGCCTGCCATAGACAGGTTGGTGTGTAAGATTCCACAAATATTTTCCCTTCTTGTGTCACTGCTTAGACCCCTGCTGTTTTACAGTAGCTTTTAGGCTACTACAATGCAGTATATTTTATATATACATATAAAAGGAGTGGGCATAAGCACCTGAATGCTTCGAACGATCAAGTTTGAGATTGATTGAAATGGCATTCAATAGGTCAGTAAATTAAAAACTTTATTCTGGTTTAAGTATCCATTTAAATAAACATTTCATATCCTTAAAAAACAAAAGAAGTGAAACCAATAGTACGTGAAACCATAGCAACACGCCAGTTCACTGAACTGCTCTAGCATGGTCTCCCTTGCACCAGTGAAAAACTTCGGAAACATATAAATCTATGGAAATATGTAATATACAGCAGGAATGGAGGTTGTGCGCACTATAGGCATTACAATGCCGACATGCCACAAAACCATGTGTATTTCATTTTAAGTGTTACAGTATGTTAACATTTTTGGACATTTATTATAATAATGACTTATTATCATTTTGAGAATGGATACTCAATTTTTACCATAATGGAGTCAAGCACAATAATTAGAAATGCCCATCCCTAATATTTATGTGTGTATATATATATATATATACACATACACACACACACTGTATATGTATAAATAAAATACTGCAAGATTTATATGTGTATATCTATTTGACCCTTTGCAAGGCTACAGCCAAAGGTTCCCTTGGTACAGCACGGACCCCTGTGATGATCATAGTAATAATCAAAAATACGTAGCTTACACAATTCAGTTTAGACATTGCGACAATTTGATCTGGATATGATTTCCGGCACCTTCTGACAAAAAGAGTTTTAACAGGCTCTTTTCTCAATGAAGACATTAGACAATGATCTTACATTTCCCTAATAGGACCTTGTAAAGAAAACACTGATGAATGGAAAATGCTAAATGGCGTTTCTAATGACTAATACAGTGAGACAGGTTTAGCCTTTCTTGGCCACCTCCCTTCCCCATTTAGTGTAATCAATTCTCTTTTCTTTTTCCAAGTAACTAAAAAAGTTAACAAATTCAACAGGAGATGTGCTTCTTTTTTTCTTGTTTGTTTTTCTTCCCCCGTCAGGTCAATGCGTATTCAAAAATAGGAACAATGACACAACCCACTCTGACCCACAGGGTTTTCCCTTGCATTTAGAAAAAAACTGTTTATGTTTTTCTTCTTTTTTCCTCTAGCGGATAAAAAAGCTGAAGACATGCTATCCACCTAGGAGGAGCCCTGTGAGGATCGATCATCGTGTGGGCTACCGTCCGAGTTTTCGGTCTCACCCTCGGAGATGGCCTGCATGGGCGCGGTATAGAGGCGGCTGCGTGTGCTGTAGCGGCTGCTGTTGGCTGCCGGCGGGATCCTGGAGCGGCCCTGCCGGGAGGAGGCATTGCCAAAGTACAGTTTTGGGGAGAAGCCCTCAGTGTTGGCCTTGGGGAAGGGGCCAGGTAGAAGCTCTGCACCCAAGAGGGACTCCTGCAGGGGGGAGGGCAGCTCGTCGGATTGCCGGGGGTCATCGCCAGCCATCAGGTCACCCGGCGACTTGGGTGTGATGGGACTCTTCAGGATCTCAGTGGCCGACATGCGGTAACTGGAATCGGTGCGGCTGCCCTTCTTCAGCAGAAGCAGCTTGAATTCCTCATTAGAGGTGCTGGACTTCTTGGCGCTCCTGTAGATGGGGCCTGGTGTTCGCTGGGAGCCAGTTGGGGAGACTAGGGTCGAAGGAACACTCGGCGAGGTCACTGGGGCGCTTGAAGGGGGGGTGCCCCCAGATGTCGCACTCAAACGGCTCCTCGCGCTCAACTCTCCTGAGTCCTTTCTGCCAAGCACTTTCCTTTTGGATCTAAGTCAAACAAAAATGCACCTGTGTTATAGTGCTGTTACAGTAACATTTCAATAACATTTTTTTTTTTCAATTGCATTTTTACCTGATTGCATTTTTACCTGACAGAAAAAGGCACAACAGAGGAAGCAACTCACCTGTGAATCATAGCAAAAAGGTCCTCTGTTGTGCGGAGTTTAGTGGGTGACAGGAAAACAGTGTAATCCTCATTTTTTGTCTCATCAGTCAAAGGAGAGATTGAGCTGTCACTTGGTGTTGACTCTGGAAAACAAAGAGAGGCTCAGATTGCATTACATTACCTTATTAATTGGCTTAGTAAAGCTGGAACCATTGTATTCATCACCTATTTCTCCAGTTGTATATTTACTAAAGCATTTGCTATATTGTCCAAAGGCATAACAGTAATTATAACCATTATAATTATAACTGTAAATGAATTTGTATATACATGTGTATATACAGTGCCCCTTTAAAGTCTACACCCTGTCTCAAAAATGTCACCTTTTGTTGCCTTACAGCCTGAAATTAAAGCATATTTCTCCCACCTTTATTTACACATTTTACCCTACAACTTCCAAGTGAAACAGAATTTTCTCAATTTTAAATGCTGAGACACTGGAGGGCATAGCATTTTGGATCCACTGTACGCGAGAATCCAGATCACGTATACAGGGTTGAAATGCAAAATCTTATTTCCCTCACCTTTACTGAAGTAATCCTCAGTGTCTGATGTTGATCCCTCTTCCCTGCTATCCTGTGAGGCACTTCTGGTAGGAACACCGGCTGTCTCATATTCCTCCTCTCTGCTTACCGCATCGCTGATTGTGTAAGCTTGCAACATTTCTGACTGACACGTTATTTCAGGCACTTCATCTAGACTGTCACTCGGTTGAAAGTCAGATTTCTTTGTTGTATCGCTATAAGTGGGGGGGGAACACACTTTAGCCAGAAACAATGTAGGTGAATCAGCTGCTGGGTCAGGTGGTTGACTCGGCTCTGCCTCCAAGCTGTTGCTTGGAAGAAGAGCCCTAGAAGTGCTTTGCCTCTGGTCCTCCTCCATTCTTGGACATGTTGCACTTTTGGACACCACTCCACAGTCCTGGTCTCCCTGGGGCTCATTCCTGGGGCTATGGACATCAGGGAGGAAGGGTGGCATTGGTGTGAGGTTTTCCTCCATGCTCATCAAGTCTGAGGGGATTCGGAACGCTGTCATAGCCCAAAAGGGACCTGGGGCGTGTCTGTCTGGCTTGTGTCTTGCGCTCTGCCAGTATGCTACATCCCTAGTGGTGGGTCCGTCACCTTGGGTAAACAGTGTTTCACAGTACTCCTGAGATGCAGGATCCTGGGATTTGTGATCCGCAGGTTTCTTGGACTCTGGTGACCTGTTGCTCGTTGCCGGGGTGACGACGGTTAGAGTGGGACACTTAGGCCTAGCAGCGGGATCGGCACCAAGCCGGGTCTGGCCCCCTTCGCTTGGCCTGCTAATGGACCTCAGCTGGACCGAGCGAAGCACAGTGGGCGTGATGGCCACAGGAGCTGGGCCCGAGGCTTCTGGGTTTGCGGCAGCGACAGCCGCATGGGCTTCCACCGCTGCTGCTGCTTTCTGTTTGTCCTGGTGAATGATGTTCATCTGGCTTCTGCGGGCTGAAGGCTTGTTGATAACATTGTGAAGAGCACTTAGGTCAAGATGGGTCGGAGGTATAATCGGTAGCTCAAGGTCTCTCTTGGATGAGGTACCTCCATCCCTGGAGGAGAACTGCTGCTGTAGGGAGGAGAGAGAAGACTTCCTCTCTGGGACTTTGGGCTTCCTCTTGCCACTGGTTGGAGATAAAGGCCCAGGGAAGAAGGCAGATGGGAAGGAAGATGTTGGTGTCTCTGATTGGCTGGAGTAACCGCTGGAGGGGGACGCCAAGCCTGCTAGCTTCTCAGGGGAGGCCAGCTTGAACTCATTCTCCACGGAAGGAAGGGAAGGTGTGGTGGCTCTGGATCCTGACTGAGAGTTCTGTGATTCTGAGCTCTCTGGTGACTTGATGCATTCAATGACAGTTGTACCTGTAGCCGTGCTGGAGTTAGACAATGATCGGTAGGGATCATTGGTGGATTTCAAGTCATTGAGGAGCCAGAGATCTGCATAGTCTGACTGTACAGCACCTTCATCCTTAAAGGATTGCGTATCCGTAGAGCCAAACAGAGTGGAGTCGGTCATGTCGTCTGCAGCCTCCACAGCCCAGGCATGCACTGGCTCCTCACCTAAACTTGGGTTTTCCAACTGACCTTGACCTGGAGGTCTGGCTAGGTCTAACTGTAGCTTAATTTCCCTGGAAGACAAAGGCAGATGCTGCCCGCTATTAATCTTTGGTTCGTTCTTGCCAAGAATGTTTGTGCCACTACTTGATTTCCTCAACGATGAACTGCGTTTTGGTGGGGCTGGCTTCACCTTTGGTTTTTTCAAGGAAAGACACTGCCTTCCCAGTGACCTGTCGTCACTGTAGTCTGACTGACGGTATTCATCCTCATTCACAAACAGGCCACAGTCAGCACCGCCCGTGGCTGCATAGTTATATAGGTAGCTTTTGCTCTCTTTGAGGCCGCAGTCAAAGTGCATGGAGGTATAGTAGCCTTCCGTGTCTATGGAGTAATGGGAGTTTGAGTCTGCCTTCTCGGACGGCGGCTTGTCCGTGAAGCTCTCGTATGTGGCCATGCTCGTGAAACTGGGGCAGTCCAAGCCGTTGTCATCCTCCCTGGAGTGCGGTGGACTGAAGTCCTGGTCGTAGAACTTGCTGTGCTGATGATGCAGGTAATTCCACTCACCCTCACCTGGGGCATTCCCCACGCCACCACTTGGATCGCCTGGAAGGTCGGTTGCTGTGGAATCAAAGGAGCTTGCCCCATGCCCTTGAACCTGCAGTCGGTCAGCCTCCGCCTGATAAGGGTCGTTTGTAAAGCCAGTGGGGTCGTCGCTGGCATGGGGAGCGGCATTGAGCGACAACTCAGAGTCACAGTGTGAAGATCCAGTTAGTGGAGGGGAGGCAGTAGGCGGGATAGTCTCTGACGTCTGGGAGGGGCAGGTGGAGCTGCTCCCGCTCCAGTTCCCGCTGGAGGATTGGTGGTCCTCCTTGTGGTCGATCTGGGTGCCCAGCACCCCCGTGGTGGACACCGAGTGGATAGGGCTGCTGAAGGTGTCTGAGCTGGAGGAGATCTCGCAGCTCCCCATGTCGACCTTGCGTGGGAGCCGGGACCTCCCCCTCTCAATCCAGGCATGGTCCGGGCTGCCACCGCGCTGCTTGCATTTCAGGCCAGCTAGCTGGTGCTCTGGCACAGCCTGATCGTCTGTGCTCTCCTCTTCGTCCTTCAGGATCCGTTCCCCAGGACCCGGGAGGAACTCCTCTGCCTCATAGGGGGACAGCTCTTCGTCATCGTCATCATCATCATCCACGTCGCTGTCATCGTGGTCCTCATCCACCAGCCGGCCACCCTCGCGGGGCAGGCTTCGGGAACGGAGGCGGCTGCCAAAAGTGGCTGCAAACATGGTGTCGGAGCTGTCCGGCAGGGAGGTGATGTTGCCGGTGGAGTGGGACAGGGAGGTTGGTATGCCCTGGCCCCTCTGTGCTCGGATCCGCCTTCGTGAGGGTGCAGCGATCAGCATGTTTTCTGTCTGGCACCCTGAGTCCTTGGTCCTTGAGTCCAGGCGGCCACTTAGGGAAAGCTCATCAGGGCACAGGGAGAAGTTGGGGTTGGCATGCACGATCACGGTCCTTTCTCTTGCCACTGGCGATTCGTCAGAGTCTGTGGGGGGAAGCAGGGAGGACAGATTGAAAGAAAATAAAAGTGTTATTAAGAGGCATCTTTAGCCTGACAAAAATGCTGTCAACTAATGATTTTGACAGCACTCTAATCTCTAATATATTTTTAAATATATGAATGTCTTCACTGTATAGAAACAATTTAGCAATATTAAAATGTAATAACTAAGTTTAATATTAACATGTTTAGTCACATTTACATTTTACATTTTAGGCATTTAGCAGAAGCTCTTATCCAGAGTGACTTACAAGATGTGCATTTATACATGGTAAAGTTCTCCCATAAATATTACTTACTTGGAGACACATTACATGTTGATACTTTTTTTAGTTACTGAAACATGAAGCCGCTGCCTGGCTGGTTTGCACAAACCGAACTCACAGCTACCAATTAGTTCAGGTTTGGTTCTCTGATACAAACACAAATCTTGGTGATGTTTACCTAATTCCTGCTGCACTCGTCTGGGAATGCCCGAGATGGTTTTTCGTCTTCTTAGCTTCCGCCGTCTTTGTAGCACCGACTGAGAATGAACGAGTGAGCAGCGGACACTGGCTTCTCTGTCGAAACCAACCCCTGCAAATGCAGATGGCATGTGAGAGAAATCCTGGTATGACTGCCAGCCCCATCCTCCCCGTTTCTCCCAGTCATGCCTCTGGGAGTGCTTTTCATTTTAATTTGTTCACACATTAATTCCCTCTGCTAGACATTGACTGTTACCTGCTGGAAGATTGTATCTTAATTTTTTTGAAATACTACAAGACAAGATTTGACACACAAGTAGTACAAGTAGTGGCCAAAATGGTGGAAACACTTGGGTGAATGAGGTACACAAAGTATACTGAAAGCAGGTGCTTTCGCACAGGTGTTGTTCCTGATTTAATTAAGCAATTAACATACCAGCATGCTCAAGGTCATCTACAGTAATGCGGGGCAGGCCTGGTTGCCTATAATAATGACTAGGAGATGAGACCTCGGTGAACATGAAAAAGCAGTGATTGTCGGGGCACGTTGCTGATGTTTCACAAGGAACAGGAATGTTCTCCCTCCCTCCCAATACCCCATGGCTATCGTGTCATTATAGACTAGACCTTTCATCATCGCATTAGGGCCCCCGCTTTGCTTGTAATGTGTAACACAACTAAAACCTTCACTGATTCAGTTTTCATTGACACAGCTAAAGCAAATTTCCCTTAACGCTGTAAAATCAAATTGCTCAGCCTTTTTGTCATTCTAATGAGGCTGATTGGTATTCATGGGGCAGATACTTTCTGTGCCAGGCCAGCCCTGGTACAAACTTGGGACAACATAGGTCGCAGGTAGAAATACTATGACTTGCACATTTTCACTGAAGTCTTCTGGACAAATTTCAATTCTTTAAATATATTAATTATTTATAGTCCTCAGAATTTGTCTGCCCCCCACAAATAAATGTATAGCCAATTATATGACAAGCAGAAAAAAGGGGCTCAAAGTATGCAGATTCCACTCCTCTTCAAAAACAATTCTGCAGATTTGTGATGCATGGTGTGAGCCAGGCACTGTGTATGGACATATTAAGTAATGCTCAATGAAGAATGAGAAATCAATCAAGAACATCTAACAATGGCAAACTCAACTGGATGTTTTATTCTTTTAAGAAAAACACTGATCAAAATGCATAATTTATGCATGTTGTGTATTTTGTATTCAGATGGCTGCAAAGGCAAGGCTATTTATTTTTTTATTGGGGTGAAAGGAAACCAAATGACAGCATGGAGAGAGGGAAGGAAGAATAAAGGAGAAGGTGTTTTACCAGTAACGTTAATGGGAATTATGCAGGAGATCACTTGGGACTCGTTTTTCAGCCTCTCCGCTGGGGTGGGGAGAGGGAGCGCTTTGGACCAGTTAGTCTGCTTGTCCAGGGTTGTGGGGACATTAGGGACTGGACACTTGGGCCTCTGACCCAGCATCACAACGTCCATGTCGTGGTCTGTGGGAGCGGGGGCCTGGAACAGATGGGAACGTCAATGCTGTTTGATTTACGTGGTTAGCAGCGCTAACATGTATATTAATATATCTTCACAACAAACTCTAAGTCACAGCATTGAATGGCAACTGATGCCTCAAAATTCCAACTTGTATATATTCAATAAAATGTTAAATAGCACAAAATGTAACACAAACACAACAAAATGTTCACAGACAAATCGGCTCTGACAGAAAACATTGCATGCCTGTCGGACCAATCCATATGACATATACTCTGTTAACAGTTTATTTAAAACGGAACATTTTTCTGTGTAAAGTACTGTATTCACATCGTTATGAAGTTAATGAAGTAGTTAGTGAAGCATGTGCAAAAGTAAAAAATAATTTATATAAAATAAATAAATAAATAATAATAAAAAATATATAAACATGCGTTTTTGCTTAGAATAGTTCAATTGGCCACAACAGGGGACAGAGAGAAGACCCCTCAATCATACAGCAGGGGTTCACAGACAAAGCAGGACTTGTAATACAAATTAATGAGGCGTTCCCATTGGACGCTGTGTCATTCTCAGACAGCCAATCACATTTGTGAGAAAGGAAAAATGAGAGGTTAAAGAGCTTGGTCAAGTAACCAGTAAAGTAAACGAGTATACAAAAGAGAGAAACAAGCACTTGAGAGGTGGAATAGCCAGGAAAGTATTCTCCGCTGCATTTAATTAAGACAGCATGCTGTGCAGTTTTTTTAACACGCTGTGTAATCAATAAAAGGTTATGTATGAGACACCATGTCTGCGATATTTTCAACTAATGTCACACTGAGACATTCACGGTCAGTTGAGAACCACCAGCTCCAATGGTGCATGCGAAGAACTTGTAGGGTGCCATTTGAATCATACATTTCCCATAAATCTGTGAGAGCATGTTGGCCATAATTCAATTGTGCGTGATAGGGGTGGAAGCCAGATCTGGCTGTGCCGTTTATGGTTTAGCCACTGGACCGTAGATTCTGCGCAGCTAAAAACTATGGAAAACATCAGTAAACAGTCATTCGAGTAATGCCCTAAAGAAATTAGAATCCTTCAAAGATGGAGGAGAAAAATGATTGGGTATATCTTTAGCCTGCGGTGTTTGTGAGGTTCAGTGCCACCTTTACATCACAGTTGCTCTCATATTCCAGCACTCAAAAAGGCACGGATGCATGTAAATAAAAAGTAAACAGAATCTTAATTGCACTGTTTGCATGCAGACAGTCTGCAGTTATGTGACTGTACTGCATAACTGGTTTTCCTCCAAAACAACACAACAATTTCCTTTTGCACAGCCATTCCATTGTATGATATATTCAAGCAGATAGCACAGAAATAAACAGCAGCTATTCTGTAGCATAACATACAAATTTGCATTTTTTTCATGCACCTCCTCTCCCTCAAATTAGACAGCGTGTCCAAAAAGTGGGTTAAGTCTCCCACAAGTGTCTCTCTGTTCCTTTACGGCCAGAGGAAAAACGTCTGCTCCTCTATGAATTTTAGTCCCTTGTTTGTTTTACTTCCAAATGAATAAAAAGCATTCTTACCTTTTTACGTCTACAAAGACAGACTCATAAGAACCTACAGCAATGCTGCTAGCAGAACTTGTCCCCACCTCCCCCAAGCCTGAAGTGAGCTCTGATTTAGAGCCGGCCCCTACAGCGCCTTTTGTGTTCAGCTTCCCAGCAGACCTGCGAAGCCATGACAAAACACTGGCCACAAAAGGGTTCTGTTTCCTAGGAGACTTTCCCAGCAGAAAAAACGTGTTGTATTTTTTGTTTCTTTTTACGGATACAGAAAAATCTGAGGGCAGTCGTCTGATTCATTTCAGGATTAATAATGGTACATCAGTTTAAGGAAAGTGGAAACGGGTCAGAGAGGAAGGGGGAGATGAGGGAAGGAGGAGGGGAGAGAAGGGAGGGAAGACAGAGTACAAGAACAAGAGAGTGAGTGAAAGAGAGAGAGAGAGCATGTATATACAAAGAGAGCAAGACGGAGTAAGAGAGTGAGAGATAAAGGGAAAGAGAGAGAGAGAAGGGGAGGGAAAGAGGGAAAAAAATCTGGATTTTGCCATTGATTTCCAGCCAAGGGATATTTTGATTAGAGCAAGGACAGCTCTCAAAGGCAAAGAATGCTATTTCTGAAGTTTGTACAGCCACACAGGAACCCAGATGGCCAGAATATTTTCTTAATAAGTAATAAGAACTTTAACAAAAATGCATATGGGGGAAATTCCACGGTATTTGAGATTCCGAGCCTGAGACAACAGCAGTGTTCAGGGGGAACCACAAACGATCAGACATTTAATATCCATGCAGTGAGGCTCTTTACGATGATGGGTGCTAGGCCATCATAAGTGTATATAACACATGGAAATTATATGCATAGCTGATTATTTCTGTGCTTCAAACTGAGCTGCAACAATCTTGTTTTATTGTGCTACTGAGGTCAAATGTCTCAGTCAGTGGGGTACTGCTTTGTTATAGATCTGTCAGCAATAGACTGAAACATAGTTTTTTTTGCCTGTATAAACAAATGAATGCTTTGAGAAAGAAGACAGTCTAATAAGAGAGACAAGTGTGAGTAAAATTATGGACAGCGGAAGGCATAAGGCCACTTGCAAAGAAAAAGTTAACATTTTATGTTAAAAATTAGCCGGGCACCATGGTTTTTCGTTCTCGTCCACATTCAAAAGCATATCACAATCAGGACATACACTTGATATCGCATTATATGGTCTCAATCTATAGAGACCTCCTCTGAGACTGGTAACAGATACAGCCATGCTCATGTTGGCCAGTTAATACCACAGCAGTCTGAAATGAGTTCACATAAATATACCTGGGAGAGAAAAACAGTGTGACACAGTGCACTGACAGTAGCAAATTTCCATTGACTTTGTGTGCGCACTGTCACATGAGCTCTTGCATGCACTCCATTAACACCACAGCTCAGTGTGTGAGAGGGGGCAGGACAAAGATGGAGTCTTATCATTCTTGTTAGACTTTAAACAGAGATGTTAGTAACAGCACAGAGGAGAAAGCAAAAGTTAGAACTGAAAGCCAGGATACCAACAGAGATCAGACGTCAGTTCCCCAGCAGAGAACCATACCAACTTGGTAGGAGGATGGGGATGGAGGGGCGAATGTTAAGTACCTTTCTGCTCCAGGGGGTAAAATGGCAACATTCTGTGGGGGAGGAGGAGCGGGTTCTCTCAGACTACAAACACAAAAAAGGAAAACAAACAAACAAATACAAAAACAAAAGCCAAATAAAGCAACGACAGCAGCAACAACAATGTGGGTTTAATAATGTGAAAACAACAAACTGATGACTGAAATCATATTAGACAAGAGCCATGACAACTCTGTTTAGAGAAAAACAAACCAAAAAAAGTTGCTGCTGAGGAATCTTTACAGGTGCCGTCACACAAACCTGTGGAAAACAGCCTTCCCCTGGAGCCGCTAAATTGCACCCTGCAAATAAAAACGCTTTTGGAAATTTTCACACTTCCTGGAATAAAGTAATTTACTGCATTATAGAGTGTATTATGGATTAGTGCATTATGTAGATAATGCTTCTGGTCTTGTCAGGACGCTGATCTGGCAGGTTTGAGGTAAACATGGGGGTTAGGGATGCAGTTGGGATGGGGAAATCTCTGCTGGGTACCAGTGGTGCCACCTTCTCTTTTTCAACTTCAGTGCTTACCCGTGGAATAGACTGTGTCCATTTGTGGTCACTTAAGTGTTTCATGAAAAAGTAGTTAAAGAAAACATGCCAACTACAGCTCTTTGTTGAGGCAAGTCAATAGTTGGCATAGCAAATGTGTGTCCCATCCTGTGAAAAAACCTTTTTATAAAATGACAAAGGAAGAAACGTAGACCAGAACATATCCCATAATGTCCCTTGTACCCCTATAATTACGGTGTTAGGTCCTGTTCGCCCCTAGAACCCTCTTTGAGGGGTATGTACAACATAAGGCTTACATTCTTCCTCTTAGGTTATCTCTGAACAGTCTGCATATGACTGGACATGTGCCACAGATGAGTAACAGAAAGGATCTTCCTTTCAAAGATGAAAAGGTGACACTGTGAGTCCTTCTGCACTAATGGGTAGGGCCCTGCATTTTGGTGGTCAGGTTTTATAAGCACTGCAGCTGAACACATAACACAGGTAATTTGGCTAAAGATGTCTCTCTGTTTTCATCCGTCACAGTGAGTGGTGACGCAATACACTCAGTGGCCACTTTATTAGGTACACCTTTCTAGTACTGGGTAGGTCCCCCCTTTGCCCCCAGGACAGCCTGAATTCTTCATGGCATGGATTCAACAAGGTGCTGGAAACATTCCTCAGAGATTCTGGTCCATGTTGACATGATAGCATCACACAGTTGCTGCAGATTTGTCGGCTGCACATTCATATTGTGAATCTCCCGTTCCACCACATCCCAAAAGTGCTCTATTGGACTGAGATCTGGTGACTGTGGAGGCCATTGGAGTACACTGAACTCATTGTCATGTTCGTGGAACCAGCTTGAGATGACGTGTGCTTTGTGACATGGCGCATTATGCTGCTGGAAGTAGTCATTCGAAGATGGGTAGACTGTGGCTATAAAGGGATGCACATGGTCAGCAACAAGACTCAGGTAGGCTGTGGCATTTAAACAATGCTCAATTGGTATTAAGGGGCGTAATATGTGCCAAGAAAACATTCCCCACACCATTACACCATCACCAGCAGCCTGAACCGTTGACACAAGGACACAAGGATGGATGTATGGATTCATGTTGTTTATGCCAAATTCTGACCCTACCATCTGCATGTCGCAGCAGAAACCAAGATTCGTCAGACCAGGCAACGTTTTGGTGAGCCTGTGCCCACTGTAGCCTCACTTTTCAGTTCTTAGCTGACAGGAGTGGAACCCGGTGTGGTCTTCCGCTGCTGTAGCACATCCACTTCAAGGTTTGACGTTTTGTGGGTTCAGAGATGCTTTTATGGTTGTTTGAGTGACTGTCGCCTTCCTGTCAGCTTGAACTAGTCTGACCTCTCTCATTAACAAGGCGTGTTCACAAACAGAACTGCTGCTCACTGGATGTTTTTTGGTTTTCCGCACCATTCTCTGTAAACTCTAGAGACTGTTGTGTGTGAGAATCCCATGAGATTAGCAGTTTCTGAGATACTCACACCATCCCGTCTGGCACCAACAATCATTCCACGGTCAAAGTCACTTAGATCACATTTCTTCCCCATTCAGATTTTTGGTCTGAACAACAACTGAACCTCTTGGCCATGTCTGAATGATTTTTGGATTGAGTTGCTGCCACATGATTGGCTGATTAGATAATTGCATTAATGAGCAGGTGTACCTAATAAAGTGGCCACTGAGTGCATATCACCACATTAACTCAATGGAGTAGACTAGAAAGCTAAGATAATGGAAGAAACAACAATATTTCAGAGCTCTCTTTGAAAACAGAGCACAGCGCTTGTTAATTGCTTACAGATGGATTCAATTTATTTAAGGAAAAGTGAAAGTTTTCACAATGCCATTGACAATCTATGACAATAGACCAAGCTAACTGAATTGCAGATGCTCACAGCTGAATACAACATACTGATCTTTCAGCTATGATGTCTGCTCACCGAAAAAGCTGGGCCAGACCAATGAGGCAGTGGGACAGTAAGAAGTAGAAGGTGAATTTAAACACTGTGCCGTCGATAGCGGCCATTTACCTTTCTTTGCGTTTGCTGAAATTCTACATCCCTTACAGGTCTCTCCTGTAGCACAGGAGGGAAAAAACACAGGCGATCAGGACAACCGTGTCTGTGTGCACTTTGGAGAGAGCAACGCAGGGGACTGCCAATGAGTTGACAATGAGCCAAAATACATTGATTCATGAATATGATGTGAAGTTCACTCATATCACTCACAAGGAATGACCTGGATCAACATGTTTTCAGAGATGGATGCAATGGTTCTCTCCAATCACGTGACAGAATTGAAAACGATCCAGATATGACATAAAATGAATTTGTATCATTCATAAGAAATTATCTGGATCATGTTTGAGAGATACAACAACTTTGTCTCTTTTATTGTATACACATTTCTTTCTGTTCAGTTTATTCACCATTAAAAAATTGGATAGTTTTTTTAATAATACCAAGTCTGGTTCATGCATTATAAAAAAATGTTGAACGTAAATGATTTCAACAAAAATGAGTATGTGAGAAAATGCTACATGCTTTATGAAAGAAATTACAAACTGACTTATTTTTCTTGGTTGACATAGTTTCAGGGTTTTCCTTTCCTATCTCTGAAACTGATGGGACGCTTGAGTTCTTCCCATCATTGTCCATTCATTGAAATGACATTTTTTGGTGCAGTGTCAGCAGTTTCACTACTGTAAGTCGGTTTGGATAAAAGCGTCTGCTAAATGGCACATATTATTATTACATTACACTCAATAATCATCCCTCCAAAACTTATCAAGAATATATTTACCTTCAAACAGCAAAGCCAATCAAGGCTGGTAATCATCATTGGCTTCTTCAGAAAAACTAAAAACCCACAGACGAGGCGGGGGTGGATCATTTAAGGTATAGCTAGCTAAAATGTTAATATTACTCCTATTTTAGGCTATTGAATTAGAGCAAATATAACACACTTGTGGAATATATTAGATACGTTTTTTTAGAGCTAGCCAGATAAAATACTGCATACCACATATATAGAAATATAATATTTATTATTTATTTTTGAAAAAAGTGTGAAAATTAGACACCACTTCTCTCCTATGAAGGTTTCACCACATAGGCAGGGAAACCCTTGGGTATCATCATGTTCCTCCAGCATGGCTTGATGATGTCACTGGCTTGATGATGTCACTGCAATGATTACACAACACAAACTTGTACAGAATCCCTGACACATCCTTGCAATTATCTTCCTCTGTGCTGGCTGAGTTTCTGACTCTCTCACTGGTCTTCCCTATTTAGGGACAATTAAGGGGGGAAAGTAACACACAGTCAACAAAGGTTCAGAGGCATTGTTTGACCCCAAAACCAATTAGGAACAAAATGTTGCCATGAGCCAAGTAACATCAACAAACAAAAATGCAAGTCTGCATTAAAAAAAAACTATTTTGTTAGTGCTTAGCATGCGTGAAGCAACTCAAATTCCCAAGGCCCTTAAAAATGTAGCCCTGCTGACCTTCAGGAATGCAAGATCATTTCAGCAAACCTGAAAAGAAGCTTGAAAAGCCACTTCGAAGAAGGCATTTAAAAATAAAAATAAAATCAAAACCATTCCAAATCTACCCTCTATAATTTCCTTGGCAAAATTAAACACAGATTAGTAAAATTCATGATTGTAAAGGTTTGTTTATTGAATAGTGCTCTTACTAATGGGAATCGCACAGTGCGTATTACCATTGCTTTTAAAGGCCCTGGCCAGGCATAGCCGTATGTGCTGGACTGGCGTAGGATGTGTGGAGCTGACGGAGAAGGTTATTTCAGTGCTTGCAGGTATTGGCCTGCATTCAATCAACATTTGAAGCCATTTCTTAAATTTACATATGTCACTTAACTTGACATTGACTTAATGCAAGTGTTCATTTATTTATTCACAAACACAGTGTGTTTGTCCTTGCTGGCAGGCCTTCCGGCCTGTGCCATCAAGCCACTGCAACTAGTCCAGAACGCTGCTGCTCGTCTGGTGTTCAACCAGCCGAAGTTCACCGACGTCACCCCTCTACTCTCCTCTCTGCACTGGCTCCCCATCGCAGCACGCATCAGATTCAAATCACTGGTGCTTGCTTTTCAAGCGGCCAGAGGTACTGCTCCCCCTTACCTCCAGTCACTCATCACTCCCTACACCCTTCCCAGACCCCTCCGCTCCGCCTCCTCTGGTAAACTGACTGTCCCTTCCCTCCGGGCGCCTGGCAGCCGGCTCTCGCGGTCTCGCCTCTTCTCTGTCCTGATCCTCGCTGGTGGAACGACCTTCCGCAATCGGTCAGGACCGCGGAATCACCTGCGATCTTCCGCAAAGAGACTCAAAACCCACCTCTTCAGACTCCACTACCACTGAACTCTGTCCATCTAGCTAAATTGTCTTCACCACTGTTTACTTGTTCAACACTATACAGCCGTGGCCAAAGGTTTTGAGAATGACACAAGTATTGGTTTTCACAAAGTTTGCTGCTTCAGTGTTTTTAGATCTTTTTGTCAGATGTTACTTTTTCACAAGTGTCAAAGACTTTTATTGACAATTACATTAAGTTTATGCAAAGAGTCAATATTTGCAGTGTTGACCCTTCTTTTTCAAGACCTCTACAATTCGCCCTGGCATGCTGTCAATTAACTTCTGGGCCACATCCGGACTGATGGCAGCCCATTCTTGCATAATCAATGCTTGGAGTTTGTCAGAATTTGTGGGTTTTTGTTTGTCCACCCGCCACTTGAGGATTGACCACAAGTTCTCAATGGGATTAAGGTCTGGGGAGTTTCCTGGCCATGGACCCAAAATTTCGATGTTTTGTTCCCCGAGCCACTTAGTTATCACTTTTGCCTTATGGCAAGGTGCTCCATCATGCTGGAAAAGGCATTGTTCGTCACCAAACTGTTCTTGGATGGTTGGGAGAAGTTGCTCTTGGAGGATGTTTTGGTACCATTCTTTATTCATGGCTGTGTTCTTAGGCAAAATTGTGAGTGAGCCCACTCCCTTGGCTGAGAAGCAACCCCACACATGAATGGTCTCAGGATGCTTTACTGTTGGCATGACACAGGACTGATGGTAGCGCTCACCTTTTCTTCTCCGGACAAGCTTTTTCCGGATGCCCCAAATAATCGGAAAGGGGATTCATCAGAGAAAATGACTTTACCCCAGTCCTCAGCAGTCCAATCCCTGTACCTTTTGCAGAATATCAGTCTGTCCCTGATGTTTTTCCTGGAGTGGCTTCTTTGTTGCCCTTCTTGACACCAGGCCATCCTCCAAAGGTCTTCGCCTCACTGTGCGTGCAGATGCACTCACACCCGCCTGCTGCCATTCCTGAGCAAGCTCTGCACTGGTGGTGCCCCGATCCCGCAGCTGAATCAACTTTAGGAGACGGTCCTGGCGCTTGCTGGACTTGGGCGCCCTGAAGCCTTCTTCACAACAATTGAACCTCTCTCCTTCAAGTTCTTGATGATCCGATAAATGGTTGATTTAGGTGCAATCTTACTAGCAGCAATATCCTTGCCTGTGAAGCCCTTTTTGTGCAAAGCAATGATGACTGCACGTGTTTCCTTGCAGGTAACCATGGTTAACAGAGGAAGAACAATGATTTCAAGCACCACCCTCCTTTTAAAGCTTCCAGTCTGTTATTCTAACTCAATCAGCATGACAGAGTGATCTCCAGCCTTGTCCTCATCAACACTCTCACCTGTGTTAACGAGAGAATCACTGACATGATGTCAGCTGTTCCTTTTGTGGCAGGGCTGAAATGCAGTGTAAATGCTTTTTTGGGGATTAAGTTCATTTTCATGGCAAAGAGGGACTTTGCAATTAATTGCAATTCATCTGATCACTCTTCATAACATTCTGGAGTATATGCAAATTGCCATCATAAAAACTGAGGCAGCAGACTTTGTGAAAATTAATATTTGTGTCATTCTCAAAACTTTTGCCCATGGGTGTACTCCTATATTTATAAAAAATATTTTTAAAAACACTAACCTTTTCCTTCCCGGTGTTTCAGGTATGGTACGCAGATGCCTGCAATGATGTCTATTGCTGTATTCCTGCACTGATCTCGTGCGCTAACTATGATTGTTCCTACCATGTATTAATGCACATCTTGTAAGTCGCTCTGGATAAGAGCGTCTGCTAAATGCTTAAAATGTAAAATGTAAATGTATGTTAATTTCGGTGATTGCTGAATTCGACAACCTGTGTTTGTGAAGACAAAACACTTGCAGTCAACCATAAGGACAAATAATATAATATATGCCATTTAGCAGACACCTTTATCCAAAGCAACAAAGTGAATATATGCACTTTTCAGTATATGTGTTCCCAATGGAACGAGGGATTACAGGCCTCTCGCTTCACTCCAATAAACACCTATGTGCTTGTCTATTGTTCCAGACAACATTTTCTTCTGAGATACCATGCGTGAAGTGGGGGAAGAATCC
The DNA here is from genome assembly GCA_029706075.1 of Aldrovandia affinis. NCBI lineage: Eukaryota > Metazoa > Chordata > Actinopteri > Notacanthiformes > Halosauridae > Aldrovandia > Aldrovandia affinis. Next base: position 563,640 of record JAINUG010000313.1, read on the forward strand.
GGAACCTGCTCTGGATCTTTTTTAGTTAAAACCTAAATAGGATGCACAAGTCTAAGCCCTGCTGCATTGTTCATTTACTTTGAGCTATTTATGCATACGACTGCATTGTCATCTAAAAATAATTTCTGCAACAGCGGTAGCTACGGCACTACCCTATCTAGCAAACGGAGGCTGAACACTGACTGTTACATTCAGCAGAATCACTGTGCTGTGCACATTTTTCACTGAACAATGAAGCAAACATAAAGAAGGAGAAAAGAATGACAACAAAAATAGAATAGAGAATCAGACATGTACATTAATGAGATGAACTCATACATAAATAAATTACCGTTCTTGGCACATGCTGATATTCTACATCCCTCCCTGGTCCCTCCTGTTGCTGCATTTTAGCAAACATGGACATCAACCAAAAATATTACACATTTAGCCAAAAAGGTGGATTTCCTAGAGAGACAGATAACATGGCAATTCAAAAGCATCGACTCATTTAATCTTTTTTAATCTATTTTTTTCTCCTCTTCTATTTCTTAAAATCATGTTCCACATAATGAACAATGATAATGTTACAATAACTGCAGGGGTGGTGGGGGCAGGCAAGGATTAATATATATATAAATATATATATTCTCTTACCGTGCAGGGGTGTCTGCTCCTCTGCTCACGTCGCCTGAGAGTGCGCGGTGATGGGAAGGTGGGCATAGGGGGTGCCACTGAGATAGAGATTGTCACTCGCCGCTCCCGGCTGCTCGCTCGCTGCCGCTGCTGTTGATCTGCCAAACAAGCAAGTGACACAAAGTCAGATCACAGTGTTCATAAATCCAACAGCTCTGAGCAGCACACATTCAGATAACTGGCCTAATACCAAAGACACAATGTTCAGTTTCCTCATTTTATACTTTTTTTATATCTCACCCTAATCTTCTTAGACTATAGACTAAAGACATAGACTAAATATTATTATAATTTCAAAAATACATAAGTCCATTTGGAAATTTTGCAAAACATCATGATACTAAAGGCTCGTGCATAATTACTGCATAATAATTGTTTACTACCCCCATTGACTTCATATTAAAACGCCAATGGAATCTAGAGATTATAATGTTAAATGTTCCATCGAGTTCTTATTTTATATACACTAGGGGGCAGTGTCCGCCTTAATTTCAGCTATCCCAAATGTTGCAGGTACATGGCGGTTTGAAATCCATTTATACTTTTACGTGAAATTTAGCACATTAGACGTATAAAACGTATCGGTGTTGTAAATTGTTTATGACTTATCTTGCAATTATTAACAAAAATCTTTTTAAAAGCCTTGGTAATATACAATAATAATATGTTATATAGGCTTTTGGCATTTATATGGACATTAAGAAGGTATGCATGTGTTTGATGTAAAACATTCATCACTCATGACACAAATGACACAATTCAACTATAAAATGATGTAATGATTTCATTTAATTTTGTATTATCTAGGGTAGACCCAATGAGACCTAGGCCTCATGTTCAAGAGTGCCCTGGTTCACAACAACAAGCAATAGCAATAGCAATAGCAATGCAGGTATACAAAAAATACAATATTTAAAATAGTAATAAAAAAGAATGAAATAATAAAATACAATACTTTAGAACAGAAACAGCAGAGTGGCTTAAAAAGTAAAACACCTACATTCATCTATAAACAGACCCAGTAAAATGGTCTAATAATGACCCACCGGTACTACAAACTCAAGTTTGAATCTTTTCTGGAGGTCATTCCAAGAGCATGGCACATACAAACTAAAAGCTGTTCTCCCCAAGGCTGATGAAGCACGTGGGATGTCAAGGATAAGCTAATCCAGAGAGCGGATCTGATATTTCATATTTATTTAAGTTAAAAGCATTGTGAGGTAAACATGGTTTAAAAGAAGACAAGGAATGTTTAAAATACAGAATTTTAAGTAAATGAAATGGGTGCCCGCAGTGGGACGTTAAAAGGTGTAATATTGGTAGTCTCGCGAGGCCAGACGAAACCACGGTGTTACGGAGATAACATCTGGACACAGTCTCTACGCCGTTCAAAACGGCCACTAACAAGCCAACACCCACTGATGTGCAAACCTACGCCCCTCCATTGCTTTCAAGGACATGCCCTCCCTGAGAGAAAACTAGCTGTTTGTGCTTGCTCATTGCAGTCCGGAATAAAACAAATTAGGCAAACAATGTGTGGAAACCTGGACAGAGCTTTTCAAAATGGATAGACTGGGGCCGAGTCTATAACATTGGTGTCAGTGTGGGATATAAAAGGGGTGACATTGGTGTCAGTAGTGGCATGTTGGAAGAGGTAGCGCTGTTGTGAGTAGTGGAATCAGAAAGGCATAACAACATATTTGGTTGGACGGTCAGAGGAGTTGACAAGGGGTCACAAAGGTATGATTAGCGATCAATGAATTCATCAAAAAGCGAACAGGTCATCGGAATCGGGTCTCACCTCGGTTCAGCGCTCGAAGGTTCTGCTTGGCGTGCTTGTGTAGCTCCTCCACACATAGTGGCCGGGTGGAGGGGTGGAACACGTTGCGCTGCTGATGCCATGGGGCCTGGTAGTGCGCTATCAGCTTGCTCTCCACATCCAGGTTTGACACGGCTGTGGAGAGAGAAATTAGGGACACTCGTCAGTCATGGACCTCATGTTCACAATTGGCCGATGTGCAACTGGCCCAGGAAGTAAACTGAGGCCCAGGGAGTAAGTGGTGGAAGCCTGGACTGTGTATTTACTCTGTCAGTAAGCCTAAAACATTGGAGCCATCCATTTCAACTCATGCAGTCATCCTGCTTTGATGGAAAAATAAAAACCTGCCCCAATCACATTTTTATCTTCAAAGTGTCATTGTGACATTTCTCATGAAATAAGAACAGGCTGTCTTTATCAAAATGTTTTGGAATTATACAGTTAATGTTTTGCCTTTCAATTGCATAGATTTCCAAAGCGTAGTGTTCAGAGTCACCTAATGTACCTAGATGTGGTAATTGTTGCTGGCTCTATTTACTGAGAGACGTGATATATGCAGACTGCCTCTGTTTACTGACAGATATGAGCAGTGCAAACTGCCTGTGCTTACTAACAGAGAGATGTGATATATTCAGACTGCCTCAGTTTACTGGCAAGAGATATGAGCAGTGCAGACTGCCTCTGCTTACTGGCAGAGGTGTGATATATACAGACTGCCTGTTTACTGACAGATATGAGCAGTGCAGACTGCCTCTGCTTACTGACAGATACAGTATGTGTGACATGTGCAGTAGAGACTGGGTCCATTTACTTCCTGGGGTTCTACTCCAGGGAGGCTATTCCTTTCTTATTCCAGATGTCTTAAACAATGCAAATAAAAAATTCCATTAACTGCCAGCCAGCACCTCATTTTAACCCTTTATTCAGCTAATATCTGTGTCCAATTTCTTTTTGGTACCATGGTACTTACAGTATTTGCATTCATAGGGGTTACAACAAGCAACACACACACAATACCACAGCCTTTGTGATCTGACCTCTCCAACACCTAACCAGGTTAAGATGACCAATTCTACTGAATTAGAATTCAGTTGACAGATTAATATGTAGAGGCAGGACCAGACACTTCACTACATCTGTAACTCACCCGTCCATTGTCATGCAAATGACAAACAGCACAGGTGCATTGCAGTTCAATGTGTAATATTGCATGATGAAATTCTCTCTGCCTGAGCAGAACCTGCATGTTTTGCTCTTAACTCTTTTGTTATGACTACAGATACAGAAGGTCCCATCAGGGCATGGTTTATACCAATTGTTACACACTAACCATTAAACTCCTAGTTGTCCTTTACCTGTTTTTCACTATTTAGTCTGAATAACAAGAAACATAGTTTAAATAAGACTCTTAAATAAGACCATATGGAACAAGTTTAGACACGGTAATCAAAATGAGCCACTTTAATATATACATACATTTAATTGTTATAATTAAAAGTATTTAATGTGGTATACACAAAGGTGATGCCACTGTATTAGATGCAATCATGTAAAACTTTAATTGGTTGCAGATGGGCAATCCTTATTTAAACACACCTGCTTATAACACACAGCAATCAGGATAATTCACAGTTTAAAAGTTAAACGTTTTTTCTGCCTCCTGTTTCAAGCTCACAAATTTACGCTGGTCGCTGGAGTACCCTGATGTGGAGAATCTAGCTGCTTGCTGCTGTTATGCTGTGTACTGTGGAGATAAGTGGATAATAAAAAGCTCTAGTTCCCTATTGACTGACTGTCTACAAACCAGTGTGAAGGTGAAGTCTACAGAGGCAATGAGCCTACGGCACTCAAAAGGTGTCAGACAAGCAAGTCTACAGTCGTATGAAGGTGTAGTCTGCAAAGATTAACACATTAACAGTCCTGTGGAGGTGCTGTCTGTAAACCTACAAATGTAAGGCCTCAGTATACTTCAAACAAAATCGTATTTGGCGTGTTCGCACAGGCTGTAGAATACGGCATTGCGACCAAATGTCAGTATACTCCCTGCGATTTGAGTAGGGCTGCAACTAACAATTATTTTGTTATCGATTAATCTGACGATTATTTTATCGGTTAGTCGATTAATCTACACTGTTAATTTGTCCAAAAAAACCCCCAATTGATTCAATTTGCAATTGAACATTTCAAAATGTATTGACGTTTTTGAAGTGCGGTACTACTATCCTTAGGTCACATGGGTAGTTGCCTCTCTGACACCACCTACTGAATACCCGGAGTAGACCATCTTTGAGTAAAGAGCTCAAAAGCAGACTGATATAACATATATATATATATAACATATAATATAATTTACTCTTCTTTTTTCACAGATAATCAGCATGCTGCAGAACCATTACTGTGAATTAAATTGAAGAAACAGTCACATTTTATGTGAAATAAGTTGAATACTAAATATAAAAATAAATTCCTCCAATTGGAGGCCAATTAAGACAGGTGGGAATCTCCCTCAGAAACAACAGGCTGGTAAGCCTAACATAAAACAATAATAAATAAAAAAGTGCAAAACAATGTTTAGTCCAAATTACAAGATCTCAACATTGCAATGGAGGAAGGTAAGCATATCCACATGCTCTGCAGTCAGGCTGGCTCTTTTTTGTGTGACGATGCTCCCAGCTGCTGAAAACAGGCGCTCAGATGGAGTCGATGTCGCAGGAACACACAAGAATGACTTGGCCACCATAGCCATTTCCACTGCAAAGACGGCACAAGTAAAATCAGAGACGTTATAAAGCTAACCGTACAACTGGTTCGTTTAGACAAGATTTTTTAAGACTGCTTTTGAAACGGGATATCCATATTTACATTGAAAATTATAACAGCTGCTGATGTTGCCTTTTATTTGCCTTACAAAACGCTCGCTCGCTGATACCATTAATGGAATGTAAAACCGTGGTCAAGGTTTTGCAGAGTTACACAGTAACCTAATATAGCTACCGGTATGCATAACGTTAAGTGGCTGGAGCCGTCATAACTCGGCAGTGGAAATGGGGCTTTGTAACGTTAGTGTAACTGTGGCGTTATAACAATTCCAACAGTCCAGTCCAATTCCAACAATTATCATGGCTGTATTTACATTAACACGAGAGCTCTAGCTAGATTGCAGACATGCGTGGGGTTTTAGGTTAATTTCACTAAAACTACGCAATCAACACACTATAATTTAATACAGCTCATTCAAGGACATGTCTGAGAATAGCAATGTTGACAACGTTACAGAGCTACATATACATAACAATAGCAAGCTAGATAACCTAGCATCACACTTACCGTGCTGCTGTGATATGCCATTTCGGCTGCACTATATTATTGGGTTTAAAGAATTATTGCTTAAAGAATTCCCACACTTTGGCTGCTCTGGGTCGGTTTTTTGGGGTGGATTAACTCTCTCCCGCACCCTCAGCTTGGTTTGCCGCCGCCATGTTCAAAACAATACGACGCGTCGGTCATGAATATGCAAATAGACAAAATTACATTGTCAACGTCATCGACGACGTCGACTAATCGTTGCAGCCCTATAGATTTCAGGTCTGCTCGTTTAATGACGGTCCACGTCAGATGAGGGAGTTTGCTAGTCGCCAGACTACGGAGCCACCTGCTATTTTCATATCTATACATAGCCAAGTTGTCTAGCCGACTAAATTAATAGATCAAATAACTAGCAGCGAACGTGACTAACTGATAGAACGGGCTATCTATCTCACAATATAAATAGAAACATGAGTTATACGTGACAACCCTCAGCAAGCATCCACGGAGAATGCAAATACACTAAATACACTATACACACCTGCACACTAGTTTACGTTAGCGAACTTATTGGAAAATATCCAACTGAGCTAACTAGCTAACCAATTGCCTTCGCTACTTGAATTCGCGAACACGTAGCCTTCTAGCTAGAATCCAACAATTGGGAAATTTGTGGTCATAGCGGTAGCCAGTTTGCAAGACTTTAAATAAGCATGTTCAGCAATTCAGATGGATTGCTAAATTGGAAGGGAATAAATAAACTTTCGCCTGGGTTGCTAGTAGTAGTGGCCAACAATGGCTTTTATACTTTGCATACAATTGAGCCACACATGTTAGCTTGCAACTAGTTAGCTATATCTGGCAGAAACCAACAAATGTTAGATAGAAGGATTTTGGTTTTAGGTTTTGTCATTTGAGCCGCGTGCAGAGAAACAGCTGGACGCAACGTTAACAAGATTTAAAGCGGAAACACGCGCCCCAGATGACTATGTAAAAACATACCCAATCAAGTGACATTATTGACCAATTGCAAGCAACGGTGTATTGGGAAAGACTGTGTGTAAAGTTTGCCATACCAGTCTGCACACACTGCGGCTCAAAGCCCAGTGCAGCTCTTCATTTTGGTTGCGAACCCGCCATCTTGCCTGTGCAAACACTCCAAATTCGATTTAGTTTGAAGTATACTGAGGCCTTTAGTCTAAAGAGGCAACAAGCAAGCAAGCGATCGTGTGAGGGTTCAGTCAACAGAGAAGACGGGCCTACAGTCCCTTCAGGGTATTAAAACCTTACTCCAGCTTCACAGCTTGAACACTTAGTTTTGCCACCGCCTGGCACTCCCATCCCTGCAAGAAGCCAGCAGCCACTCATCCCGATTGGAATGACCTCTGCACGGCTGTCGGGGCAGATGGGTCTCATCCCCATCTTCCACCACAGACTGAAAAATCTCTTCAGACTGCATCTTGGTTCCCCCACTTTTGACCTTCCCCCTAGCAACTCCCCAACACAGAACACTTGTTGTGGGAACTTAACCCTCACTTGCTTCCTTAAAAAATGTTTTTTTTAAAAGCACTGAAATGTTCATAATTTTGAATCCGACCAACATTGTGGTTGCTGCTAACAACTACAGTATTTTTAAAGTGTTTTACTTGCAACAATTGTGATAGGTTGTTGTCACCCACCTTAGTCCAATGCACTTACTGTAAGTTGCTCTGGGTAAGAGCGTCGGCTAAATGACTACATTTTCATTACAATTGTAATTGTGTAGTCTACAGAGGCAAAAAGCCTACGGCTTGGGAAGGTGTAGTTCTACAGAAGAGACAGGACAACACCTGGCCATGGACTGATGCGTCAGACACACACTCACCTGGATTAGGTAAATCTAAATAAAGCTCTCATTCTACAGTATGGTATCACACAGTTTGCACAATACAATGACCGAGGCAAGGCCCGTTCATGAACTGATGCATCAGATAGGCTACAGGGAAAAGGTTTTAGGCCTTTATTGCTTGTGGCATCTGCGCAGAGGATTGCAGAAAGATGACACAGTGTGAGTATAATAAACTATCTTAAATACACACGCGCACACACACATACAGGGGCCCAGATTAGGGTCAAAGTCATGCTTGTCAAAGGGCAAGTATCTTAGAAAAGATAATTGTCCTTCCTAAAAGTTACTTGTCCTACTTATTTATTTTCTACACGGATATTTATGTTTGACTTGTGCAGCGTGTGCTCATTCACTGTGTAGCAGTGAAGCTCTGACGGGTGCCCGCAGGTGGCGTTAGGGACTAGTGTTCTGACTGTACAGTAGGCTATATCATAATGTACACTGTAGTCGGGACTCAAACGAGAGAGATTTTTCCAGAGTGTGGTATGGTAGCTAACGTAATAGCTAGCTAATAATTCCTAGATTTAACCGAGCAGAGATGTGGGAATGATTTGTGCTTGGACTGTAGGATGGGGATGAGAAATCACTGCAGGAAAATCACAGCAATTCTTCAGCGTGGCGGGAGGGCTCACTGAACTTAATATAGACAGGAACTAGCTAGCTAGTGTTCACGGATATTGCTTGCTAATTCAATGCTTGGTAAGTGATAAATGCATGATCACGGATATCGATACCCAATGTCAGTGAACGCTAACATTAGCTAGCTAACTAACTAGCTGGTTCTCGCTGTTGTGTCTATGTGCCGCGATCCGCAAACTTGCTTCACTACTGCAGAGTCTGGCATAACGACAACAACAAACGCGGTGAGCACAGACTGCATGCGATGTGCCGCTTTTCCCATTTGGAACTTCGGAAATATTTTCGAATATCCGTGCATGACGTGTTTGTTACGATGTGAGTGTAAAACAGAAATAGTTCCAGTTAGCTAATCTTTTTTTTTTTTTTATCCTAAATTCACAGTCGTCAGCAGGACGATCACTTGGAAATCGAAGGTCGTCCTCTTAATTTTTAGTCGTCTGAGACGATAGGACGACTGCTAATCTGGGCCCCTGCACATACATATATATATATATACACTACCGGTCAAAAGTTGTAGAACACCCCCATTTTAGAGTTTTTACAGAAATTTAAGCAGTTCCAAGTCCAGTGAATTACCTGAAATGGTACATAGGTAAGCGGTAAACTGCCAGAGGTAAAAATATAAAAAAGTTTAGGTTACCAAAAACTGAAAAATATTCAGAATTATTAAAAAAGTAATTTTTAGGGAACAAGTAATGGGTTAACGTGGGTTAACAGTCACTCTGTGCAAGTCACCGACTCTGGATCCAGCAAAAGAGCCCCAGACCATCACCCTTCCTCCTCCATGTTTGACAGTTGGTGTCACACACTGAGGAACCATCCTTTTGCCTACTCGATGGCCTACAAAAACCTTTCAAGATTTCACATTTTGATTCATTCTTCTTCCAGTCTTCAGTAGTCCACTGGCGGTGCTTTATGGCCCAAGCAAGCCTCTTTTTCTTATTTTGCCATCTTAGCAATGGCTTTCTTACTGCCACTCGACCTATCAAACCTGCAGCTCGAAGTCTGCTCTTCACAATTGAAACTGAGACTTCCTTTCTTCGACCAGTGTTATGCTGTGCTTGAAGCTGTTGTCCTGTGAGCCGCCTATCACGCAAGCTGTTGACTCAGAAACTTGTGTTCTGATTTTGTTGTGGCTTTGGGTCTGCCAGACCTCTTCCTGTCAGAGTTTCCTCCAGTTTCCAAGTGCCTTTTGATGGTGTAGGAAACTACTCACTGCCCAAAAAGTAACATTATTTTTCCGTTTTTGGTTATTCACTGGACTTGAACTGCTTAAATTTCAGTAAAAACTGAAAATGGGGATGTTCTAAAACTTTTGACCGGTAGTGTATACAGTATAGACAACTGTACAAATCATAGATAAAGGCCAAATAAAACCAACAAAGAAGATGAAATCAACATCAGGAAACCATAGGGCGTTGTAAACATTGTCTGACATTGCATTGGCAGGTCTAAAAACGAGTACAGCTCATATCTTGGGTTTAAGTCATCCACGACAGCTGCTTACAGGTGCAGCACTTAGCGAAAGCGCACTGCGGGGGCCTCAGAAATGAACATTTCACAATCAGCTGCCGACCTAATCTTTCACTCCCACGTCCACTGCTGTTTGAACATCACTCACACACATAGGCCTACTGAAGGTGGTCACTGTTGAACACCGTTTGGCAAAGATGAAGAGAAGATGAGGGTATGAGGCCTATATTATCCGACTGGAAATGATTAAGATGATAAGCAAACTGGTGTTTTTTCCACTCATGAATCTATCCCCATTAGCATTCAACCTCCACTCCTTCCCTTGGATGACCCACAGTCACCCGTATCCTCTCAAATTGAATTTGCACTGAACTGCCAGATCTTTATCAAACTGTAATTACCGGCCTAATGTGAAAGATACATTTTATTGAAGGAAGACAAAAAAAGTGACAGTGACCTCATCCAATGAGGGTGATGCAGATCTGACACAGGGCCTTGGGTGATCTGTGAAAATAAAGCTGTCAACGGACACCATGTAACAAAAAGAGGGTAGCGCTATGTTGCCTTGGTGCTTAAGGGAAATTAAATAAAGCCTCATGCCAGCATAGTGAAATCTGATTGGTTGCTCTACAGCAGTGCTTCTCAATTATTTTCTGTTACGCCCCCCCTAGGAAGAAGAAAACATTTCGCGCCCCCCACTCTCCGCCGCGACTATAAATAGTATCATTTGTCTATAAAATTGTTATAAGTACACCTCTGCATAACATTGTATCCTTATTAACATTAAAGAAATGCTATGGTGTGGGTTTTTTTGCACTGAGCAATTTGGTACGCCACCTTATATGATGCTAACAGTGCTCGCTGGTTTTCTGAAGTAGCATTCACAAAGCGGGATGATTGTCGGCAATATTCGGCACGTTTTCGCTTAAAAAACTCAAGCGGCTTATCAGCGTGATTGGGGTGTAATGTCTTTAAGTGACACCTTAATTTATTTGGCTTCATGCTGTCCGCTGCCAACATTTTAAGACACAGTAAACACACCGGTCTTTCCTCGTCTCCCACCGTAGTCACAGTGAAGCCAAGCGCTACATACGCTTCGTCATATTTCCTCGTCTTAGCTTTCGGGTGACTTTTGTTTGTCTCATTATCTTCGTCTCTCTCCGCCTTTCTTTTCAACCCTGTTAAATATTTTTCCATGGTGTCTCTTGAGGGTTTGTTTACTGCACTTCATATCTGCAATTACACTTTATTCTAGTACGGCAAAAAAAAAAAAAAAGCATGTTCCCCAGGGTCACACGCGCCCCCCCTGGCATCGCACCCCACTATTTGAGAAACACTGCTCTACAGGAAGGTGGTGGGAGCCAGGCTAATAGCATGATGTGGAAGCATCCTTATTTATCTCTGGTGGACAGGTAAAGCATTTGACAAAGTCTGGGCCCAGCTTGTGAAATCAGGCTAATTATGACCAAAGCAGGCACACCCAGGCATCAGATATCATAACATTAGTAGGACATTTAAAAGGCCAGGTGAAAAACGAATCTTTCAAATGCAACATTAAGGGGCTCCAAACCAATGGGTGGAAAAAAATCAAGTTGCCTTCCTGTACAGTCAATGGTGTTTTGCACAGCATACCTGCACTGCCTGCCTTTACATGATTCTGGTGTGACTGCAGTATGAAAATCTTGGCTACCATAAACTGAATTATCAGCACCAAACATAAACTGCATGATACCTGTGCCATGATGCTTGTCCACAACTGGTTCTGACCTTTCTGTGTTACCGGGGGAGATTAGAAGAGTGAGGTCAGAGGTTGGGGCATGTCACATCCATGCCTCAGGCACACAACGGGCACTTCTTCGCTGACCTCTGAGCCTTCACCGGTCTGTTTGATTGCTGAGAGGATGGAGGCCTCGTACCCCTGTGATGGGGTGGACAGGAGTCCATGAGCGCCCCTCCCCCCTCCCTCAACTGAGCCCTGCAGTAATGAGGGCCCAGAATCTGAAAGTGGAGTATTCACAGATAAAAATAAATAAGTAAAAAGCAAACACTCAGCAACATGTCTGCACATAATTCTTGCTTTGCACCATCAGGCAATGATGGGGAAAAAAACAGACTTCCAGTGAATGCTTCATCCTTCTCTTGAGGACATAAGCCTCATTCCTCTGCATTAAAAAATAGTTTGCATTCCCTAACAAAGCTGTCTATGGTAACATAAATTAAAAAAAAAAATTTATGTATAAAATATTCACAACACTGCGTATCGACAATACGACATAAGGACGCAATTTCAAATGGATTACTGGGATATATTGATATATTGTGATCTATGAGCTGAACAGTTATCCTTCTTGTAAGCGTACCAACACGCAGTGCTAGAACTCCATATTCTCCTCTGACTTTGAGGCTGCGAGGTAAAATACGACACAGGAACAATCTACCCTCCAAAAACAAACACGGACCTCTATCGTATCTAGCCTGGAGTGAAAGCATTCAACCAGATCACCAACAGAAGTTTACAAAATACATAGACTGCACCCCCTAGCCTCATTCACAAGCGGCCAGGATTTTTGGTTTGTCCCGGGTTTGATGGTGATCCGGGCGGCCAGCATCCGCAGAGGGCCCTGCTTCACTGACCCTCGGCTTTCATAACGGTACCGATACCTGCCGCATCTTCCCTCCTTCCTCTTCTCCTCCTCCTCTTCCTCCAGTGCAACCCGAAGGGGGGCAGCTTTTGCTGCACGTTTCCCATCTCTCCTTCTCTCCTTCACCCGGACGGCGCAAGGCTGTGGACAGGGCTACGCGGACCGGGACCCAGTTACGGTGGAGCGGAGCAGTGTTCTGCATCTGGGCTAGTTTCCCCCGCGCGGCAGGGCGCAGAGTCAGCAGATCTAAAGCAGCGTCAGCCTGTGCCAACGCCCCACCCCTTCCGTCCCTCCGCAACCCCCTTCGCCCCACTAACAAGTCAGAGAGAACTACTGCTTACCCACACCAAAAGCGGAGAGAGGAGAGCTGCTGCAGATCTCACCTAACACCTGAGAGAAGAGAGAAACTGCTGATCTCCAACCAACAGAGAGCTACTGCCGTTCTCCAACAATGCCTGAAGGCCTCTACACGCTTGAGCGACAGCAACATGACAGCAACACAACCAGGGCTCTGCAACATCAACGCAACCTCTGTGACCTACGCAGAGGGTGTTGCAGAGGATGTCGCGTACCTAACACAAACGTTTGCGTAGATGTTGCACATCATCGATTGCTTGGTTAGCAAATGGAGGCGGAGCTGTCATAGTCATAGTTCATCGAGCTAATACATCATTTTTTTACATTTTAAGCATTTTGCAGATGCTCTTATCCAGAGCGACTTACCAGATGTGCATTAATACATGGTAAGAACAATCATAGTTTGCGCAAGAAATCAGTGCAGTAATACAGCGATAGACATACACTACCGTTCAAAAGTTTGGGGTCACCTGCTGGAAACAATTTTTATCTCATAATCGACAATGCTTTACACCGTATACATTTCTGTAAATACTTTAAAATGACAAAAAACACATGTAACAATGAACAAAATGAACATCAAAGAAATGTTCAAGAAAATTATATTGAAAATTGAATCTTGGATTCCTCAAAATAGTCACCCTTTGGCGTGAGAATAGCCTCACAAACAGTGGCCATTCGGTTAATACGTTTTAGCAGGAAATCACCCGACATGTTTTCCCAGCTATCCTGCAGCAATTCCCAGAGAAACTTGTGGGTTGCTTTGCTTTGACTCTTCCTTTCCAGTTTGTCCCATACAAGTTCTATGGGATTGAGGTCTGGGCACTGGGCAGGCCAGGTCTTTAGTTTGAGTTGTTGTTCACATTCCTCCTTCACCAGATAGTTCTTGCACAACTTCAAGGTGTGTTTCGGGTCGTTATCTTGCTGAAGAATGAAGGAGTGCCCGATTAGCCATAGTCCAGATGGAAGGTGACCCCAAACTTTTGAATGGTAGTGTAGTTGTTGGCAGCTGCATACCATACCTGTATATATCTATGTTAATGTTCGCTAAGCAAAACTATCGATATCTAGTTTAGCTAGCAACCTGGTATCATGGCCAAATAAAGCTTGCTAACAGCAGCTAACAATATAGATAGCTAGCATCATTTGTTCGACACGGTATAAAATGAACCAGCTTCAGGTTCGAAGGTACAGGGGTTTCCCTGCTTTCATGAAACCTTTACCGACCTTGTTCAATACATTGATGCCTACTAGTGTACAGAAGTGTAAGGACACCATGTCGCATAGGCAGCACATAGCCTTTGCAGAGGTATAAATTGCTGAGTGCTGGCGACATTGTTGCATTGCATGAACCGCAAAGAAGTCGCACAAGTTATGCAGAAGCATGTAGAGGCCTTGAGAAGAGGGTGAAAACTCTATGTACAACACCCCCACCCCCAACATAATCCCTTTCTGCAGTGTCACAATTACCTAATTGGCTTCAGTTGTTTTTGCTTCAGTGAGTTTTGGGCCCCTCACCTAATCCTACCACCGAAACAGGAGGTCCCAACACTTTTGTGTCAGGCTGAAAGACAGGGTGGTACCTCATGTGTTGTGTTCCATAAGCTTTGTTCTAATTTGACAGTCAACTGAGTCCGGGCAATTACACGTTTGTTCAAGACACATCAATTCTGCTTGCTACTGCATGAATGGACTGCTGTCGTCGTTAAGGTTTCAAGGCAGAAACTATTAACTATTAATGTGGATACAGACAACAAAGTGGGCTGATTAGCTTTCGCTGAAAGGTCTGTTTGACCCCCCGCCACCAATGTAATAAGAGAGTGAGGGACATAATGACAAAATATCCGAGGGTCAAACACAAAATGGCTTCAACATGGCTTGTCTTTCTGCAGTGTGGAAGGAGCTCATCACCCAGTGGATCTCTTTCTCTCTGCTGTGCAAAACTGCAATCGCTATTCAAATAGTGATGCCCGCATTCAAATTGCCTTTGATCCACAAGCAACTCAAACACACACAGTACAGATGTGCGGCCACAACTGGTGATGCTGTGAACAGCAAAAGGATCTGCTTCACCCTCAAACCACAGACACCAACAGCAAACAAATAATGTGCCCCTTAGCACAACTGCTCTGTACGCACATGTCAGTAGCATTGTGTGTGTGCATGTGTGTGTGTGTCTGTCTGTGTGTTTGTGACAGACACAAACACACACACACGTTGGAGAGGAGCTGCCACCCCCAACAGACTTACCAAACGGTGGGACACTCTCCACCCCCCTCTATTAGAGGTCTGCCCCTGCTAATGTAGAAACCAGTTGTAAATACAGTTGTTCAGTATCACTAGGGAGAGGTCAAAGGGGAGATGGTACGGATAACAGTGCTGACTATCACCTGGCTGCGTCTGTCTCCAGACTGACTGCTGGGGCACAGCAGGGCCGTAAAGTGTGGCCCTGACGTGAATTCCATCTGAAATCAAATGTTTTCAGCAATGGAGACACCTAGCTACGTAACTCCCAGTCCCCTGGCACTGCACAGCTGGAACATGTGACAGATCCCGGCAGAATGGGCACTGCCAGTGTACAGTGCATCCGGCTTTTCTCACTTTCTGCAACCATAGATGTTCTATACACAAGCCAGGCGGTCAGCTCCTGCATTCCTTTCGACTTCCTTATTCTAGGCAGGGTTAAAGGTTAAGACAGACTGTGAAGTACCCACTTATTGGAGGACAACCGGAAGTGAATTAGCCAAGGAGTAATGTCCTGTGGCTGTACAAATGCAGCTGCTTCCTGTAGTTCCGATTTGGCTCAATAAGGGGATATGTATATATCACAATCTGTATTAACCCTATTTTATCAACCCTGATTATAAGATGTTCTTGGAGGTTCCGGTGTTGTGTGTGTTGCTTTCTGCAATGGCTGAAACAGAACTTTACATTTTAAGAAAAATCTGGGTTAGCATAGAAAATGTGTGACTCATCCTGGTGCACGAAAGCAGAGACCTACCAACCTGCATCTTTAAAAGACCAAAGTCAGAGGTGGGGTGTGGGGGTAAGCCTTAATCCAGGTCTGCTTGTCATCCAACACCGACGACATATGCCCCATTTCAAAATCTTTTCAGGATTTTTTTCTTCTTGGTGCATTATTGTTCACGGGTCTATTTTCAAAGCCAGATCACCATCAAATAACATTTTAAACTGACAGTGGAATTCCACTTAAACATCCCACTTTACTTTAGTCTCCTTTCTGTAATTATCCCCGATTTGCCTCTGCAACTTAAGTTTACCCTGAGCTTTAACTGTAGTGGTTCAAAAAGAGACCGACACACAATGGAAAATTTACACAGGACTCAATGCCTTTCTCATCTCCTAATATGCTTAGAGCGCTATGTCTTATTGCCCAAATACTCCCCCTGTCCCGTTTGGATTATTGAAATAACTGGATGACATCATTCCATTTCAATAGATCAGACAGCTCGTTCTCAGCGGCCTCATTGAAGTGGAATGTACCAGGCCAGCTTTTCTGTGTGTGCACGCTCCTGTCTGGAAGTTACCATGAAAAAACTTTCAAATATTTTCCTGTTTCATAAGGCTCTTTCTAATGGCCACTAAACTAAACCCAAAAGAAAATACCTCTCTTTGCTGAACTGCTTACTTATGGAAGACATGTGTAAATGACTACTGTAAACATCCTAACCTGCCCTTCCACAACATCACGCCTTTTTCCAGTTTGCATTTGTAAAGTTTTGCATTATAGTGTTTGATCGCAATGTTGCTTATTGGTATTTGTTAGTAGCAGTAGATTTGGCAGAAACAACAGTATTAGTAGTGCAGTAGTAGCAGTAGTTGTATTAGTAGTAGTTGGAGTTGTAGTACTACTAACACTAGTAGAAGAAGCTCTAGTAGTAGTACCCAAAGCAGCAATAGTATTAGTATTACTAGTATTAATAATAGTATTAGCATCGGCAGTAGTAATATTAGTACTACAATACTAGTAGTAGTATTCACAGTAGCAATTTTAGTAGTCGTCACAGCAGTTGTGTAATAGTAGTAGTAATAGTAGTAGTATCATTGGTATTACTCTCTGCTGGTGTTTTGTTGATAGTGGTGGAAGACAAAGTCTCAGGAGCCGCTCCAGAATCTCCCATAAGTGTTCAAATGGGTTGAGATCTGGCGAATGAGACGGCCATGGTATATGGTTGACATTGTTTTCATGCTCAAACCATTCAGTGACCACTCGTGCCCTGTGGATGGGGGCATTGTCATCCTGGAGGAGACCACTCGCAACAGGATAGAAATGCTTCACCATAGGATGAAGGTAATCACTCAGAATGGCGTTGTATTTATTGGTGTTTACCTTGCCCTCTAAGGAGTGAATCTAAACTATGCCAGGAAAATGCACCCCACACCATAACAGAACCACCAGAATCCTTAATTTACTCAAGTGTTTCCTTTATTTTGTCAGTTACCTGTACATCTGCACCCCACTGAACTTAACTTCACCTCTCAGATCAGCTAATGGGGAACATGGGCTTGACCTCACAGACAGGTGACACACAGGCAGTCAGAATGCCAGACACATCCTAGGACAAAGGTGGGTCTGTAGTGTTGCTGAGCTGGGATGGGGGATCAGGAGGAGAGGGGGTGCTGTGAGTTTGGTCCCCAGTCAAGACTGGGGCCAGCCCTGGGCTTCTTGCCACTGCAGCCAAGACACAACACAAACCCGCTCCAGCTCCGCTTACTGGTGACTAAACACAGAGGCAGCAACACAACATAGCTCAGCACCAACATGCTCCTTTTTCAAAACCAGAGGACCACATTCCGCTGACCGTGTAATGCAGCACTTCACTGCATTTATTTTATAAGGACTCTTGATTGGTTCAGTAGGGAGACCACTGGACTCCAGACTCTATCCTGTATTTCCAAACAGCGGGATCACTGACAGATCCCACTGATAGAATACATTTATATGTATTAATTTAATAGACGCTCTTATCCAGAGCAACCACTTAATATACACATATACGATATATATATATATAAATTACATCAAATCCATTTTCTGTAGTGCCCCATCAGGTAACCGGAACCTGCAACATCTCAGTTACTAGCCCAGTTTCATAACCATTACTTTGCACTGCCACCTTATGCATGATAGGGCCGAGCATCTGAGACAGGCAGGCTGCTGCTTTGCAGGAGGGGCATCCCGGCACCACATGGAGAGATTACCCTGGGGGCAATGTGTTGGCTCTGCTTTAGTTTAATGCATGCTGGGAATTAAACTAGCACCCCCCAAATAGCCCCCCCTTCCTCCTGCCCATGGCTGCAGACCTGAGCTTCTCACAGCTGGCATGGTGTAGTACAGCAAGTTTCACTCATCAAACATGTCACCAACTATGTCCCTCCAAAACATGTCCCAGGACAGCCAGTAGTTCAGAGATGCATAGCAGGGAAATTAAGATTTCAAATGTATAGACATGTCAAGTTAACATGTTAACCCTGTGCATTAGTTAGCTACCTCCTCTAGATGGTTTTTGCCCATGTTATTGTCTTGCTAGGTAACTACATGGAGTTACTGTTCAAAGGTTTGTTGATGAAATTATTACTTTAAGCATGTCTCCTCTCTAGCTCTCTCTACTACTGGATGGCAATGCAGATTGTCTTTTTTAAAGCCATCGTTTAAAAAAGAAAAAATATAGTAGAATACCGTAAGTATAGAAAGCCATCGTTGGCCATTACTACTAGCAAGCCAGGTGAAAGTTTTTTTATTCCCTTCTAGTTTAGCAAGCCATCTGATTTGCTGAACATGCTTATTTAAAATCGTGCAAACTGGCTATTGCTATGACCAAAAATGTACCACTTGTTCGATTCTAGCTAGAAAGCTACTTTTTAGCCAATTCAACTAGCGAAGGTAATTGGCTAGCTAGTTAGCTCATCAAGGTAGCTAGTTGGATATTTTCCAATAAGGTCGCTAATGTAAGCTAGTGTGCAGATATGTGTATAGATACAACATATATTTGCATTCTCCGTGGATGCTTGCTGAGGGTTGTCACATATAGCTCATGTTTCTATTTACATTATGAGCTAGAAAGCCCGTTATATCAGTTAGTAACATTCGCTGCTAGTTAGCAACATTCGCTGCAACACACATTTAGAAAGCGAGTGCAAGGCCCTAATGAAAGCATAATGTAATACATTGCTGCATTGAGAGAGCTAGTGATTACATGTGACTTTGGACAGACTTTTAATTAAATTATCAGAGATCAGTTTGTGGAGAATGTGGCTAGCCATCGCATTCGTGAAAAGCTTTTGTTAGACCCGGGACTGATGCTTGATAAGGCAATTGTATGGGCTCAAATTAATGCCAAAAGTATTTCGTATCTGTAAGCAATGACTCGTGCTTGCAACTTATAGTTTGTGTTTGAACAATGCGAGTTGTAACTGAAATAAAACATTTTGTAACCAATGACTTGAGTTTGTAACTTGTGGTCCGTGTTTGTACTTTGCAAGTTGAACTTGTAAAAAAAAATTGTGTTTGTGGATATATATTTTGTGAGGGGGGAGGGTCACGTCTGTAAATTAAAATCTACATGTGTTTTGTGATCTGAACTGGTTTATGAACATTTGTGAACAGAAATAGTATGAATGGAAAACAGTAGTTACGTGCAACACTCCCTCTACATGCAACGCTCAGTTTACAAGATTGTTTTCTACACACAGACTTTTGGCACTGTTTTGCCGCTTCCGGTAAACTATCCAATCGGCATCCAGAAGAGATCAGGGCCCGTATTCACAAAGCATTTTAAGGGTGAAAGTTGGTCGTAACTCCGCAATTTAGGAGCAACTCCGAAAAATAATGGGCGTGTCACTCATACATTTAGGAGTCCTACATTTTTGGGATAAGAGTATTTCACAAAGGGTTTGAGAGCTAAAAACAGCTCCTAAGTCCAGGAGAAGTTAGAAGCAGTCAAGAGGACTTCTAAGTCGCTAAAGACCTACTGACAGCGATCCGAAAATGGCTGCTGCCGGCAATCGTCCTTGCAATCGCCTAAACACTTTGGAGATATTGAATGATACAGAGCTCATAAAAAGGTACCGCCTCAATCGCAAGGGTATTATATATATAATATTATATATAGATACCCGCTGATTGTTTACGAGATGCAGACATGTAACCAATTGACTAGTCAGTATTCTTGGTTTCATGTTAAATCAGTGACACGTAGCCTACATTTGTATTTTAGAATCTTTATTAGAATATAATAGGGTGCATCGGATCATTTTCGGATCAGCAAAAAATAATAATAACGGGACCAAAGGCGCGTTTCCACCAAAAATTGCCAGGAACTATTCTCAAGGAATTGAATGAATGATAATTTCAGTTTTTCAATTTAGGTTATTTCACTAAATCTTTATTCGAAAATTTCACAAAATACATTTTTAGATTCAGTACGCCTTAGGCGATTTAACTAGGGTGGTCTTATGCCTGAATTAATTTTATAAAAAATTAAAAGATCGCTAATGTTTAAATTCTATTTAATTCGGTCGCGTTTCTAAAAACATGCCTCCCAGAAAGGCATTTAGTATGAAAAACAAAGCAAACCAAAACATATATGGTTGTCTATCTCTTCACTGTAACTCTGCATCGAGATTTAGGGAATTGTTACTTTAAAACGTAACAGCGGCTGTATTTGTATTTCTCTATGATGGTTCAATTTAGCTATTAATCCGCGGATCCTATGCGTGCCGAACCGTGGGGGTTGATCCGTACGCGGGCAGAGACCCATCCCCTATATCAGCCAATCGCTGTGGGCATTCTGAGTAAGCTCGTTCATGAGAAACAACGTCATCCTTAGCAACGACGTCAACCCCGCCCTCACTCTTAGCTTGAAAATTCTAGGAATTCCTTAGTATGAGTTTGTCTTTGCAGCTTTGTGAATAGGTTTTAAGGTGGGACTCCTAACTAAAAGGTTTTAGTGCGATTTAGAAGTACTCCTAGTGGTAAGATACAATTCTTTGTGAATATGGGCCCAGGTTGCCATATTGTGCAACGTTCCCCTATGGAGTGTCCAAGAGCGTAGCATCGCCACGTTGAAGATCTATTGAACGTCATCCAGGTGGTAGCCTAAGATTGCCGCCTATTCACTTTATTCGATGGTGGCTGGTCACGAACCAGTCCGTGTGCGCCACCCAGTGGAATTATAAGGATGTCCTTGGAGAATTAATGTGTTCAAAATATTGTGCAATTAAGATACAATTTCTGTGCATAGCCGGCTATAGGCCTACGTATATCTTTTATATTTATTATGTTAAAACTATTTATTACGGATTATTTCTTGTCATTGTCTGATTGTTTTGAGACAGGATATAGTTCAAATGTACATGATACCCAGGTTAAAAAAAAATGTTAAAAAAATAAATGTAGCACCGGCCAAGACGGCCCAAGCCGATTGTGATTGGTTTAAATAAATACAGCATCCCCCCCTATCCCCGAACGATATCCCATCCTGCAAGACATTTATCTTGCGCGGGCACAGCGCAAACATAGTGTGGAGATCGGAGATAGGTCTGAATAACGAGACTAGCCTAGCCTAGATAAGTAACTTGTGGCCAACATGGCAACCTGATCTCTTCTGGATGCCGATTGGATAGTTTACCGGAAGCGGCAAAGCAGTGCCAAAAGTCTGTGTGTAGAGAGAAATCTTGTAAACTGAGCGTTGCATGTAGAGGGAGTCTTGCACGTAAATACTGGTTTCCATTCGTACTATTTCTGTTCACAAATGGTAAAGTACAAACACGGACCACAAGTTACAAGCTCAAGTCATTGGTTACAAGTACAAAATGTTTTTTTTCAGATTGTTCAAACACAAACTATAAGTTGCAAGCACAAGTCATTGCTTACGGATACTAAATACTTTTGGCATTAATTTGAGCCCATACAATTACTTTCGCAATTGAGACCGAATCCGCAACTGCACATGCTAAAACAATTTCTAGCAAACACCAAATCTTCATCTACTCGTTCCTGTTACTGCTGCGGCTCAGATAAACATCCGGTCGAATGTGCAAGACTGTGCCCCACAGAAAAAAACATGCAAAAAGTGTATAAAACAGGACATTTTGCAGATATGCACAGACACATACAGTGCGTGAAATTGAATTGCCAGAGACCTTTATTCTTTACTTACAAGGACATGATCAGTCAAACAGTGCAACTACAGTGCAAAGTCAATATCCATACAGCAAATGCTACTGCCCTGTCTTATCTTACTGTTGATACAGGGTCATCCGTGCTCATCCTCCCGCAGTCTGTCTATGATGAACATTTCAGTGGATTTTCATTACATTTACATTTTAGGCATTTAGCAGACACTCTTATCCAGAACAACTTACACAGTTTACATTTCTTTTACAGCTAGAGGTACTGCTCCCCCATACCACCAGTCACTCATCACTCCCTACACCCCAGCCAGACCCCTCCGCTCCACCTCCTCTGGCAAACTGACTGTCCCATCCCTCTGGGCGCCTAGCAGCCGCTCCTTGCGGTCTCACATCTTCTCTGTCCTGACACCTTGGTGGTGGAACGACCTTCCGCAATCAGTCAGGACTGCGGAATCACTTGCGATCTTCCGCAAGAGACTCAACACCCACCTTCAGACTCCACTACCACTGAATTCTGTACATCTAGATAATTGTCATCACCACTGCCTACTTGCTCAACACTATGCTTACTCCATTTAATAATAAAAAATAAATACAAAATTACTAACCTTTTCCTTCCCAGTGTTACAGGTATTGTACGCAGCTGCCTGCAATGATGTCTATCGCTGTATTACTGCACTGATCTCTTGCGCAAACTATGACTGTTTCAACCATGTATTTATGCTTATCTTGTAAGTCGCTCTGGATAAGAGCATCTGCTAAATGCTTAAAATATAAATGTAAATGTTTACATACAATCCATTTATACAGCTGGATATTTTACTGAAGCCATTCAGGTTAAGTACCTTGCTCAAGGGTACAACGGCAGTGCTCCACCTGGGAATTGAACCAGCGACCTCTACAAATCCAGTTCCCTAAACATTACACTACACTGCCGCCTGTAGTTTCATTACAGCCTCCGACTGCACAGTTAGTGACATACTCACCGACCCCTATTGAGGTGCTGGGTTGCTTGCCGGTGACTGTAGCCAGAGATGATGTCACCTGCCCAACCACATTCTTCATTGTCGAGCTGCACATATGATGCACCTGTCCGCTGCCTCCTCACCTCCTGCTGTCATGGGCTGTGCTAAAGGTTTCGTGCACCAGGTAAAGATTTTAGATTCAGCTACCCCTGTGCGCTAAAAGCTGCACCGCCTGCCTTTTTCAGTGAGGGACAGTGTCACAAATGAACTGAACCGTTTACTTACTGCAGGTGTGATTGAAAGAATCGATGCCAGCCCCTGGGTGAGCCCTATTGCCGTCATACAGAAGAAGAATTCTGGAATTCGTATGTGTGTTGACCTGAGGGAGCCCAACAAAGCCATAGTGGTAGACAGCTATGGATACCACACATGGATGAACTGCTGTCTTCACTGAGAGGTGCGTCTGTCTTCTCTTCTCTACTATTGATCTCGAGAGTGCGTATCATCAAGTGACTCTTCACGAGGATAGTCGGGACCTGACAGCATTCATTACACATGAAGGGCTGTTCAGGTTCTGCCGAGTTCCATATGGTTTGGCCTCAGCCCCCTCGGCCTTTCAGAAGATGATGGCAGAAATCTTGAAGGGCCTTACAAATATTCAGAATTACCTGGATGATATCATTGTGTACAGCCGCACATCATCCGAACATGACCGCGCACTCACAGCTGTGCTCCAGAGTCTCCAGCCAGCTGGCCTGAAGCTGAATGACAAGAAATACCACTTTCGACAGACCAGCCTATGCTTCCTAGGCCATACAGTGACTGCATAGGGATTTCACCCTGACCGAGAACACCTCACTGCCATTCGTGATGTTCCTGCTCCTGATGATCCCGTCTCACCACAACTCCTGTTGTGGTATGACAAATTCCTTCCCAATTATGCTACGGTGGTTGAGCCCCTCTGCGCTTGCCTCCGGAATGATTCGGGATTCACATGGACTGACAAGGCACAGAGCAGCTTCCTTGCTATGAAACAGATGCTACTAAACACTCCAACCCTGACTCTGTTCGACCAAAAGTTACCAACAGTGGTCTCAATGGACGCGTCGGATTACGGGCTGGGTGCAGTACTCACACAGATTCACCCCGACCACACAGAACGCACAGTTGCTTTCGCGTCAAGAACTCTGACTCCAGCGGAGAGAAAATACTCCACTGTAGAGAAGGAGGCCCTTGGTTGTGTGTGGGCTGTGGAGAAATGGAGAACATACCTCTGTACTTCGAACAGACCATCAGGCTCTCACTACTTTACTGACCACAAAAGGGACTGACCGTGCTGAAATGCGCATTGCACGCTGGTCGGACAGATTATTGTGCTTTGATTATGATGCCATTTACAGGGCCGAAGCACAGAACCACATGACTGACTGCTTGTCCCGCCTTCCTCTGCCAACCACTCCTGAACTGGACTCTAATAATGAGCCTGAGTTCGTAGCCCTGCTCTCAACTGCCCTGCCTGCTGTGACTCAGAGTGAGTTTGACTCAGCTTACACTGCCTGCCCCGAAATGGCTGCGATGCATGCCCAAATCTCCTGTGGCTGGTCCTCTTCTGCTGCTGCTGTCAGCCCAGAGCTGAAACCCTACTACAGACAGACATGAACTGACAGTCAAAGACACATTCGTGTTCAGAGGTACACATCTAATTGTTCCTATTGCACTGTGCGACAGATTCTTGTCAGTCTCACAAAAGCCACCAAGGCATTGTACGTAGCAAGCAGCGCCTCTGCGATCTATACTGGTGGCCATGCATGCAGGCCCTGGTTCATGCACACATTTCAGCATGCCAACTGTGTCAGGACACGGCAAAACCATGTGCTGCACCAACACAACCCGTGCCGCTTCCAGGTGGTCCATGGCGCAAACTGGCTATGGACATAGTGGGTCCCTTCGAGACAGCCACTCGGGACTGTCGTTATGCAATCATATTGACAGACTACTACTCAAAATGGCCAGAAGTAACTTTTACCCCCACAGTAACTACAGAACGGGTGATCACCTTCTTCTCTCGCCATGGTGACTGTGAGTCTCTCACTACAGATAATGGGACTCAATTTATATCTACTGCCTTCTCCTCCTTCCTGAGTGCGAGACAGATCACTCATGTCCGCTCATCCGTTTACCACGCTGCTTCCAACAGTGTCACTGAGAGATTCAGCCGTGCGCTGAAGGGAAGTATTTAGTCTAATCAAAGCCGTGGAAAGAGACTGTCACAGAGTTCCTCCACATCTACTGTGCAACTCCTCATGCAGTTACGGGCGTTTCTCCGTTCGAATTGTTCCATGGTTGATGGATGCTCACAAAAATGAAGTCAACACTGATGTCCGAAAGTGAGTTTCCCTTTGCCAGTCGCAGATGAAAGCATACTGTGACACAAAATGAGGAGCACGCACTCCGTCCTTCAAAGAGGGGAATAAAGTGCGTATTCGGAAACCACTGCATGTTCCAAAAGGCCATCCGAAATTCACACAGCCTTTTGAAGTAAAGAAACAAGTTGGCCTGTGCACATACGTCATGGCAGATGGAAAAACCTGGCATGCTTCACATTTAACGTCCTTCCCAAGGGCTGCGTCTGCTGATCATGTACCTGCTCAAAAACCTCCAGACACTCCTGTCCACTGTCACACACCAGAGCCTCCTCTGAGAGCGAGGCGCCCTCCAAGTTGGCTTCATGACTATCAAACATATTGATGTGAAAAGAAAAGTATGTTCAAGAAATATTATTACATTACTATATTGTTACTTTTAGGTAGGCTGGGTATTACGAAACATTCTTTTACAAAAAGGAAAGCCCGTTATATCAGTTAGTTACGTTCGCTGCTAGTTAGTTGATGATACAGTTCACAACATTAATTCGGCTTGATAACTTGTCTATGTTTATATTGTGTCCTTGCTGTACCACTAGGGGTCCCCATAGTTATTAGTAGTAAGAAGTACAATATACACCGATCAGCCACAACATTAAAACCGCCTGCCTAATATTGTGTAGGTCCCCCTCGTGCCACCAAAACAGCTCTGACCCGTCGAGGCATGGACTCCACAAGACCTCTGAAGGTGTCCTCTGGTATCTGGCACCAAGACGTTAGCAGCAGATCCTTGAAGTCCTGTAAGTTGCGAGGTAATGCCTCCATGGATCGGACTTGTTGGTCCAGCACAACCCACAGATGCTCGATCGGATTGAGATCTGGGGAATTTGAAGTCAACACCTTGAACTCTTTGTCATGTTCCTCAACCCATTCCTGAACAATTTTTGCAGTGTGGCAGGGCGCATTATCCTGCTGAAGAGGCCACTGCCATCAGGGAATACCTTTGCCATGAAGGGGTGTACTTGGTCTGCAACAATGTTTAGGTAGGTGGTACGTGTCAAAGTAACATCCATATGAATGCCAGGACCCAAGGTTTCCCAGCAGAACATTGCCCAGAGCATCACACTGCCTCCGCCGGCTTGCCTTCTTCCCATAATGTATCCTGGTGCCATCTCTTCCCCAGGTAAACGACGCACACGGACCCAGCCATCCACATGATGTAAAAGAACACGTGATTCATCAGACCAACCCACCTTCTTCCATTGCTCCATGGTCCAGTTCTGACGCTCACGTGCCCATTGTAGGCGCTTTCGGCGGTGGACAGGGGTCAACATGTGCACTCTGACCGGTCTGTGGCTACGCAGCCCCATACGCAGCAAGCTGCGATGCACTGTATGTTCTGACACCTTTATCATAGCCAGCATGAACTTTTTCAGCAATTTGTGCTACAGTAGCTCTTCTGTGGGATCGGACCAGACGGGCTAGCCTTTGTTCCCCACGCGCATCAATGAGCCTTGGGTACCCATAACCCTGTCGCTGGTTCACCGGTTGTCCTTCCTTGGACCACTTTTGGTAGGTACTAACCACTGCATACCGGGAACACCCCACAAGACCTGCCGTTTTGGAGATGCTCTGACTAAGTCATCTAGCCATCACAATTTGGCCCTTGTCAAAGTCGCTCAGATCCTTACGCTTGCCCATTTTTCCTGCTTCCAACACATCAACTTCAAGAACTGACTGTTCACTTGCTGCCTAATATCTCCCACCCCTTGACAGGTGCCATTGTAACGAGATGATCAATGTTATTCACTTCACCTGTCAGTGGTTTTAATGTTGTGGCTGATCGGTGTATAGAGCACATGTTATATTCTAGTCTGATACAGGAAGAGAATGAACATGTGGAACCGTACAAATGGCTACTACGAATGCAGTTATTAAAACATTAAGCATCTCAGTTTAAGTGTGTTCCTTACCTATCCGAATATACTACAGTTTAGATATGAAAATAGCAGGTGGCTGTACAATCTAAGACGTATTGTCGAGTAGCACTTATCTAGTAATCTTGCTTACTTTTCCTAGCCAATTAGAAAGATGGAACAACTATCTTTAGGTGTACTTAATGCTTAGATTGCTAGCAAGTTGCATAGCTGGCGGAAAGGATTGTTTGTTGTGCCGGGGGTTCAGTGTAGCATAAACTTTATAGGGAGATGGTAGAAGGACTGATGGCTATCTGCCTCGGGTGTTCGCAAATGAGCTAGCCCAATGTTTGCTTTGTTTTGGATTTCCCCGTTCCGGTTCCGTAGTCTAGCAACTAGCAAGCTCCCCCATCTGGCGTGGAACGTCATTAAACAAACAAATCTCAAGTCGCAGCAAGTATACTGACATTTGGTCGCAACGCCGTATTCGACAGCCTCTGCAAACATGCCAAATTTGATTTCGTTTGAAGTATAGCCTTTAGCCTTGCCAGCCTGCACACACTGCGGCGATCATAGCTAATGCAGCGCGTCGTTTTGGTCACCAACCCGCCATTTTGCCTGTGCAAACACGCCAAATTCGATTTTATTTGAAGTATACTGAGGCCTTAAGTGGCTCTCTCCCTATCCCTGTCCAGTCAAAAAAAACATTTAAAATCATCAGCAAAGCGCAAGTGATGGATTTTCAGGGTGAATACATTTTTTTTAAAGACAAAAAGAGGGGTCCCTGCCTGAGTGTCAGAGAGC
Source organism: Aldrovandia affinis (assembly GCA_029706075.1). Classification (NCBI taxonomy): domain Eukaryota; kingdom Metazoa; phylum Chordata; class Actinopteri; order Notacanthiformes; family Halosauridae; genus Aldrovandia; species Aldrovandia affinis. Next base: position 591,643 of record JAINUG010000313.1, read on the forward strand.
TTTGATTGTCACACTGTCAACTGGCTCCACACCTTTTGGGGTTAAAAACACCTCCTAAATAGCCCCCCTCACTTCCCCAGCAATAAGCAAGGGGAGAGGCCCCGAAATGTAGCCAGAAAGAGCAGACGGGAATCGCGGACGGTCGCCTTGAATTTACGTGCCTCCTTGTCAGTGATGGCTCAATGGCTGCCGGTTCATGTGTGTTTACCTCCCCCTGAAACAATGAAGGCTCAATTGGGGTCCCCTCTGCAAACACAGCACATCATTAAGGAAACCTGTTTTCCCCAAGTGAGTATGTTTCAGATCCCCCCCCCCAATCCTCTTTAAAAAAACAACATGTGAAAAGCATTGAAAAACAGACAATTCCCCTCTCGATCACAGATGCAGTGTTGTCACAGATCACTCCACACATTAGCTACACATCTCCTCAACGTGTCGAGGCCTGAGGAAAACTACTTGGTATCTTTCACACAAACTGACCAAGAACAATAGTTAATATTTCCAGACATTCAACTAATAAGGCTCAACTCTCCGCCTGAGCCAAACAAGGGGATAAGAACCATCTTCAGTCTGCTTCAGCCTTGTAATTATTCTCGACCGGTCCAGACAGTGGCTGAGCTAAACCACAGTCATTTGCCTGGTATTTAGGAATGACATCTAAATAAGATGTAATTACAAACGCTGGACTGTTTAGATTGCGCACTCCACTTTGAATTGTCTTGCGCCTCTTCTCTGCATTTCCTTCGGAAACCAGATTATTTCAAGTTGCTTGCCGCATGGCTAATTGGGCTTATTGGACACAATGGACAATGCCCAATGTCCTGGCTTTTTTCCAAGCAGTCATTTTCACTACATCACACCCAAAAAATATGACCCAAAAGACTGAGCCCATGCATTATTATCCTTGAATTCCATTCAATAGCAGTCAAACGAACAAACAAAACAGACATGCGTTTTGTGTCCACAGCAGGCTTTCATCCACAGCAGCTTCAAGCCGGGTTCACCACGACAGCAGGGAAACCTCTCATACGCTCGGTCCAACCACGCACTCCAGCGGTTCTGCCTGCCACGCTACATCATCAACGCTGACTCAAACCCCTTTAATGTATAATGACCATGTCCATGATTCATTTACATGGAGGGTCATAAGAAGAAGAAAAATGAACATGAAACCAGAGCAACCAGAGTGGAATTCTGGCTAACAAGCATTTACGGCTTTTAATAACCGGAAAGAGCTCAACAGGGAAACATCAAATGCATTTTCATGCTAACCAACCCCACTGCTGGGTACAACACAAAGCTGAAATGAATGCATGTAAAAGGCATGTATCTGGTTTGCACCATGTGTTTCAGCTTGATGTAAACTCTGTCACAAATAATCCATAAAAATGTCTCAATTGCAGAGACAAAATTGAGGTCGCTCTCTCCTTTACATCTCCATAATGCAGACCAGCAAACCTGCACGTTCAAAATAAAAGCATTTGCGCACGGTGGCAAGTGTAAATACAATTCAACCACAGCAAACTGCAGCTTTGCAAAGTGTGTGCAGAGAAAAAGCTAGCAATACAATTAGGTCCCACACAAATATGCAAGCAGTGGTTGAAAAAGGAAAACAGATGTCAAATCCGTGCTGCTGCAGCCTGGGAGAAGAGAAGGGGAGCCGTACCGTGAGATCCCCGCGAGAAGCAGCAGCCCAGCGCCATGGGCGTACAAACTCCTGCCCGCTTGGGAAATGGACTGTCCCCCGCTCCGGCCCACAGAAGTCTGGGCTTAGCTCTGTGACTAGTCACTCTGCCTCTCTCACACCGCTACCTCTTCCCTGCCCTGCAGCCTGACAGACCGGCTGCTCCCTTGTAACATCTGCAGGCCTACTGCCCCGCCCTCCTCATCCCAGAAAACATCCCCCCCCTAGGGCTAGGTGTTGATGCTTTAGCTCTCAGGCTGCCCCCTGATCTCTTTTTGTCCAGCCAAGGAGCCCACCGAATTCAGTGGTAATCCACACTGCAGCAAGAACAACTAGGCAGTTTAGCTATTCCAAATCTATGCTATGTGTGTGTGTTTTTTGCGATTGAGAGAGAGAGCATGCAAGCATTTGTATGTATGTGAGTGTGTTTGAATGTGTGGGTATGTGTGTGTGTGTGTGTGTGTGTGTGTGTGTGTGTTTGTGTGTGTATGTATGAGAGAGAAAAATACATAGTGTTTGTGTGTGTTAACATTAACCCTAAACCTAACCCTAAAAATACCCCAGAGTGTACACAACTGTAAAACAAGTAGCAATGTGCAATCCATTACAAAAAGACAATTAAATCAGAGTGCAAACCAAAGCAATTGGGTATGCACATTTAAAAGTTTATGTTCAAGCATAGACCTGCACAGCAGGTTCACAAAGAGACCAAGAGACACACATCAATCCACATGAGTGAAACTTCACTGCATTCTTCTGAGGTTAGATATTCATGTGAAGCACTATCTGTTGCATTATTAAGATTCAGTCTGCTGCACTTCCAAAACAGTCATAATTAGATTAGTGTTGACAGCCCCTCGCTAATATCTGTCATCTCATGTGGGTTAATTAAAAGCAGCACCTTAACGGAATCAGGAACAATGAGGTTGCCATCTGAGTTTTTGTGGAAGGTCCAATTACACCAGAAAGTGTCACATGGTACTAAGATCACTGGAATGTTAAAGTGTTCTCAAGAGGATTACGTAAGGCGCTCACAATGGGATTGTGGATGGCGTCGATCTCGGTAACAGGGGAGTGGCAGGGTTACCTTTGGGTTGCCACAGCATGGCTGTGGAGGCCTTTGGAGCAGTGGAACATTCTGGGGGCAGGTTTGGCACTCTCACAGGGTGTGAGACTGCGAGAGTGTGAACTGTTGCCCGTAAGGTTGTTCCAAAGGCCATAATTAGTACTTATTCAATCAGTTAATTGGTGTGGTGTATGTGAATTGTTTGGTGTTTAGTAATTGTGATTGGGTGTGTGAATGATAGACAAGTGATTGCCTCACGAGTCCCACCTGAGCCAGGCAGGAAGTAAGCCTATTTAAGAGCAGGTGGGATGAGTGGGGAATCAGGTGTTCTTAGTCTTTTCATTCATGTGCGTGCGTGCGTGTGTGCGTGCGTGCGAGCGTGCGTGCGTGCGTGCGTGCGGTCTGACATACTGTTGAGTGTTTGTGTGTCTTCCCCAGAAGGGGATTTCCACATCGGAGGACGCGGAGTCTTTGTGTGTTTGTTAAAAGTGACTTAGTAGAGTGCTTCCTGTGTGTGTGGGAAAGAGAGAGAGCGGGCACACTGAAATAGTGTCTGTGCCTCTCTCTCTGTATGATTGTGAAGAGAGAGAGAGGGCTCGCACAGAAGAGTGGGGAGTCTCTCTCTCGGTGCTTGTGGAAGAGGGCTCACACTAAGGCAGTGGAGAACGTCTCTGGGCAATGGTCTGAGAACTCTCACTGAAAGAGTGAAGTGTCTCAGGGCTGATTGCCAGAGAACTCTCACTGGATGAGTGGCGAGGGTCTCTGTGTGTTTGTGTTGTAAGAGAACTCGGACTGAAAAGTTTGAGTGTGTCTGTGCACCTGGGTTTAGGAAGCACTTGAAAAGTCACCGAATATGTGTGTGCCTGTCCGAGTTAAAGAGGAAGTCCGGACGAGGAAGGCGTGGTGTCCTGTTATATGTGAATGTGTGAAGCGGTGTTGAAAGCTGCTGATTGTTTGTGTTTGTTGAGTGGTCCCCGGAAGGGTATTCCCACCACGGAGGAGGCGGACTTTAATTTGGTTTGTTCATTTAGTTTTGTTTATCTTAGTTTGTTATTTTAGCTAATAGTTTTTTCCCGAAAGACTTTTCCTGAGACTTTGTGTTTTGTGTTTGTTTTATATAACCTGCTCTCCTGCTGTTTCTCTTTCCCGGGTCTGGGAGAGAGACGGAAATAAAGATCTGGTCCGGAGACTGGAAAACCCCAGTCCTCTGCCACTTCTTACCATCTGTTGCTCTGCTGAGATCCGGAGGATTGTCACATGGCGTGTGACAGGGATACAGTGTGTGAGTGTGGTTGTGGAGTGTTGTTTTTTGACTCAGAATGGTGTTTGGAGTTAGCTGTACACGGCTGGCCTTCTTTCAAAACTGCATGTGTGCTGTTAATAGATTATTTGGTTGGTGTGTCGGTTAAAAAGGAAACAGTTACCCTGCACCCAACTGATCAGAGTCAGGTGACAGACAAGATCGTTGTACGGTACCGGAACTGAAACAGAACACTGAGCAATCAGAGGCTGTGATCCAACACTCTGGCACGGCTACATGGTGGGATAGAGAGGAGGACTGCAGGGTAAGGGGAGGGGAGGGGAGGGAGACTGCAGAATCCTGAGGCCACCCACAGGAGCCTAGGCTAATGGAATGCAAGTGAAGAGGTCGAGTGGGAGTGGTCACAAGAGGCGCATTGGATAAGTGCGACATGACATCACACAAAGGATGAAGAGGAAAGCGCCCATTTGGATGTACTGTGCCAAGCACATACACACCAAGGTTAATGCCCCCTTACATGGACTTATTGGTATATTGGTATGTCCAACCAAACACTTTCCCCTTATTGGAAATCAATATCACATTGATTACTACAGTTGCCTACCAAATTGTGTGTAAAGAGTCCACGTTGGGGAATCCACTTTCTGGGGGATTTCTGAGTGAGTCACAGATATCGCTGGATGCCATGCCCCCTGGCAGGGCCAGCTCAAGGCACAGGCCATACAGGCAGCTGCCTGGGGCGCCAGGTCGCCCTCACAAAAAAAAAAAAGAAAAAAAAGAAATCGCTGGTGGGTGCCCTCTCCTTTCCTCCCAATGAACAAATAAACAAAAAGAAATACACTTTGCACCCCTGTTCTGTTCCTCACACAATGTTTCATCTGGCCTGAACTTTGACAGAGATGCTGTTACTGAGGTGTTGGATACGACGCCTGGCTGCTTGCTGAAAGTGGGGGTTACGTGCGCGCATCACAGGCAACCCAAGAGACGTGCTGTCGCCTGTCGGGTCAAGCACAGGTGACGGGGTCAGAGAGGCACGCACTACTGATGCAGTCAGGCAGAGAGCCAACATTAGCGCGACGCAAGATAGATATCAGATCAATGACAGATTTTATATTTGCACAATGACTTTGAAAAGGCACAAGCCTTCAGGTGCGCAGGCGAGAAAACGGAGGAAGGAGGAGGAGGAAAAGAGAGCCCAATTAAGAGGTAGGCTGTCATCAAAATGCCGTTTTGTTGTGTTTCTGTGTTATTGTAGGAGGCTAGGGAGCTAACTAGCTAAGTAATAAACAAGCTAGCAGTGCTTAATTTGTGCCAGGGCACAGCCCCGGCAAATGCCAAGAATCCGATTTTGCGCCCCGGCAAATATCTTACCCAGAATCAGAGCCCCGGGCTCATAAATACAACAAGAACGCGTATTTTAAACTGGTATTAAACAACGTTATGTCCAGTGAACATTACAAATGTAAGTAGAATGCAGAAATGCAGCGACACAGAGGTAGGAAAAGTTTACCCTTTTTCCTCCGCCGGGGGGGGGGGATGGGGAGGCGAGTTGAGCCCCGGCATCTCTTATTTTACAAATTAAGCACTGTAGCTAGATAATGCGATGCTAAGAGCTCATACAGATTGAAGGATGAATGCATGCTGATGCTGAGTTACCCTCACGTTTTGGCTTGAAGCTTATTAGTACCCACCTGTAGTTATTACCAAAACTAGGCTACTACACCTGAATTGCAGAGTTGCAAAACCCTCATGCTTGCCTTGAGTCTCAAGCTTTATTATTAGGCTACCAAAATTAGTCGTAGGCTACAACATTATATCAGTGATAATAATGTGGCTAGCTATCCATAAAAAATCGATTTAAGTTGTTTTTCCTACAGCTGCTTTTGCTTGTAATAGGCTAATAACTGTACCCGTCTGTACAGATACACTCAGCAAATTTTTGCGAAAGCCCCCAGCTCCTGGAGAAGGGACATCTGATGATCTCCCATCATTGATGTTTGTTGGGGGGGGGGCACCCAAATGCCAATCTCGCCTAGGGCACCAAAATGTGTAGAGTATCCCTGCCCCCTGGGATACCATAGTGATTAAAAAAGTACCAAGCGGGAGGATTATATTCAAACATGCCAGATGGACACATACACTGTACTGTTTTACAGTGAGCACCATAATTCATTAGACAGTGACACATTTTTGGTTATTTTGGTTCTGTACTGTAGCACTTTGAGATTGAAAGGATACAATGACAATGAGGTTGAAGTGCAGACTGTCAGCTTTAATTTGAGGGCATTTTCATCCATGTCAGAAATTATAGAACCTTTTGTACATAGTCCCCCCATTTTCAGGCACCATAATTCATTGGACAGTTTAATATAATGTAGAATAAAGTAATCATTTTTCATATTTGGTCGCATATCCTTTGCATGCAATGGCTGCTTGAAGTCTGCGATGCATAGACATCACCAGATGCTGGGTATCTTCCCTGGTGATGCTCTGCCAGGCCCATACTGACTGTATTGTATCTTCTGTTCCTGCTTGTTTCGGGGACTTTTTGACTTCAGTTTTCTCATCAGCATGTAAAATGCATGTTCAATTGGATTCAGATCCGGTGATTGACTCAGCCAGTCAAGGATTTTCCACTTTTTGGCTGTCAAAAACCCCTTCGTTGCTCTAGCAGTATGTTTCGGGTCATTGTCTTGTTGCATGATGAAGTGCCGTCCAATGATTTTGGAAGCATTTGGTTTTATCTGAGCAGATAAAATATTTCTGTAGACTTCAGAATTCATTGTTCTACTTCTGTCTGCAGTCACTTCATCGATGAAGACAAGTGAGCCCATTCCACTGGCAGCCATACAGGCCCAAGCCATAACACCCCCTCCACCATGTTTCACAGATGAGGTGGTATGCTTTGGATCATGGGCATTTCCTTTTTTTCTCCACACTTTCCTCTTTCTATCACTCTGGTACATGTTAATCTTTGTCTCATCTGTCCACAAGACTTTGTTCCAGAACTCTTGGGGCTCATTTAGGTGCTTTTTAGCAAACTGTAATCTCGCTTTTCTGTTCTTCTGGCTTATCAGTGGTTTGCATCTTGTAGTGTACCCTCTGTAGTCCTACTGGTGTAGTCTTCTACGGATGGTAGACTTTGACACATCTACACCTGCATCCAGGAGAGTGTTTTTGATCTGTTGGGCCATTGTCAGGAGGGTTTTCTTCACCATAAAGAGTATTCTCCGGTCATCCACTGCAGTGATCTTCCTCGGTCTACCGGGTCTTTTGACATAATTGAGTTCACCAGTTGTTTTTTTCTTGTTAATGATTAACCAAACTGTTGACTTGGGCATGCCCAGGGTTTTTGCAATGTTCCTGATTGATTGATTTTCATTTCTGAGCCTTATGATAGCCAGCTTAATTTGCATCAACACTGCTGTCTTCCTCATGTTGTCACACCCCAACAACAATCTCCAAAGGCAATTGCAAAGTCTAGAATCAAGACTAAACATCCACAGCTCTCTTCTGCATTCACTAACGACACAAATGAATACACCTGCCTAACGAAACACAGTCTGCACTTGTATCCTTTCAAACTCAAAGTGCTAGAGTACAGAACCAAAATAACAAAAAATGTGTCACTGTCCAATGAATTATGGTGCTCACTGTATATAAACATATATACTGGAATAAACTACTTTTGGGGAAACAGTACTTGAAATGTAAAAATAATGTATTTAATGTGACTGATATGTTATCAGCTTTCTTTAAATAATGTGTGCTATAAAGGGGTGTTACTGTGACCTCTTCTGGCTTCCGTGTTAGTTTGTGGTTTTAAAAATGAGGGAGGTGTATATTGGGTTGTTTGTGTAACCTATCTTCACTGATGTGCCTGATAAGACTGACTACCAGGCATCAAGGTTTTGGTTACTCATTTGTGACGGGGCCCAGTCGTCCTCAGTCAGAGGAGGTTGAGGCCACACTGGGGGCCAGTCTGGGTTGTGACCTCTGTCAGTACGCCGAGCCAAGATTAAAATAGGTCGCTGGGATTCCTAATTGCTGTAACCCCCCACGTCTCCCAATCCAAATTTGGCTTGCAACAATTCACCTATGAATTTATCTATGGATCACGTAACCTGTATAATTTTTTGTGGTGGGTCCTTGGACTGTTCAGCATGGTCAATCGGGTACCCTCTTGGTACGCTGACAGCTCTGCAGTAGGTTAACCTTTAGCCGTAGCCCAGAGGGCCCAGAGTGCGGTGGCCAGGCCAGGCCACGCTGCCAGGGTGAATCGCAGAGACACGGGGCCCACAGCTGGAGGAGCCAAGATGTGTCCAATGAGACTGTCCGTAGTAACAGAAATAAATGCCTGTTTGCGTGTAAGTGAGTGTGTGTGTGTGGCCATGTAAGTATTTGATTGAATGCTTGTGTGTGTTTCTGTGTGTGTGCTTGTGTGCATGTACATATGATTTACCCCTGTGAGTATGTATGTGTGTGTGTATGTGTGTATGTGTGTGCTTATGTCTTCCTCAGACTAATGTAATCCTTCATCTCTAAAACCCTTAAGAGGAATCCCCAAGGTTGGAAGAGACCAGGGCAATTTGCACAAGTGTGCTGCGTTTCCTGTCCTGCATTGACGCTCTTCCTGTAACATGGTAACAGGGGTGCATTCTGGGAAGACAGGCCACCTGTCTGTGACTGTCTGGCCTAGAAGAAGAAGTCTTTAAGTAGGCCAGCCAAGACTGGAGTATGGCAATAGTCAAGGATGAAGTGATATGTTCCATACACATAAAGCCCCCCACCTCATTTTTTACAAAGAAAGTGCACTGTGGGTAATGATGTCCCTGAACAGAAGAGTCTGCAGTACATACATTAATGATTCATTACTGGCTGGCGCTGTTAAAAGTGTCTACCCAAGCAGCAGGGCCTGATGTGCCCGCCTCACTGTGCCAGAGGAGGTGCCGCGCAAGACATGCCGAGATCACCCAACGATCCCATCGACTTACCTTGTGACATAATTATGTTTTCCCAAACATATCAGGATAAATTGGGTTTGTTTTTTCCCCCTTTTTTTTGGTTCCAATCGTCAGTTATTACGGATTCTGAGACCTGGCAAGACCTTGCCCCCTTGGGGTCCAAGCTGTTCAGCGCTGCTGCTGCTGTACTGGTACACTGATGTTAATCTGGGATACATTTGCAGGCTTGATTCACCCTCACTATGGTGAGAGCCCTAAAGATGGCTACTGGATCAGCCCTGCATACAGTCCTGAACACTACCATTGGGCCAGTCTTATATACAGTCCTGAACACAGCCCTGAACATCCATCCATCCATCCATCCATTATCTAAGCCGCTTATTCCTGGTCAGGGTCGCGGGGGGGGGCTGGAGCCTATCCCAGCATGCGTTCCGGGCGAGAGGCAGGAATACACCCTGGACAGGTCGCCAATCCATCGCAGGGCACACACACCATTCACTCACACACTCATACCTATAGGGCAATTTAGACTCTCCAATTAGCCTAACATGCATGTCTTTGGACTGTGGGAAGAAACCGGAGTACCCGGAGGAAACTCACGCGGACACGGGGAGAACATGCAAACTCCGCACAGAAAGGCCCCCGGCCTGGATTCGAACCCGAGACCTTCTTGCTGTGAGGCGACAGTGCTATCCACTGCACCACCGTGCCGCCCAGCCCTGAACACTCACATTCAATTTGTCCTGAGCACTCCCATTGGATCAGCCCTGAACACAGCTCTCAACACCATTTTTGCTCTCCACTTTCGACTTTCCACTCCCTGCTGATATAGACCACTGGTGGCTCACAGTGGCTACCCATGATTAATAAATTACCCAAATAAAAGACAGGTCACAGACATTTCCCAATCTGTCCTGAACCCTTATGTCCCATTCATTTTGTGGATAAGGAAAAAGTAGAAGGTCTGACATTCTGTGGTACTGTGAGCTCACAGAAAAGAGATTGGCACAGAAAACGCAGTCCCTAACTGCAGCTTGTGATGGAGACACCTCAGCTCCCTGTGGCTGGCAGACGTACAGTCAGTGAATTACTGTTTCTGCTGTTTTTACTGTATGAAGACACACCTGGTTCCAACCTGGAGCGGAAAAAAAATCTCTTTGAAAAAAGAGGTGGAGCTTCCAAAAATAACAGCAGCCTGTGTTTTCTCTCGTAAATTGTGTGTGTCTTAGACTGACTTAATTTTACAGTTCAGCTAAATAATCGCCAGAGGCAGAAAGCAGCTTCCACTAGCCTCTCATGTAGAACACCTGGAGGGTGTGTGGGTGTGTGTGTATATGTGTATACATGCATGCATGTGTATGTGTGCATGAATGAGCAAGTACGAGAAAGACAGCCACTCATTCCACTGGTACAGTTTTCGAAATCTCATCACCGATATCACAAATCTGTTCTTTAACCTGGGAAATTTAAAAGGGAGCCTATGTCTCTACACACTGTAGGCACACAGGGGCCCTGAAATGGGGCCCCACTCCCCAATCCCCACTCTCCGCCCCCTCATTTTTCTTTAACACCATATGGGAGAGTTGTCTTTCAACCTCCTTTCCATCCTTTCCCTGTCCTCAATCCCTCCACACTGGCTCACAAAATGAGTCAAACCTAAAAGAAAAAGAAAAAAACACAACAGCACAGCCTTTCCCGCCAGCACACCTGTTCCACCCCCTCCCCATTACACTCCCCTTCTCTCCTCATCTGGTACGACTTCCCCTTCTCTCTCAAAGCCCCAATGTACAGCCTCAGCTGGGCCCTTTAATCTGGAGAGGGGGGCAGACCTCGTGACCTGTCTGGAATGTGTTGGGGGCATCTACCTTTGAAAAGAGCCATTGTTGCCGCCCGCTGCTTTTGCTCTGCACCCTCCAGGTACCCAGAAAAAAAGGCAACTTGCCGCAATGAAACATTTACAGGTAGGAGTGTTTCCTGGACACCTTCCATTATTTATTCATGACAGCCACCGTCCTTTGTTGTGATTACTGGGGCCGCCTCGTTGGCTAACAATAAACTGATGCATATGTGTGTGCGAGTGTGTGTGTGTATGTGTGAGTGTGAGACAGAGAAGAGATGCCAAGATTGAGATGTATTATTGGAGATAGTCATCTAGACTCTACATGATTTAGGTATAGTGTTTAAGGATGCACAGAGCTGTGTGGTGATGGATGTTTCCTGTCTTCATAACAAGTGACTGAGCCTATGAGGTGGCAGGATGAATACAATTGCACAAGGGTTCATCAATAAACAGCATAAAAGTGGTCAAAAGCCCCCATTTTCCAGTTTTTACAGAAATGTAAGCAGTTAAAGTCCAGTGAATAACCTGAAATGGTACAAAGGTAAGTGGTAAACTGCTAGAGGTAATACAAAAAAAAGTTTAGGTTACCAAAAACGGAAAATAATGTAAATGTAAAAAATACCCTTTTCAGGGAACAAGTAATGGGTTAACGTGAGTTAAAAGTCACTCTGTGCAAGTTGTCGACTCTGGATCCAGCAAGAGCCCCAGACCATCACGCTTCCTCCTCCATGTTTGACAGTTGGAACCATCCTTTCGCCTACTCGACGGCGTACAAAAACCTTTCAAAATTTCAAGATTTTACATTTTGATTCATCGGTCCATAAGACCTTCTTCCAGTCTTCAATAGTCCACTGGTGGTGCTTCATGGCCCAGGCAAGCCTCTTTTTCTTATTTTGCCATCTTAGCAATGGCTTTCTTACTGCCAATTGACCTATCAAACCTGCAGCTCAAAGTCTTCTCTTCACAGTTGAAACTGAGACTTCCTTACTTCGACCAGTGTTAAGCTGTGCTTGAAGCTGTTGTCCTGTGAGCCGCCTATCTAGCTGTTGACTCTCAGAAACTTGTCTCCTGAAATTGATGTAAGAAAAGTAACAGAAAGCCAGATTTTCTAAAATGTACATTTAAAAATATGATATTATTCAGTTTGTTTCACGTCAAAAGCAGATAAATCCACAATCAGATTTTTTGCTAAATTGAAATCGGTTCACCCAGAGCGAGACTCAGCCATTGCACTCCGGTTATGTTGACCACTGCGAATTTCCCAAATATGGGAATCTCGACTGCATAATTTCTGGTAGTGGGGGACTGCGTTCGCTCTCTGCCCTGATATTCTGGTGAAAAGACAAATCTTGTCCTCTTTCGCTTCGTAGGCCCTGTTCTGAATTGTACTGCGCGGTTGTGCGAATTTAGTACGTTGTGTCTTTTAAAGGATAAAATACAGTAGTGGATATCTCGGTTTGTGCTCACAAGAGGGCACAGCATGTATCGGTTTCTGCAACAAAACATTGAATAACTGTACATATAGCATGAGATATATCAAGTTTTGGAACAAAACGATTTGGAAATCGCAAAGACGGCACTGTGATCTCAATCACGGCTTCTATGGTTTCGTTTTGGCAGAAATGGCGTGCATAGGTTTTTGCGTATGAACTCTTAATATAGACTACAAATACTATAAATGCATTTCTCAGTGTACAATTTTTTTATTCAAAATTACACTCCATGTATAACCATACATAGTGTCCTAAAAAATCCCTCTTGCCAACAGGCACTGTGCAGCAAGAGATCAGAAAAGCAACAAATTAATATTTCTCTCTCTGTTGATATTACTCTTTAATTCAGACAGTAAAATGAGAAAATAAAACTAGCGCTTGGCGCTTGTTCTAAAAAATGTTCTCTGACATGAGAGACCAGATGAAATATTGAACAACAGAAAAGCTCACACAAGGGAAGAAGTTGGTACTCTTGAGTAGCTCAGTCAGTAAAAACGTAACTCAAATGTGGCAACAACCGTGTTCGTGAAAAACTATGAACATGATGAAACTGTGACATAACAAAAGCTCTTTACAACTTTAGATTACGCCAACTACTGTCAGCACTCAGCAACATCAACTGTGTGGAGGTTATTTAGAGGAATTGAAATATACCACAAAAGCATTACGATGTCTGCTCTCGGAATCTCAGGAGACAATTTGGAGGGAAACGTTACAAAGAGGGTAAGTCACCTCAGGGAGCACCTTGTGTTCTTAAGCTCCACTAAAGACAAAGATGAGGTAGGCTCCCTGTGCATTGTACAATCAGACATTTTCTGCCACATTGTCGAATACATTGAATTCCGTTATGATCTTCAGTAGACAGACTTCTTTGTTGTGCTTTCTGAACCGTACTGTCTCCACGGACTACATTCGGTTGCAGATGACGTTTAAGAGGTTTAACAAAATACATTTGCAGCTCAGACGTGTCTCTCATGCATACCCATGCTAAATTCAACCACACACTGGATTTACATGGATTTCAAATGGCAAAAGGCAGTGTTGCACACCCAGGGGTTCAGTGATTTATGTCGGCTATAGCCAGGGTCACACCAGCCATATTTCAAAATGTGTTTGGAACGTGGAATATCAAAGTGTTGGAATCAGTTTAAACATGTGTAAACGTGTGCACTGATACGCTCATGCACTCAATTGCTATGAGAATGTGACAAAACAAATACATGTGAAAATGAATCTGGTAATTATTTTTTAGTGGTACGTAAAATGAATATAGTTTTCTTACACCTCATAAATGCTTGCTTAACCAGTTTCAGCTTTACGAACTGGTTATGAAACAACATGGAAACAGAAAGTATTCAGGTGTTTTCATTTGAAGCTTACTTAAAGATTTTTACATCATAATATATTTCCTGCATTGCCTGTCTAATACCCTCACTTAGGGGAGAGCACAAGCTGCTGCTATTAGGGAATGTACATTTTCACTATACTCACATAAGAAACAAACTCACTGACATATTGGCATTGGCATCAGAATGGGATCAATAGATATAACAGGACAAACGTCAGCAACTGGTATCAGTCCAGAAGATGTCAGTTTTTGAGCTGGTGCCAATCTATTGGCAGACCCTTAAAGGAAACCGTTCCTTGTGCATATCCCCAGATTGTGACTAATAAGCCAAGTTTATGCTACAATATAGGAAGTGTGCTCAGTCCATGTTCCAGTGATGTTTCACACATAAAACAATAATGAGCAATCTAAACTTAGAACTATATCATCTAAACTGCGTATTTTAGCTTCTCACAACACACACAGCAGGACTGTTGGCAGTTCATTTATTTTGTCATCTGGTTAATGCGTCATAAAAACCACTGAACAGGAGTGCAGAGGCGTTTACTCAAGGGCATGCTTATTGGGAATTTGTTTTGATATAAAAGGCACAATAATTGATATGCCTGGAAAATGGCCAGTTGATGAGCTTGTAGTACCCTGATAGTGCTGAAGTAGATTTTATGTATTCTTTGAGCTCTTAATTCCCTTTCCTCTGCAATAAAGAGATCAACAGATTAAAATGTATCCTTGGTGTTCTTTTCAACTGTTTTGAAGAGAACATTAGAAAGGGGGGTGGCGGATGTAACTAGTTGAGTATTTTACATCACTGGTCCTGTGATGTCAAGAGAGGAGCGCCCAGTTTTCCCCACACTGGCCCAGGTACCACAGAGCAGGCTCTCACAGGTCTGCTAAATACCGGCTGGAACTGGCTCCCACATGCTACACACACAGCCACTACTCTTCCTCAACTCTGAATGGCTCACAGTGCTCTTCCTCGGCTCTGACCTGCTCATAGCCACACTTCCTCACCTTTGACCTGCTCACACAGCCAGTCTTCCTCAGCTCTGACCTGCTCACAGTGCTGTTCCTCAGCTCTGATCTGCCTACAGCCACTCTTCCTCACCTCTGATATGCTCACAGTGCTGTTCCTCACCTTTGACCTGCTCACACAGCCACTTTTCCTCACCTCTGATATGCTCACAGTGCTGTTCCGCAGCTCTGATCTGCTCACAGCCACTCTTCCTCACCTCTGATATGCTCACAGTGCTGTTCCTCAGCTCTGATCTGCTCACAGCCACTCTTCCTCAGCAATTATGTCCAAAGACAGTCACAGGACAGAAGAACATCATTGTTTTCAACACACAGTTCATACTGGCAATCGTGTGGCAATTGATGTTACAAGTTACAAGAGATCTGGTTGGGTCAGTAATCTGACAAAGGTAGTCAGGACATTAATAAATCTCCCCCTTAACTTTGAAAGGTCCTGTTCTGTCCCCCTATGCTAGGGATAGAACAGTGGTTTCCAGCACCAGCAAACCTGATTAAACTAATCAACGCTTGCTAAGATATTAATAAGTTGAATCAGGTTTACTGGTGGTGGAATTTAACAAACACGTGGACTGGCTTGGACCCCCCACCAGCACACAAACTCATCCAAGCAAGACAAACACAGCACACACAGGGCAGCACATCTTAATTTAGCTAGTTACTCTCAGTAAGTGGCTTGTTAAGCTGAGAACATGAGTGTGCTGAGTTTTTCATGAAACACAGAATCATTTGAGGCTCTGAATGCCTCTCTGGGGAAATCTTCCCCCTCAACATGTCATACTTGAGATTTATCAAGCAACACTGTGAAAGGTTGTGCAAAAACTTTGTTTTGTGACCATATAATGAACAAGTGGACTTGGCTGAATGTGGTTCAAAGTCTTAATGGCAGCAGGGGAGGAGCAAAAACATTTGAAAAATGAAAACATTCTGTCCAGTAAGGCAAAGAAAACAGAAGCAAACTGCAGGTATTTGGCCATTGTGGCTAGAAAACCTAATAATACAGCAAGCACAACATTAAGAATAAGTGAATTAGGTGATACAAAGGACATGATTCCCATAAAGGAAAGAACATGGTCCTAGGGGCAGGATTACTTGATTAGAGCTTAATGAAAAAGAAAAGCAAACTGGTTGTCAGCTTTAATTCCTACAAATCCATAACAGGAGAACAAGATTTCGTAGACCCAGTACAATTATGGTCTACATAGATGACGTG
Organism: Aldrovandia affinis; assembly: GCA_029706075.1. Taxonomy (NCBI): domain Eukaryota; kingdom Metazoa; phylum Chordata; class Actinopteri; order Notacanthiformes; family Halosauridae; genus Aldrovandia; species Aldrovandia affinis. The sequence continues at coordinate 607,541 of JAINUG010000313.1, forward strand.
TTCAGTGTACCAGCCCAGCACACTTGCTCGGGTGCCTGCCTGCATGAACTGTGATCTCGCCCCTTTCAACAGATTACAGGATGTGATACTTCCGCCCGGACAGCAATGTAATTAAAGACATCAATCTCAGGAGAAACACAAAGTCAATCCGTGACAACTTGACTCGCACTTAAGCCATTTCACTTCCTGTACTACATGTCTGGCCTGTTGCCAAGTGACCAGAGGGTGTACGGGGTCATTTGAAGAGGAAGAACCCATAATAAATACATTTAAAAAATCATACTCAAAACTACTTTAGGGATCTGTGACGTCTACAACATATGTGTGCTTCTTCCACCGTGCATGCAACACTAATCCTTTTCCTATGTCTCTACTGGTGACATGAACGACAATCTTGAAAAGCGATCTTGAGAATGCGTGACACGATGAATTGGCCGTGAGAAGCAGAAAAAGAGCGTACAGCATTCTGAGATCATTGGGGTTCCCACGCCCCTTAAATTAGAGTGTTGATCAAGTGACAGAATGGGACCTCAGACCCATTGGAGAAACCCCATCTGAGCAACTACAGCCGCCCTTTCCCCTCTTAATCAGCCGATGGACAAAAGGGCAGGGTTGGCCGTGCTTTGGAATCAATGGAACCTGCACTGGCCCTGGCCTGGCTCCCCGTTCATGAAGGGCCTTTGATGTCTATGCAAATTATGGTGAGGGAGCTGAGCGGGGGGGCTCCTGGAGGCAGCTCTTGCCAATGCGTGCATGTCTGTGCCTCTCAGGCACACCTGCATTAGTCGTCTTGTGGCCAAGACCCTGTGACCTTTGGCCTTCTGCTTTTGTTCCCCCATCACCTCTGTTCTTAGGAGGTTGGGCCCTCAGGGTGTGCAGTTAGCACGAGGCTTGACTGACACCAAGGCCTCATGAATCAGGAAGAAAAGTGATGTATTTATCGTCCACCAAACACAAAAATCAGAAGCAGAACCCGTCCATAATTAGTCACAGCACAGAAAGGGCACCCACGAAAATATATACTCGTGAAATTTAAAAGGGATAATGGGCTATTCGCCTGAGTTAGCTGCCTGTATAAATGGAATGACAATCTTCCACTGACGTGAATGCATCAACCAACAAAATGAGAAAAGAACAGTCAGATGCTTGCCAAGCTGCTTTGTCCCCACAAAGCATGTTTCTGTATGTAAAAGCATGTTGCGTTTACCATCCTAGTGTGTACATGACTATGATTTATCTGGGCATGTCACATGGGGCATCAGCACCAATCAGCGGAAATCGCGTATTGAATACCAGTAGAAAAGCAATACACCCCTGCCTACATGTATGCAGACATAACTAGCCTAAACTGTTACAGGCTACAAATGTGGAGGGAGTGAGGGAGATTTTGTGTATGTATTACACTTTAAGGCAAGCATAATGTTTTTGCAATGTGTAAGTACAGAAGCATCAGTACAATATAGTACAATAAGGCATGCATTAATTAAATTGCCCTGAGGAGGAAAAGGCTCTTCACACATTGCCTTATATTAGCTGCATCACTCCCAGAGCCAGCCTGAGTTGTTGTCTCTCTGACAGAACTTGTAGGCAACTACAGCACATTTCAAAGGCATTCTCTGCTATTAAAACAACACCTGTGCAGCTTTTTGGCAAAAGTGAACTTGGCCATTCCGTTTGGCTTCAGAAAACACGTTCCGCAGTCCCTGCCCTTCATGCTGTGTCCTTCCGGACCGCACAAGACAAGCAACAAGCACCTGCAACAATGAATGAACGTCAATTGCTGTGGTCTTTACAGCGCAGCCAGCAACGACCAATCAGATCACACCTGTGCCTTTAGTCAGCATGATGGACATGAGTTCATGAGACCTTGATACAACTGCCATGCATTCAAGAGATTGATTCTCAGGTGAACAGTACACCTTTATCAAATACGAGTCTCGCTTTAGGTTGCTAATATGAAGTCATGGGCTTTTTCAATACATAAGATAAAGGCATGTAGTGTCCCTTGGGGTTGGGCAACACTCTTTTTCAGAGGGCACAGGCAAGTTGAATAACCTGGAAGAGGCAGTATTGAAACAAAACAATGATTTTATGAAACAAATCTTGACAAAACACAAAGGGGTGGGGTAATTGTAAAAAAAACACACACAAGTCCACAATCCTAATCTTTGTCTTTGTCCAAAATCCAAAGTCAAAATCCAGGTCAGTTCCTCACACAATCCAAGTCGGTACACAAAACAGGGTCCTCAAAACAATACAATCCAAACACAATCAGAAATCGAAAAACAGCAATCCGAAACACTCTCCCAAAAACACTAACCTACTCCCTTTCAATGTGACACAAAACAGTTCTTTTTATAACTCCCCAAATTGATGTCAGCTGCCAGCAGTCCTCTTCGCTTCATGCGTTTCAAGTGTGGGACTGCAAGCTACTGGGAATTGTAGTCCTCTTAGCTTTAGTAGCTCCCAAGAGTTAAAGAGGCAGGTAGCCATTTACTTGTCCTGCCCCTTGGGATGCCACACACCCTGCTCCTCAGCTCTGACCTAGGGACATGTCCAGAGGTGACCAGGAGAGCCACCATCTCCAGGTCCACTCAGGAAGTGTCCCCCTGGATCAAACGTCTGGATTCCCTAGTCTCCATTCACCTCCTGAAACAAGATCTGACAGACGTCATGGCATGCTGCAAGTTGCTCACCTCATCTGTTGCCAACTGGCCAGCTACAGATACTGGCTCTGGGCTCCAAGGACAGAATGATCACCGCTCTTGCTCTGGGCCTCACCAGCCCTCCATGGCTCCACCAGCAAACCCTGTGCAACATCTCACTCCGTGGTTCTCTGCTAGGCCCCTTCCACTCCTCTTCCAGGTGGTCAGGCTCGGCAACCAGGGAAAACATGCTCTTCAAAACTTGGTTAGCCTTATCCTTAAAGTTATTTTTCACATTTGTATTTCCTCTCCATAAATGGTTGTTATGGTCAATCCATTTAACTTTACTCCTGTTCTTTTCCTGGTTTATTTTCCAGCGAGAACTTCTGATTTCCACTTTTCTCTGCCTTTTCAATTTCATCTGAAGAGATGGACTCACCATGTCAGGAGATGGTCGGGTGTTCAACCAGGCCTCATCAGCCATAATTAGGAGGCCTTCCTCAGCACTATGGTCCCACCACAGCTCATCCTCAGCATGCTGCTTTTCCAGTCCCCCTCGAAGGTCCGGCAGGCTGAGTGGGACTGAGGGCTATCAACTCCACTCCAACTCCAATGTCTGGTCATCGTCTCTTGCTGGCTCTACTGGCTGCAAGATTTCCACCTGGGTGCTGGAATCTTTCACAACAGGAACACGTTTTGCACATTGAAGTTCCTCACTCACCCTTTCTAGTTGACTTTGTAAATCTAGCAGAGTTGCCGTTTGGATTTTTAATGCATCACAAAAATAGGTTTCTGTGGCCTGGTGCTGGGCTTCTTTCTGGTCCAGCTTCTTAGTTAATCTATGCAATCTCTCTCTCAGGAGAAGGAGCTCTTCATTTTTCTTTTGTTCTATCAGGAGTGCTGCAGAGGTGGTTTGGTGGATTTCCTGCAAAGCCAGAATCTTCTGTTCTTGTTCTATGTAACGGTTCTTCGGATTCAGAAAATCCTCTTGGACTCCCTTTAGCTCTCTAAGCTGCCTTGCTTGTTCTCCTAGTTGGGTCCTCACCTCTTCCAGCTGTGCCTCCAGTTCCTGCCTTCCCTCGCTCTCCTGTTCCGCACGGATCCAGAGTTGCTCTGCCTCAGATGCATGCGTCTCCGCTGCCCTCCTGAGCTCCGCCTCCTTCTAAGCGAGCCTGGTCTGTACATCCCACAACACCCTGGTATACTCCTCTTTGGCCTTGTCCTGGGATGCTCTTCTTTAAGTTTTCCTGTTACGTATCTCACTTCCTCCTCCAGCTCGAGTCTGTGGGCCTCCTCATGTCTCACCTCATTTTCAAGAGAGGTTTTTTCACTCTCCAGCTCCACAGCCATGTTCCCAATCTTTCTCAGGGAGTCTGCGTGCTCCTCCAGCAATTTCCCCATGGCCACCAGCTGGCGCTCCTCTGAGGTCCCCAACCCAGCCTTCATCCTGTCCAGCTCAGTCTGGGCATTCTTCAGTTCTTGAACCTCCTGGAGGGTGACTCGCCATCGGTACTCAACCATGGCCGCCCATTTCTGGTTCTTCACCAGGGCTTCCTTCTGGTCCACACAAGCCTCTAATCCACAAGCCTAAATCCACAATCTTTATCTTTGTCTTTGTCCAAAATCCAATGTCAAAATCCAGGTCAGTGCCTCACACAATCCAAGTCGGTACACAAAACAGGGTCCTCAAAACAATCCAATCCAAACACAATCAGAAATCCAAAACACTCTCCCAAAAACACCAACCTACTCCCTCTCAATGTGACACAAAACAGTTATTTTTATAACTCCCCAAATTGATGTTAGCTGCCAACAGTCCTCTTCGCTTCATGCGTTTCAGGTGTGGGACTGCAGGCAGCTGGGAATTGTAGTCCTCTTGGCTTTAGTGGCTTCCAAGAGTTAAAGAGGCAGGAAACCATTTACTTGTCCTGCACTTTGGGATGCCACAGCACGTATAAGCATTGCTATTACCAGGAGACACTAAGATTAATTGTTTATTTAGGAAGATGGCACACAGCTAACTGGTGCATATTGGTAAACAGAAATTCTCAGACAAATGTCTGCTCTTAGGTTGCTAGCAACCTATTTGAGATACACAAAATGTGCTCATAGCTTGCTGGAGAAAAGTCTGCTAAACAAATGTCGCCAGTAACAGTGTTTAAACACTTTGCTTGCTCAAATGGTGTCCGAATGCCAAGTATGCAGCTACAGCCAGCAATAGTCAGCTTTCAAGGGAACAGCTATTTTAAGACCTTAGCAAGCTACCGTATGAGCACACATTTGAGCAGGCTGACCAGATGACGAGTCAAAGATAAAGTACTCAATACTTTCATTCAAAAACAGCAATCTGCTTCTCAGGACTTGTAGGCCATCTGCCATCTTTTAAAAAGCAACTTGATACCTCCCACTCTCACCAGATTGGTTACGCCTGGCAGCAAGCATAACATTTCTGCCCTGCCCTATGGTTTCCGGGGTCCAGTGTGCAAGCACCAGCTCCCCCACAGGGGGCGAGAGAGCAGAGTTCCACACCCTACGGTTCTGGGCTTGGCTCGCAGACAAGGCATGAGGGAAAAAGAAGCATGTGGACCCAGAGCCGTACAGCTTGGCTTGGGTCTAGTCTGAGCCATGTGGTGAAAGCACAAGCTTCCTTCAGGCGCCTTTACTGTGGCAGCTGAAAAATGCGAAAGGTCTGTATGGTCTATTTTCAGCGTCAACGGACAGCAACAGTGGACATCATATTCGCAAACGTACATTCGTTGTAATTATATAGCATGACTATAGCATGGCTACATTTATTTGTACATGTAGGTGCCAATAACCTTTGACATTTGTGCAATGTAAATGATGTCTAATATACACAGCAAATAAAGATGTATCCTGTTGATTTTGGATTCTATATTTTTTAACAATAACCTCCCATAGGTAATATGTGGTTGTTTTATTGAAGTCAAACAGCACATTTTACGTTGTTCATGAGAGTCCTTTCCTTCGTAGGAATGAAAAGAGAAGAGTGAAAACTTTAGGAGGCACGGTGCAGCTACAGAGTTGCAGCGGTGGTGCAGAGCCTCAGAACAAAGCTAGGTGGTGCCAACACCCCCTAATAGAAGTCCCCCCCCCCATCCCCGTCCCACAGCCCACGCTGTGACAACCCTCTCCCCAGCTTTCACAGCTGCCACTTTCACACAGGTCCGTCCACACACAACCCCCCCCTAAACACACACACAAACAACAACAAAAACACATGTCAGCCACAGACAGATTTACAGGCCAGTCAAAAAAATGTAGGTGAACAAGATCTTCGGCTCATTCCTTTTCTAAATGTCCAAATACCCATTCCTATAATAGCATCTGGGGATGCATTGTTAAGACCACAATGCTTTTTTTCTCTTCTTATTTAATTCAATTTTTTTACTACTGCGATTCTACAAATATTTTGTTTTGCTACATTCGGGAATCAACATTAAAGTAACATTGATATTTTCTTGTCACATGTTACAATCGCACATACAGTATATATTTTACTGTTTTACACCCCAAAAGAAACAAAAAGAAACAAATAACATCGACATCTTCCCCCTTATAGTATGTCCAACAGCTATGTCTTTAGTCATTATGTAACACTGAGATCCCCTTATGACTTTGAAATCAATGGGTTATGATGATAACAAGCCAAAACATTATTGATTTCTTCCATCAACAATGATATCATATAATTGAGAGCCCCTGCACAGAATATATAATTAGTACACGGATGTGTCATTATAACATTCCATTTGTGTCATCTGAAATCATGATCTTCAGGTAAACATATTAGAAAACGTACAATTAGCCATGGATGATGTCATTTTATTTCCTTTTTCCGTGTTGTCCCTGACAGAGAATTCCAGAGAAGTGTTTTAAGCAGCCTTCTCCCCAAGAGTAAATAAAATCACGCTGAGCAGTAAATCCCACGTCCCTTTTTTTTATGACTGCAATTTTGCACAAAATGTGTAAACAAAGCAATTTAAGCAATGAGTCAGTCACTGCAGAGGTGTTCTTATTTACGACCAGGGCAAGATTTTAGCCTATATGACAACAGGCTAAAGGAAAAATAATTAAAGATAATTAATTAATAAATAAAAGAAAACAGAGCCCCGATTTAATGACAGATGGACATCAGAGATTCGGGCCTCAGAAAACTACTCTGACCTGTACCATGTCTAAAACCACAGTCAACTAATAACAAGCTGACTGCTATGTAACTTTCTTTGCACTGTAATTTCAGTTTCTATTTGTCTCCTTCTTAGTTTCCAGTGTAGATATGGGGAGCTTTCCAATTCACTGGGCCCTCATCTCTTATTTCTGTCACTGTGTGCACAGTATCCTGGGGAAGAACAGTTCAAGTGAGTATGGGGGGAGACATCCAGGCAGGGTCTATCGGAGCACAACCAGACCAAACCGATTTTTGCGACAGGAGTGTTCCGTTTCCATTTAAATGTAGACTTCCCATCTACTTTCCTGCTCTCGTTACTGGAAGTCCTGATTTGTCTGTGGGACACGTGCGGCAAACCAAATCTAAATCCGGGGACGGCAGAATGGGGAAATAAACAAGGTTTATCTTCAGAGGAATTCAGTGGAAAGGAAATCCTGCCTTTTCTTTCAGAAGCCACATACTTTATCAGCAAATCGCCACAGAATGGATCACAGCATGTTTGCACTCCTCCTGTAAAGTCCACTTTTATACACAGTATTTCTAAAATAGGATTATGACTGTGACATAGACTGATCTGGTGTCAAACCGGAACGAAGGCATTTCATTTACAGGCTAGTTTACTTTCAGTTTGGCGCCAAAAAATGGATACATCGTAGTTCCAGAAACATATCAGTGTCATAACCATATTTTAATAACACTGATATGTTTCTGGAAATTCGGAAGCAGCAGCTTCGGTGATGTCACAATCAGACACTTACTGGAAAGAGATGCTGGGGAAAAAAGGCATCCAAGGACTTCAAAGCTATGACAAACGCTGTCAAGATATTTAGAGCGAGGTAGTGGCAGTGTGACGTGACCATTTGACCTCTGCCCGGCATGCGGTGGGGGGCGGGCAGGGTGTGGGCCAGGGGTGAGGGAAGAGGTGGGGGTGGGAAGGTGATGTAAGGCTGTGATGCAATGCTAAATGTATGGGTAGACAAAAGGGTCCTATCTCCCATCCAGCTGGCTCAACACAAACGGGGTTCTGGCAGGAAGGGGAGTCAGGAAGGTAGGCCACCGCTCATTCAGCACATACAATAGGGGGATCAACCACAGATGGGCCATAGCGAGGCTTCCAGCCCAGACACTGACAAAGTTCCCCACACATCTGGTCCTATCGGGGCCCTGCTAGAATGCACAAAGGATAGGCGGGGACAACAGAGGGACTGGCTGGATGTGATCAGCACCAATGCCAATGGACTGTTGTGGTGCAGACCGCTGACTGGAGCTCAACCTCTCCCAAACCAAAAGACAAGCGGTCTCTTGATGCACTTAATTGCGGGAGCTCATTCCATAAGAACTCATGCTGCCATCACCTAAGTTCTGGGTCAGAAGACAATTTGAACAGGTCCGGATTTTAGGGATGGGCTTACATTTGGAGTTTAGGGATGCTGCTTGTCCTCATGGCATCCACGGGGGATGCTCGCACCGGACAGAATGTGTGCTTGGGATGGAGTCAAAACAGAGCAACAGGAAGCAGGAAACAGCTGCTGGAGTCCAATGTGTCAGTCACCCACTGGGGCATTCTGGGACAGGAAGCCAGGGTACGCCAACATCTAAGCTATATTTACCTTGCCAAGTGTATCCATGCACTTGTACATCCATGCTCACCCATTCGGTCATTGATGACTCAGTGATGAGAATTGTCCGCTTGACACAGTTAAACATTAAACATACTGTTCAGCCAAATGACATTCCGACTCTTAAATTGAATGGCATTGCAAGCATCGTACAACAATGAGCTTAAAGTCAGCAGGGCCTAAGATATAGTAGAGAAATAGGGTAATTGAGATACACACTTGCACAGACATGGGGATATTACAGAGTACTGCCTACAGACATATCAACAGAAAAACACACTAGTAATATGGTCTCTTTGATGTATTTTTTTTTAGTTCTTCAGGAAAGGCATATGACTAACAACTGAAAGTGTCACAGCCTGCCCCGTGCAATCTTGCCGTTGACATCTCCAAAATCACAACACCAAGGAAAACAGGATAGCGGGCTCCACCCAGCCCATCAGGGTTGATTTCACAGAAGAAGTCAACCCAAGCCTACCAACCTTTCTGCACAAGCTTAATTGAATTTGGGATGTCATCCCCCCCCCCACGTTTATTCTGCCTCGTTGGTTCCAGACACAGCGTCAAGGTTCTGAGTCCAGGTCCATGCGCTTCATGTAGGAGATAAAACGGCCGTGTGATAGTGACAGCGCGCATTATTCACCGTCTCTTGCTCCAGTTCGGCGGGCGCGATGGGAACATTCGTCAAAGCGGCGATGAGGGATTGTACGGGGAAGAAAGGCCCTTCTTTGAGGCAGAGCACGAGTACTCCAACAGAACACTGAAGGTGGAGGGATACGGTAGGTTTTACGAACTGCAGCGGGGGGAGTAACGGTCAGGTCTGTGGAAGCAGAGGCCGAAACATTACAGCAGCATCATTACAGAGCAAACATCTGCTTTTTTAAGTTAAGTATGCAACTGTAAATAAATTATCCCTGACTGCGTAAGTTGCTTTTTGACAGATTTGGATAAATCCTCCAAACAAATGAAATGCATAATTCCTTTGCCACTTTCCACTTCCTGCTAAACCCTCCCTACCCCCACAAAACATCCCAGCTAATTTCCACATATCCGACCACAAAAATAAAGAGAAAGGACAAAAATGCAGCCAACCCCATTCCCAGAACACAGGCTCTTCTCAGCTGGTTCCATGCAAGAAGTCTCCTGCCAGAAGGACAACCCCATAGTATGCTGGGTGAGTGTAATTTTACGGTACGCATACGCAAAAGCAGCAGAGAGCGACTGTCCAAATTATCAAGCTTAAGCCCGAGAATGCAAGAAAAAACACGCGCACGACCACAAGGCTATAGGCGCTGTTAACTTCTCTTCCTCTAGCCAGAAATTCTGACTGGTTTTTACGGTAAAAAGCAAAGGAATGCTTACCGTGGTGAAATTCAGGTGGGAATAAACACCCAGGGGCTCTAACTTGGTGATATAAATCTACCCCCCTTCCCCCTTCCTCAGGGTCAAGTGGGTTTTCTGCAGCTTTATCTTTATGCAGCTGGAAATCTCTCAACCAGGACCAGATGTCAGACAGAAGCGTAGTGCTGTTTTATTAGCTTTTAACTGAGCCGCGGTATTAGGCCAGAGCTGCTGTGTTACAGGGAAGTGCCTGGGCTCGGGTGCTGAGCCCGCGATTTCCGACTCCCTGAGTTGGGAGCCTCTGCAGCGGGGAGGACACCAGTGCTTACTGCTCAGACGCATCCACCGGAGAGAAGAGAGGAGAGTCAGAGAGAGAGCAGGGAAGAGAGGGAAATCTTCCTAGTGTTTTATCCCTTCACTCCGTGATCTTGTTCTAAGTTGTCACCCAGCATTACATAGATGCTTGAGGGGGATTGCGGAGGGGGCGTTGGGGTTTCGGGGAGGGGAGGGGCATTGGGGCGGAGTGTGTGTAATGTGTGTGTGTGTGTAAGCGTGCGCGTCACGTAACATCAGAGCATCCTGACACTTTGTGTCAGGCGTGTCAGAGATTGGCATAAGAAAGCCATCGCCCGAGTTATTTTTAACTCTGTGTCTCCATGGAAACCAGCCTGCATGCTCAGAGCTGTGCCATGGATACAGCGGCTCAGTGTCCCATGCTCCAGGGAGGGATTGGGTGGGAGGGGGGGGCTTATGGCTCCCGCTCCAAAAACTGATGTGTACCGCAGTCTCCCCTGCATTTATGATGACGAGGGATTGGTGGGGGAGGGTTGGCAGCACTGAGGCCGCAAGATATGGAAATCATCAGGATCTGAGGGTACACACAGCACTCAGACATTCAACATGTGTTACCCAGTGGTTTCAAGCTCTGCACTTCAAACACATGCAAAAAAGAGGTGTGGCCCACTGGTAGCAACACATGACATGGGTATACTAGCATAGCTACAAAAGAGAGCACTTTGAAGTGCTGCCACTATGACATTCAACACCATCTATTGCTGATCCAATATGTTTAATAATGGCAGGGTGCTATGGATAGGCCACATGAAGTAAGGACCCAGTCTTAGGAAACCCAGATCAGCAAACTACTTCCAAACCTCAGATTCCAATGACACAAACTATGGCTCAAAGATGTCGTTTCTACCCGGGAATCCAAGGGAGGATTCCCTGGCTCCTTGAGAACATCAGTCACAACGCAGCGGGAGACTGCCATCAGATGAGTGCAGCACATTCGCGGATTCCCACTCTGTTTGTCTTTGGCCCCAGCCCTCGCAATCCCTCCATCACAGAAACACTCTCTTCCATGAACGCTGCTTGTGGAGGCCGACGCCCATGAAACATTCATCTTGAATGGTTAACCTTTCTCACGGAAGTGCCAAACTAACGCGCCATTAGGTCTCTGCAATAGTATACACAAGGCGGGGCAAGAACTAAACTGTCTGAGACATCAAGTTACTTATCAAACCATTAAGGCTGGGAGCGACGGATAAATCAGCCGTTCATAGAACGTCATGTACTTACCTACACGAGAGGAGAAGAAGCAGGTGTGGGGTCCAAAGGGGAGAACAGGTCCAGTGGAGGCAGGAAAAAGTGAAGAGAGAAATGGACTTGTTAATGTCTGGTGACGTCTTTATGTCATTAACACGCTCAAAATATTTTCTGGTCTTGGTGAACCAGTGGAGTTTTTCACGGACAATGGGTGCACCATTTATTTTGTCATGCCAGGCAATCGCCTGCTAATCAACCCATGATCTGTTAACTCAACCTTAAAAAAAAATCCCAACCATGAAGTGGAAGAAAAAATAACAATCACCTGATTCAGGGTCAGAGCTTGGGGCCCTGTCTATCTGCATGTGATTTGTGACCTGAAACGGGACTGCTTACACGTGCGTGTGCCTGTGCATGGAGGCGTCCGTACTACACAGCCCTAACTGGAAGACAACACACTGATGATATATAAACTCTGTGTTCAGAAGCCCCCCACAGGCACAGCAGACATAAGGTGCTATGGAAGCAGGAAGCCTACAATGGCGGAGTGGGGGGAAACACAGAGCCAACCGGGATTGAGTATTAATCTTGTTTCTCCGCATGAAAAACTGTCCGGGGGCAAGCTTCAGAGGGGGGACTGGGACTGAGGCTTTGATGGTTTTTCTCTCCTCTTTTTAGAACCCTTTCCCACAATGCATAGAAAAAGATAGCACTCTAAATATGATCCTTTTTTTCACGGCTTTGTGGTTTTATACAATGCTGGAACAAAGAACTCCCCTTCACGGCCTCCAGGCCATACTTAGCATTGCTGTCTCGCATTTGCACTGTCTTTGGCATTGACCACGGCTGCTGGTCATTCCATAGGATTTACACAGGATGCTTAATCACAAGATAGCTTTAGCTTTACGCAACGCAGCATAAAAATCCTATGATGGAAATTCCATATTTCGAAAACGCCCGGCAATCATATGAGCAGCAGGCACTGTGTTTGAATGAAGGAGGCATAACAAATGCATGCATGCATGCTATGTCCATTAGAATGACAGCAAGCCCCACAGCAAAAACACAGACAAGGGCAAATAGGGTTAAAGTAGAGGGAGAAGATACTTTGCTATGGAAAGAGAGAGGGAAAGGGGATATGTGACTTAACAGTCCAATTCATCAGCATGAGTACTTCCAACCCGAGTACTACAACCTGTGTTTAAACTAAAATGTCACCTAAGTACAGTGTTATTGGTTTTCCCTCCAACAGCACTGTGGAACTGTCATGTTATGTTAAGTGTTACGATGTCATTGCATCATTCCACTTTATCTACATTTCACAACAAAATGGGAAAATGGATATGAGTTGAATGGGGGTGTCACACGCCACATGACAATCCCTGGATGGGAACAGAGCAGTCTGGAGACGGAGTGGAGTTTGCAGGTCTACGGACTGGATTTTAATTTTTTTCCTGTCTCTCCCCCCAGACATGGGAGAGAGACAGTGGGAGAGCAGGTTAACATAAAACACAACCACAAACACAAAATCTTCACCCTACTCGCCGCGAAGCTTTCGGGTAAAAACGACAAACTAAAATAACAAGCTAAAATAATCAAAACTTACGGGACACCGCGCCTCTTCGTACGGAGTTCCCCTGGAACCTCCCCAGGCACACACATATCCAGTGACCTTTCAAGTGCCTCCCAAACCCATGCACACAGAGACACTCAAACTTTCCAGTCCAAGTTCTCTTTTACCCCAAACATACCGAGACCCTCGCCACTCCTCACAGTGAGAGTTCTCTGGTAACCAGCCCCGAGACACTCTCCACTCTTTCAGTGAGAGTTCTCGGGCCGTTGTCCAGAGGACACTCTCCACTGCCCGAGTGCGAGTTCTCTTCCAATCACACCGAGGGCGAGAGGCGGACCCTCTTTCAGGGCACCCTCTCGCTCTCTTTCCCACTCACACAGGAAGCACTCTATTCAGTCACTTTTGACATACGCACACATCAACCCATAAAACACAACAGCACACGCACGCACACGCACACGCACACGCACACGCACACGCACACGCACACGCTTTCTGCCTGGCTCAGGTGGGACTCGTGAGGCAATCACCCAATCACAATCACTCAACAACAAACAATTCACATTCTCACACACAAATCCAATCAGTCAATTGACTTCCACATCAATTGCCTGATTGACACCAATTAAATAATAATTAAATCAATTATGGCCTTTGGAGCAACCTTCCGGGCGACAGTTCACTCTCACACCCTGTGTGCCAAACCTGCCCCCGGAAAGCCTCCCTGCTCCAAAGGCCTCCACAACATGTAAAACGCAGGCAACCATGCCACTCCCACGTGGCCGGGACTGATGCCCTCCACAGGGGGTACATTACATGACTGTGATCTTTATAATCACAATTCAGGATTTTTTTCTTCAAAGACCACAAAAATGTAATTCTTTGCGATTTTCTGTGTGCATAGATGACCATTGTATTCACCAAAATAACAAACACGGGTGAGTGTAACACAAAGCAGTCTCTCCACATCCAACAACACAATGAAGTAACCCAAGCGACTGCTCCTTTTCACTCTTCGCAAAAAAACGCACCCGTTAGTTTCTCTGTACTGTCAAGTGCTTCAGTGAAAACAGCTTCACGACTGAAGCATTGGGCAGCAATGCAGCGATATTCAGAGATTTATGCTGAGATTGCGTTCTTATGTGGCACTTTTATTTGCGGTAACATAAGTCTTATTTTATGGACACTCCGGATAATGAGTGACAACACTATTCTCGTCCATGCGCCTTTAATACCGTCACCATTTCTAATCGATGTGGGAGCGAGTGTCTCTCTCTCTTTCTCTCTCAATGTCTCTCTCTCTCTCTCAACGGCAGCCACTAATCTACAGCTGCATCATCTCCGAGATGACGCACCTTGTTGTTACGGCACAGCCAAGAATCAAGCGCAGCAGCCAATAGCGCACTGCTGTCAGATACACTCGCTAGGATGCGCGAGACGCTGGTGCGGTTTCTCTCTAATCAGAACCCCAGAGAATGTAGGTCACTCCTCTCCCTACCAAAAAAAAGGAAAGAGGGGAAGGGAGAAAAAAGGAAGACATGGCTCCACAACAGAAAAAGACCAGGGGGATGGAGATACAAGAAGCTTGCATTATCAGTATCAAATGTATTATACATTAACTTATTTCTTTATTTTGACAGTTCTTAATCAATTACAGCTACAGCAATCGCACAATCCTGAATGACTGCTGCGATAATGTTATGTTGTAAGGACTATGCATCAACAAGCAAAATGAGTACATAGCAGTGGCGGTTGATGGCCAAAATGTTTGGTGAAGCACCCACCCAAGCAAACCCCCCTTTTTTTAAACAGCACTCATTGTCTTTATATGTGTATAACCAACATATCATTTAGCAGATAAACCCAGCATATTATGCCCATGAGCTTTTATTAAAAAGACATGTAACTGACATAACAACATCTTCTTTGCTGTAGGCATATTTGATTAAATCAAATGTATTTGTATAGCGCTTATCACAAATGCATTGTAGGGGTGTTTTTTCAGAAACCTTGAGCGACCACTTTCCTCTAAAAAAGTACTCCTCTTCTTTGACTTGCTAAAAAATTTGGAAAACCCTAACAAAGTTTCAAAAAAAACTTTGCCTCCGGTATGCATTTTGCTCCTTGACTCAGCACGAGATTGAGCCGATGCAAACTAAACGTATGGTGCGCCCCGTTTCACTTTCGCCTGAAGCCGGTTCAATGAAGATGCCATGACAGCCGCGTCATCATACGCTTGACAAACAAGTTTCTGTTTGTAATCATAACAAGCCATCTCTCTGTCTACAAAATTAAACACAGACACATCAAATAATCCAATAAAACGTTCCTGTATGATTCCCGCAGCATCGACATAGCACACAATTATTGACAACTGAGCTTTGCAGGATATGTTGGTAGTCTTGTCTATCTGCCGTGCAAAAAAAAGGGGCAGTGGCAATCTCACTCCTTATCTCCTCATGAGCGGTAGCAGCAATGGCTTCAATCATATCATTTGGTATCGTCTTAAACAGCCCATAAAATACAGGGGATGATTTCCAATGAGCAGCCAAAACATCATCATAGTGGGAAAGCACGTCTACCATCTCTCTGTAGTTCCCCTTATTATCCGACTTTTCACTCTCATCATGTCCCCTAAATGCCAGTCGCACGCCTTCATCAATGAAAGTATCAATCCTCACATTTCCCAGCAGACTTAATTGCATGACTGCAAGACTGGGTTTCAAGAAAGCTGAACTGAACGGTTTAGATAGGTGTCAATCACCTTAATGGCGGGAGCGCGCAAAGATCACACATCATTCGAAAGACTAGGTGAAGCAGTGCTTCACTGGGTGGGTTTTAAAACGCATCATAAGCCATAATTGTCCAATCAACGACGTATAAAGTACTATATTGCGTTACATTGAGTTGTATTAGCTTAGTGAAGCAAAGAAATCTCTACTTCACTGAAGTACATTTTAATAACCTAAGGGTGGTGCTGTTTTGTTTCTTTTTTTAAAAGTGAGACTTTTTTGGCTTGATTCACAGAGGAAATAGTCGTTGTGATGATACTTAGGCATTTAAAAAATATGTTTTATGTGATATGTGTGTTATGTTTTTTTGTCTGTTTGTTTTTAGGTGAAGCACTGCTGTCTTATAGAAACCTCCACTGGTACATAGGAATGGCCTCCTTTGACAGGATTTTTTTATTCATTTGCATTTCCTTTGGGTCTCCTAGCATTTCTATTTTTATGTCATATAAATGGAGGAACACTGGAACAGAATATTTTAAGAAATGTGATATGCGGATTAAAAATCACAAAACAATGCATACTTGCATCCATCAAGCCAAAAAGATACAATGTATGCAGTGTAACGAATACCACAAGATGTGGTACGTGATACGTTGTATTATGCATGAGAATAGTTTATGTTAGACACTAGCATTTAGGGTGTGGACGGTGTCCATTGTGCAGAACCTAATAAGAGGAAACAGCAGAAAACAAGGTCATGGTTGCAGTGCTACACAGTGTGCTGATTGGGCAGTTTGCTCTGAAGGACAACATTACCGATCAAGGTTTGGTCAAGGTTTTTTAGCAAACTCAAGTGGCAAACAAAGGGGGAAAAGTGGCCAAAAGCTTTCGGGTCTGTGATTTGTGACGTCTCACTTACAGAGCGGTTACCATGGCGCTCTTTCATGTGGGGGGTAGCCACTACTGTGGCATTTCCATTTACTCTTGGCTCGTTTTAAAGCGTTTGTGTAATTGTGGCGTAATTCGGCAGGGGTTAGGGCGATTGCCCACACACAGTGCGCCAGGCCCAAGGAATGGGTTGCTGTCGGAAAAATACCTCTCACCTCCAAAAATCTGTTTCTAATGTTGCGCAATTTCAAACAGACAGTCCTCTATGGAGGTGAAAGTATGCACTCCCTGGATTCACTGTCAATATCCCTGTGTTATGGCACACAATGTTTCATCTCTTCAACTCACTCCTGTGCACCCCATGGACCAAACTTCTCACTTCTACAACAAGGAGAGGAGATTGCAGACGCTACTTACCTAACTGCTGGCAACTTAGAACATCTTTAGTCTCCATTCCTCATCTCACATACGTTTTCCCCTTTTGCATTTGTTTTATCTTGGCATCCCATCTCTGCTCCTATTCCTTCTTCTATCCTGCTCTATGATGTCTGGGAGCAGGTCTACATGGCCGAGTGTGACTCCTGCCATTGGACTCCAAGCCTAAGACAGTGTTTATTCCTGTATATTGCTGCTTTTGCAAATAAGCACTTAAATCTGTCTGGACTTAAACGTGACCTCATCTAGTCTATGGGAGCCGTAGCAGAGTAATACAAACAGAATGAGCCTCTAAATCTGCACAAAACCGGACAAGCAGAGGAAATAAAAACAGTATATCTGATGGCAGTGTGCCACGAATTTAGAGCCTTCCATACAGATCTGCAGGGGTCAACTCATCAGTCCATAGTCAACTTAGGCGATGGTGGAACCCCCCGCCCCCACCCCAACTCTGAAAATCCCTCATTATCTACTGCCCTGCTGTGGAGAAGTGGATCTGTCCACACCTGAACAAACAGCTCTCTTTCTGCATGGCGTGTGAGGATGGCCAAGAACATGGGCAAGCCTAAGAGAACAGAGTCGACAAGCAGTGTTCTAAGGCATTCCACAATGTAACCTCTTGCTCCTTGCATTCCAGCACGTGCACACACACACAAACACACACATAGTCACACGCGCGCGCACACACACACACACAGACACATGACTATAGAAACACAAGCACACACACAGACATACACACAAATGAACACACACACACGTGAACACACACTCACACACACAACCACAAAGACACATGACCCTGCTCATCCCTAAAACAAACACTTTGAGCGAAAGCTGATGAAGTGTTTTCTTGCAGCACGGGCTGTTTGGGGTCTCGTCCCAAGAGACTCCACCCTGACCCTCTCTTTATTTAAAAGGGAGCACCTGTTCCTCTCTTTCACTGCAGTCTGCCTTTAAAGTGCTCCACACTCATGGAGAGGCAGATTCCCCAAAGCTTGGGTGACAACCTCGGACCAGAAACTTGAAAGCATCAATAAAGCTGCTTTCAGTTAATACGAGACCCTTGTCTCTTTTCGTTTCATGATTTTACACTATTTCGCTCGTTCAGAACAAGCCGTGTTATATTTATAGCACACCCTGAGAAATTGAGCTCGTCCAGCCTAATTCCCACTGAACGTTAAACTCAGTGGGATTTCTAAAGCTCTTAATCTGGCACTGCAGTAGGTGCTACAAGGGTGGCAGAGCCAGGGGGGGTGGTAGTACGAACTTCTCGCTGTCACGACAGCTGCTAAGGCAAGGGCAACAAATGCAACAACACCAGGGCCCTTCCAGAAGGCTCTCCATATCATAATGAGGTACGTGGAATGTTCTGACCGATACGTCCATGTAACACACTCTCTGAAGAGATGCTTTGTACTTTATGGGGCAAGTGTATGGAATGTCCTCAGTTTCGTTATTCACACAGTGATAACGTTTCAGTGCAGGCATGAAGTTCCTGTTCCTCTGTTTGCATCCCCAATACACCATGCTGGACTATGCACTGGTCTCTCTCAAAAGTCTTGTTTTCGTGGAAGGCTTGTGCCCCAGTGTCCCCACGTACGTAGAAAAAGTCATCACGCAAAAGTACCGTCGGATTCATGAAACGTGCACATCAGTCAATTATATAAGAACATAAGAAGAATACATAATGACGAGAACGGGCCGTTCGGCCCATCTAGGCTCGTCATGTCCTAATCTAAAGAGTATCTAGTACTACATCTAGCCTGGACTTGAATAGCCCAAGCATTTCTGCCTCTACTACCCGTCCTGGTAAGCTGTTCCAGGCATTGACAACTCTCTGTGTAAAGAAAAACCTCTTAATATCTGTGCGGAATTTGCCTTTAACTAATTTCCACCTGTGGCCTCTTGTTCTGCTGACCCCACTCAAAGTCAAAGAAAAAGTACAAATTCAAACATACCACCAAAATGTACAAGAAATAAGAATAAATGATCTGAAATAGAGATTGAAATAATATTAACTGATGTTCAAACCAGAAAAGGTGTTTTATTTAGGAATGTGTCTGCTGGGGTAATGGTGTCTGGGAAGAAAGCAGCCTGGAACACCATTTCTGAAGTGGTCAATGCTGTCTCGCACTGAGAGACACACTGTGACCTGTGCGTATGACCAGAGAATGTCTTAATTGGAAGCTCCTCACTTAGTGGTATTCTAACAGGGGGTGAGGGTGACAGCAATATGGTCTCTGGTTAGTCACAGACAGCAATGTTACATTTCTTGAAATTCTTCTCATTTATGTCATGCGATGGCGCTTTGATGCGCACATGTGTGTAATCAATAGCTCGAATTGTGTTGAGCATTCTAGCAATGCCATGGAACTTCCTCTTCATTGCTGGCTCGTGCTCCATATTATAGGGAAATTGAACATGATCAGGAAGCAGCCGTATGACGGCATTCAGCACTTTGGGGAGTGTGCGGCTGATTGACGCTTGGGATATGCATTACATTACATAACTCAGAGCAAATTGATTAATTCCAAAATGTGCGTATTTACAGTTTCGTTGGGTTTGTTTTCATTTCTCCTCCATCTTCCCCATTGGCTTGTCGCCCTGATCCCAGGATTTTTTCCTTATATAGGTAAACCTCTCTCACCCACTCTCGGCTGTTGTTCAGAAACTTGGAAAAGGTCCCTCTTCAGCACTCCTCGTCCCATCCAGGGTCCAACGTAAACCAGCTGTGTGGGGCCGTTCGGGAAATGGAGTAATAGAGATTGCAATACACCACCCCTTCATCCCTCCCTCCCTCCCTCCACTGTCTATGTTTATGCTTCCAGGCGGTCCCTCTATGTTTCACTTTCTCAAGCTGATCTCTGCAACCCGCAGTTGTTGCTTCTCGTGCCAAACAAATGAATAGAAAAATACATAATATGTTGGGATGTTTTGGTTCATTGTGAAAGATTTGTAAAGGATAAATCCAAGGAGTCAGCCTCATTCCTCTCGCCTTGCCGCGTATTTGGTCTGCAGTAGCTAGAGACTCTTTCTGAAAGACTTGTAATCTGTCTGGTGTTCCCAGTGCATCCACCCCCGGCCTGTGTGGTTTTACAATAAATACTGAGCCGCACAAACGTGCCCTCCTTCTAAGCACATGTGCGGGCTGGTCCTGTTCCAAACCGCCGTGCTCCAGCACAACCCCAGGAAACATATTGCTGGACCCTTTTCTTGCCTAAATTTACTGGATAGGGATAGATACACGGCCTGACTACGGCCACGTCCCAGCCACTTATGGGGAGTCAGGCAGTCCGATTTCAACAGCCAGACTGGGGGCACCCATCTTGTGGCAGTGGGTGGGGGTGGTGCACCCTGCGCTTCCCGGTCACGTCTCCTGTCGGTTCTGGCTCCACGATAGTGGAATGACCTTCCTGTGGAAGTCAGAACAGCTGAGACCCTGGCCACCTTCAAGCGACGACTGAAGACTCACCTCTTCAGGGTGCACCTCTCCCTGTAGTCCGGTTAACTTAGGGACGTAGCTGCTTAGTATTACACATGTCTACTTGTTTATGTATTGTATTAGGCTTAGGCATTATTTTCCGCACTGATTGTTTTATTGCTACCTTTGAATTGTGGCTACAGATTTACCTACAGGGTCCTAGTTTAACTATGTGGTTGCTCCTAGCACCTGGAACTGTACTTCCCGCTAGGGTGGTTTTCAGCTAAACTGTTCTTGACTACGGTTAACACTTTGTTGTACGTCGCTCTGGATAAGAGCGTCTGCCAAATGCCTGTAATGTAATGTAATGTGCAGAATAGCCATCTATACGGGCCAAAACCACCTTGAGCTCTGTGCTGTTGTTTGTCAGGCCCAGGGGGGGGGTGTTATGCCACAACCTCCGCGTTGAGCTTTCATTATCGTTCGGTCTTATACACGGACTGTCGATCACTTGCTCCACTTATTTCTTCCACTCTAATTACTCTAACTGGAGCTTGGGCGTTCAGCAATGCCACTGAAGGAGCCCACATCCTTTCAAATGCAACCAACCCTGACGGCCCCTCCTCCGGTCCTTCCTCCCTCCCTTGTTAAAACTAGCCCCCGAGGTCACTGTCGGAGAGAGTGACTTCAGACAAATCAAAAGAGAGAGCGGCCCCTTGGGTTAAGAAACAAAATGTGAAAAATGATTTTCACTTGCAAGAGATCCACTCTCTTCACACCTTGTTTTTGGAACTATAACCTATTAAAGATTCTATTGCAGTAAACAGAAGACCTCTATTCCATTCAGGTTTCCTACATTATTTCTGATGCAAAATTAAAGTTCTTTTCAAGGACAATTTTCAAGGGCCTTATTGGTAAATGACTGATCTTATATCAGACATTAACCATATTTTTGATTGAACGCTACTCACTCACATCATCAGGGAGATTGTATGCTTTAGAAAAAGGAATTCGGATTTTCATTCCATGGAATACATACTAGTATAGGTACAGGAAAATGGAATTGAGCAAAATGCACAAATCAACTGGAAATCAAACACTTTCAAGCTTTCGTATCATCCAATTGTCCACATTCTAAATCCTGCACTTTCAAGGGCTTGTGAGCTTGAAAGTCCCTCCACTGTGCTAAAACAGCTGTTAAATAAGGAGAAAGACAGACAGTCATTGCGCTGTCTATGACATGTAGATGTAGTGGTGAAGTCTTAGCATACCACTTTGCAAAATATGGTTTTGCTACCAGTCTCATTCATTCATTCATTATCAAACCTGCTTATTCCTGGTCAGGGTCACAGGGAGGCTGCAGCCTATCCCAGCATGCATTGGGCGAGAGGCAGGAATACACCCTGGACAGGTCGCCAATCCATTGCAGGGCACATACACCATTCACTCACACACTCATACCTACGGGCAATTTAGACTCTACAATTAGCCTAACATGCATGTCTTTGGACTGTGGGAGGAAACCAGGAACCCGGGACCTTCTTGCTGTGCGGTGACAGTGCTATTCACTGCACCACCATGCCGCCCTGCTACCAGTCTGTCGGTACATTTACCTGCACATGTGCACAAGGGATCCCCCATAGTGGATATGAATGAAACTCCACTACCACTTTTTTCCCTTCTCTTACACCTCCCATGTTGATGCGTTGATATGTGGTTCACTCATATTCCCCCTGGGTTGATCCCACTCCCTCCCTGCCTCTGACTGGATATGTCCAGTGTTGTCATGGAGACAAACCCTAAACAACTCCATATCTCCAACATAAATTAACTCAGTCTACAATCAAACAACTTTAAAAACAGGTCTTCGAACTTCGATCTTGTATGAACTTCAAATACCACTACTTCAACCTAAAACTGTGTGTCAGAATCCAGCCAGAGCCTGTGCTGGCTGAACCATGCAGTTCTTGCTGTGTCCGGTGCTTATGAGCTATGTGACTGGTCTTGCGAGCACCTATGAGCTGTGACTCTGAGAAGCAGGCCTTGTGGATCTGGGTGTGATGTTGTCTGATCGATGTGACAGTGAGGGCCACACAGTGTGCATTTCGACACGCCTCTTTTACCATGGTTGCCCTGGACCCCCCCTCCCAGTGCCCTGGGCCATCCAATGCCATCACTGATGCCCACCTCTGTACTTCTATCCATAACCATGCCAGACCCCTGAACAAATGGGCCAGAGAGACGGGCAATCGACACAGGCCAGGCTTTACTGGCTTACCGGGGCAGGATACATATGTGTGCGTGCGTGTGCGTGTGTGTGCGTGTGTGTGTGTGTGAGGGTCAGGAGTGGAAGGTCTGTTCAATTTTTTGTAGGGGCGGAGAAAGAGTGACAGTAAACCTAAGAGTGAATCTGTAATAAGCACTTCTGGAAGTTTACCTGACAGCACCTTGGAACTACAAGACGAAAGCCTCTAAAGTCAAACCCTCTCCATCTGGTTTTGATGCACTGTGTAATGTAGGGCGTAATTAGGCATAAAAAGGGAAAAACCAGATGTCTTTCCCAGAGGCAAGAAAGATGTGTGTCTTCAATTTGTTACGTTCATCACATATTCCCTCTTTAAATGTCTGATATTTACGTAATCGACACAGCTAAACTGCCAGAACAGGATATGTAGGAAATGCTCCAATTCATTGTTGAATTCGGATTTATTTGCTGGGGGAAGCACATCAGATTACGTTTAGTCTATATTTACTAGATAGACAAACCATTGAAAATAATAATAAATAATACAAAACCTTCAAATTTTGACCTTTGAACACCAGTTTAATTTCTGTCTGTACTATGTGGAGTCAGGGCCAGGCTCTCTGGTTTCTCCTGAAACAGGCTTTACCCACAGGGTTCATATTTCCTATAAATGCAGAGAATTTCTCACTAAACAATAACCAAATACTTGAGGAGTAGGAATGTACAGTGTGGGACTGACCCTAATGACATAACTAATAATGGGCTGGGCATCAAGCCTGACCCCAATGACATCACATCTAATGGGAAGGCTAGCAAGACTGACCCCAGTGACATCACTTTCAGTGGGTGGGCCAACCACATGGACCTCAATGACATAACCCTTAATGGGGCAGGGTAAGGAAGAGTCTTCACATCTGATTGGACAGGACAGTGGCCTGTCCTTGATTCCAGAATGTTCTTTCTGGGATGTTTCCCTTCTCAGCTGAGCATCAAAGCTCACCAGCACATCCGGGCTGCAACGGGAAAACCTCAAACAGTCATGTCTAATGGATGTGATATAAATAGCACAATACGGTATGTAATACAGAAGGGCGATGCATCTGTGCTTGTTTGGACAAAGCCTTGTTTGTGGGTGTTAATATGCAGCGGTCTCGTGTTTTTTTTCATGGAAAACGTTTATGTTTACTACGTTTCGCTTGTCCAACAGTCCAAATGAAAAATCTCTTGGAGAATGGTAACGAACCACTCAAGTAAGCAACACTGTCCTCCGAAATTTGATCTGTAACAAATGTGCACCTGACGTGCCCCTGGGTGGAGCTCCCACACTCCAATCTGGACAGACCCAAGCTCAGGGTATAGAGGTACAAGTGTTCCCATAGGATTAGCAGTGGGGGAGGGGAAAGTGGATGGGGGGTTTTGTTAAAACCATGGGAGTTTTATATTGTGAGAAGAGCACTCTCCACCTTCATTAGAAGGCTATCGACTCTGAAAGGGAAATATCGCTTGATGTAATGTAATGTAATGTAATGTTGACCGGCACTCCATGCCGTCTATGTGAGTCGAGTTCCAAGTAATGCTCTGTCTGTCAGACATAGTGCTGGAGAATGTGAGCGAAAGGGTGATGTTCACTTTCTCTCTGTAGTTGTAGCGGTTTCATGATTGGGATGGGGGGAGGTATCACATCATTAAAAGCCACCATCCTCTGACTGGAGCAGGAAGAGTGAGGCAGTCAGGGGTTGGGCACAACTAAACCGAAAACTAAAGGAAGAAGTGCACTGACCCACCCGCACAATCACACTGACACACAAACAACAAACTCCCACAACACACGCACACAACAAATTCATACGCACACATACGTATACACACACTGGTGTTTCCCATGGTTCTCAGAGAGGCAGAGTGAGTTGTCTCGAGTCACAAGTCCACATCTGTGAACACAATCACACTGCAGACAGCAGGCTCCCAGCATGCCCACCCCTGACCAACAGGGGCAATTTCCCACAGGCATGCTGTCTCCGGGACATCCCACTGTGTCCCCCTCTCCTGTCCCCTCCTCCTCTCCGCCTCCCTGTCCCGGGACCGTATGCTCCCCCACACCACAGCTGTTGCTCCATTGTTTCGCCGCAATGCATGCTAGGAAAGCGGGGCATGCAAACACACGAGCGCATGGAGCTGCCCTCACAGCCACAGACACAGAAACACGTACACTCAGGCTGAGTCAGCGTTTGGGACAGAGGGTTATTAAGGCTACAATGTCCCTTCTGTATTGCTATTTTCCACCTTTTGTATACCCATTTAATGAAAATCTATTTTAATGTGCATTTAACTTAATATTGCACAATACTAGATTCAGGTAATGGCTCTGAATCTTCAGGTTTGTTCCTGTCACATCGTCAGACAAGGACCAGCAGAGACAGAACACAGTGGCATTGTGCCTGTCTATGTTCAGATGCTGCATGGACACAGTACAGTCAGCTACGATGGGCTGTGTGCCGTGCGCGGCCTGCATTGTTTGCCTGTGTGTTTTCCTCACCACTCCGTCAGGCAGTGACAGGCTGGGTTGAACATGCTGCTAATGGGCAGTCTGCGGCCAACCCCAGACCTCCACTTCATCCTGTTCTGGCCCAGCTGGGGGCACTTAAGCATTCAAACCCCATGGTTTAGCCAAGCAAACGTGATTCCATTGTCCCCACTGTACAGCCTCCTACATTATTGTCTCCCCCCTCACAAACACACACACACACACACACACACACTTATTAAACAATCAGTCTACTGAGCAGCAGCATCTGAATTAAGCTGCAGAACAATACACTTATTGCATATGACCCAACCATCCAACCCCCACACCCCTCCACAGTCTCACCACCCTATGTTCCTCCTACCCCTTCCCTAGGACTCAAGTCTGTGTAGCCAGCAATAATGTCACCATCATCTCTCAATCACATGGTTTACCCCCGCTTTCAAAGCAAGTATACAGTTCCCTTAGGGCCTTTAATATAACCTCTGAGAAGGCATGCAATCTCTAAAATAAAGGAGTGCGGTCCATGTAGGCTGCCGTCTACACACGGTTTTCATTTGCTGTATCGTTCACAGATGCTGCACATTTTCACCTAGCGTTCCCACTAATGGGCACTCTGGAGCGATTAGAATCTGAACTGGCAGCAAGAGCCCAGCTTTGCCTGGCAACAGGGCTTCAACGGCAGTGGAAGGAGTGCAGTCCAGAAGCAAGTGTGATCTGCCCCACGGTTTACCTTCAGCCCGCCCACAAAATCAACCCCTGCAACTTGTCTGAGAGGGGAAACCGCAAGGGCTAAACTGTAGCAGGTTGTACCGAGTGGCAAGAGACAGAATCTGGGGGCAATTACACTGAAATTAATTTAAAATGAGCTCCTTTTTTAACAGGCCCACTGTCATTTAGACCCGCCCCCGCCTCAAAACCGCTCTTTCAATCTCACAACCCCCCCCAAAAAATAACACCTCTCCTAGCCCCTAATGGACGTAGTGAGTTTTTACCCCCAATTAAATTTGTCTCAACCAATTACAGCACAAACAGACACCTACATTTGGGAGTCATTAAAAAAATGTGACTTTTCCCTGAAATAACAAATTTTTGGTGTGTGAGGATTTAGAGGGTTTTCACTTTGCAGTGATTCTAAACAAAACAGAAAAATATGCTTCGTGCTTCAGAGAGCACAATTAATCCGTGTTCCTGTTATTATCATCTACAGTGCAGAATACACCAGCTTCGTCAGCTTGACATGCACATTCATCTAGCAATTACAGCGCAATCTAAAGCCGTACACTTTTATACTCATTTTAAATTGTAATAATGAGCCATCTCTCTTGTTTTTAGATGCACATTCGATGCCCATCAAGGGACTGGTGTTGGAAATTAGCTTTAGCTATACACACATGTATAGTGCATCGGATGCTACCTCGGCAACTATGTCAATGTCATCTAATGTCCTGTTCACACAACACTACAGATTCTCAGTTCTCACTTTAATTCAATACAATAAAATCTCACATACTTTACTGCCATGGTAAGCAAACTATTGCTGAAACAAAGATATGTGTCTTCTGAATTAATTAATCTGACAGAGTCTGACTAAAAGACCTCACGTCTGAGTAAAGACCCGGGCCAATGTTTGGATGTGCGGAGCTCATGCCAGCATATGGTGAATCACCGTGGATACCAGGGACACAAGCTCAGACACTGCTCAAGATTATTGCTTCATCTGCTGCCCTTCAAGCCTTCAGGTGATGTGTGCACATGCAGCAGAGCTACCTTTGCTGCTCCCTGTAGCAGTACACACCTGCACTATTCCCTGTAGCGATACATGTATCTTCACTGCTAACTGTAGTACTACCTCCCCCCCTCTCCCAGTAGCGACACATGCATCTTCACTACTACCTGTAGTACTCCCTGTAGTGCTACCAGCACCACTTTCCCAGTAGCGCTACATGTATCTTCACTGCTACCTGTACTGCTCCCTGCACCATGAGGTACACGTATCACTACAGGGAGAGTGCTACCTGCATCGGTTTCCCTGTAGCAATATTTAGCCAAACAACAATTTGCATGAGCTTTGGTGCGCTCTAAATGGATGTATGTGAAAACACCCATTCTGGAAAAGACACCACTTTGGATACATTCAGTATGTTATGGGGACTCCATGGAGGAGGCCTCTATCGAACATCCATGATGGACATAATACCAACACCAGATAAACCAGGTATTATAAACATAACTTTGGTTTAAATGGCTCCTCTATAGCTTTCATATCATGTATGATTCATATAGGTTTTGTGTCTGGGCTGTCCTGCTGTGATTTAACGCTTTAACTACTTTAACAATAACCACCATTCATATACAGTACCACAAATGTTTTATATCAATCCTAGTCGAATATTAATATTTTATGAGTTATGAAAAAAGAGTATATGTGGCTTGTGCGTACCTTTGAAGAATATTCCAACTGCAGATAACAGTGTTAGAGAGGATCACTCAGTGCCGGAGATTATGGACTGTATGTGTGCTGTGTATGAGTTTATTATGAGCGTGCATATGAGTGCACATGTATGTGTGCGTGGATGTGAATGTGTGTGCATGTGTGAGTGTTCATTTGTGTATGTGTGGGTATATGTGTGAAAGTGAGTGTGTGTTCGTGCACGTGTGTGTGTGTCTGTGTGCAAGTCTGTGTTTGTTTTTGTTTTTTTACTGCAGTGAGGAGAAAAACTGACTTTTTCCACATGTAGAAAACCCCAGGCTTACAACTGCCACTCAGCAATGTGCAGCCTTCATGATGACAGCATTGATGATTATGAAGACGTACTTGTGCCTACTGTGGGTAGGAAAAAAATACCAAAGAGCACCCAGCAGCCATTTAAGTATTGGGTTTAAAAGGCATCTAGGGAGGTTCCATGAAAAAATAACAACCAGGTTTGTTTGGTCAGATGTTTGAAACATTTATAAATCGGTTTATATTCCACTGGGCTTGGTATATGCTTGGCATGGCCAACAAACCTTAATATTAATTTTTGCGTTTCGAGAAGAAACCTATGTTAAGCTCTAGCCAGAATAACATGCAAAATAATAATTGTTAGATAAGAACAGCCTTTGCTTAGCAGACACCCAGAGCAACTTACAAAGCTAACCTTTTTACGTACTATCCATTTATACGGCTGGATATTTTACTGAAGAGGTTCAGGAAGTTCAGAACCTTGCTCAGGGATACGACAGCAGTACTTCATCTTGGATTTTAACCTACAATAAGCCCAGTTCCTTAACTACCACTCTACATTGCAGTCCAACCCTGTGCTGTGTGAGGCCTTAAGTAAGACTGGGCTCAATTTTACAATAAACAAATCGAGTTAAAAGTGCTTCTCCCACGTCAAGCAACTCTAGTGCTTGCAGCAAAGGCAGAGCAGGATTTTTTTCAGCAAAGGCATAGCATGAGATTTTTGTTTTTTACACAGAATTGCTCTCAAACAATTCCTCTGCCTGTGTGACTAGCTGTACACAGTTCCTTAGTTTATTTTTCTGCATGTAAACAAAGAACAGCTGATTCGGAGGGCAGCAAATACTTGGTGACATCTCCATTGTAAAACTCTGGAATGGGAGTGCTCCGAGAACGGGTGAACTTGCGAGCAAGCCAAAAAAGCTTTACAAGTGAAAAAAACAAGCATTTTTGTGAGCCAGCGCTCACACAATCACTTAGAACCAAATCAATGTGGCTTTGATGGGGCACCGTAAATAAGCGAAGTCAACCAATCAGCAATCTGCACCTGCCCTCAATCTCCACCTGGGAGCAGAATTTCCTCGGGCAACCTGCTTAATCCTGTCCAGGTCATGCTTCGGGTGCAGGCCGAGTTGCCTGGTGGAAGTTGCTCGTGAATGCTGGTCTGAAGCCAGTTTTGCACTCTACTTCCTAATGGGTAAGTTTAGGATTTGGGTAGAGTTAACTGGTCCTGTATCAGTGCTTAGGGGCAGCCTCTGCCTTAAGCGAAGAACACACAAGCCGAGGGCACACGCAGGGTCTTCAGTGAGATGCGTCAGCAATTATTTTATTTTTTTTGGTTACAGCACTATGTTTTGTATTCTTCCCATGAGGCAAAAACTGAAAAAAGGCATTTAAAAAAAGAGGGAGATGCCGTGGGAACAGCCACTGGAATTGGAGTGCGGTTAGCCTGGCTTCACTGGACATGGTATCACAGGCAGGCTAGTTTAAGGCGAAAGAGAAAGAGACTGAGAAAGAGAGAGAGTGAAATCTCGTTTTTTTTCTTTCTTATTGCCTTGACTGCGATACTGTACTAGTAAACACATCAACTCTGTAGTGAAATTGGTGACATCACCCACCTCAAAAACATAATGGAAATCAAATGGTGTTACGCAAGACATGGATCAGAGAAAGACATGAAAGCATGAAATACTTACACCTCATTATGCCACAGGAAACCAGGAAAGAGTAATGTAACTTGCGCATTTCTTCTGATATTCTTCATTTTATCAAGTACATCTAATTATAGTAGGCTACAGACAAATTTCCACTGAAAGACTTTTCTCACTGGAATTACAGTTTACCTGATATCCTAAAATGAACTTGTAATTATTGCTGCTGGAAAATGGTTGAAAAGAAAGATTCCAGTTTGTTTACTGGAGTTTTTAATCTAATGAACAAAGTTTTTACTTAGATGTTTGTTGCCCCTATAATTCAAAGTTCGCTCCAAAACCTTTTTAAGAGTACTCAAGGCTATAATTGACCTTTTAAATGTACCATTTTTTGAGAAGCTGATATGATATTTTCCAAAAGAAAATATTAGGGAAATAATTGTGGAAATGGTAGTTGGATTTATCAAGCACACACCTTTACAGTTTATTAATATGGTATGTTCAACCAATCACTTGTGATTCATTTTATAATATAACTGTCCTTTTGAAGTTCATTATGGTTTAGGATCCAAATCCTAAAAACGTTGTGGACGTTCCATTAACGTAAACTCCAAATATCTGAACTGTGTTTGTTTAATCACAAACACAGATTAAAATCGTAATTTCACATTGAATGTAATCCCCTCAATTTCAAGAGATTGGAGAAAGCAAAGGATGGCGATGATAACGAACCAAACCAGCGGCCTGTCTCACGAAGCAGGTTTAGCGGGTTAGCAAGCCAACTTTGGGCTTAAGCCTGGGTTTTCGGTCTCATGACTGTGGCTCACTTTTAACCGGGTTGCATCGCCATGGTAACTTATGCTGCGAACCTAACCTGCTCCAGAGTAGTAAGTTCAGGATAACGGATCAAATCCTATAGAAAGCCCACCCCCCTCACCAATGAGCTCTCTGGAAAATGGCCTCACCAATCCTATAGAATTGCGTAATCTGATGTTTTTTATATCAGAGATACAGATTCTCAGCCGAGGGAATATTGTATCTTTGCAAACTTCTAGAGACGCCTGTCACAAATGCCAGTCGTCGAAACCATGCAATCACTGTGTAGCAAACTGTATGTATTGCCCTATGTTTTCTAGCCACCATTACATACAATGGGGGAAATAAGTATTGAACACATCAACATTTTTCCCAGTAAATTTATTTCCAATGAGGCCATTCAAGTGAAATTTGCACCAGACTTTGGTATTAACTTAAGAAATCCAGACAAAAAATCGAAACATTAAAGTCCATATGTAAATAAAGTTATGTGTAATAAAGTGGAATGACATAGGAAAAAAGTATTGAACACACTAACTGAAATTAATTCAATACCAGTCTCCAATAGTGGAGAAGCCTTTGTTTGTAATGACAGCTTCAAGGCTTCAATGACAGCTTCAAGGCGCTTTCTGTATGAAGTAACTAATCACCGGCAGTATTCAGGTGTGATTTTGGCCCATTCCTCTACACAGATTGTCTTTAAATCTTGAAGATTGCGGGGGGCCCTCTTGTGAATCTGGATCTTCAGATGCTTCCACAAATGTTCAATTGGGTTTAAGTCAGGTGATTGACTGGGCCATTCCAACAAATAGATTTTCTTTCTCTGAAACCAATTGCGAGTTTCCTTTGCTGTATGCTTTGGATCGTTGTCCTGCTGGAAGGTCCACCCACGTCTCATCCTCAGCATCCTGGTGGATGGCAGGTTCATCTCAAGAATCTCTCTGTACATGGCTCCATTCATTGTTCCTTCAATGATATGAAGTCTGCCAGTACTATGAGAGGAGAAACAGCCCCACATCATGATACTTCCACCTCCAAACTTCACTGTTGGTATAGTGTTATTCGGGTGATGTGCAGTGCCATTTCTCCTCCAAACATGGTGTGTTGTGTGACAGCCAAAAAGTTCAATTTTGGTCTCATCTGACCAGAGTACATGCTCCCAGTAGTTCACTGGCTTGTCCAAATGTTGTTTGACAAACTTTAAGCGAGCTTCAACATGTCTTTTTTTCAGTAGTGGAGTCTTGCGGGCTGAGCGTGCACAGAGGCCATGGCGGTGGAGTGCATTGCCTACTGTCCTTTCTGTCACAGCTGTACCTGCTGCCTCCAAGTCTTTCTGGAGCTCTTTCCTAGTGGCCCTTGGCTCTTTGGCTACTCTTCTAAGTATCCTTCTGACTCCCTGATCAGAAATCTTGCGAGGAGCTCCTGTGCGTGGCCGGTTGATGATGGAGGGATGTTGCTTCCACTTACGGATAATGCCCCCAATGGTGCTTACTGGAAGATTCAGAAGTTGTGAAATACGTCTGTAGCCAATTCCATTTTCATGTTTTGCAACAATCTGGTTGCGAAGGTCTTGAGAGAGCTCTTTGCTTTTACCCATCATTAGATGTTTCTTGTGTGGCACCTTGGTAACAAAAAAAAACCTTTAATAGCCCATCAATATATTCTAACCCAGCTGACATTAATTAGCACAGATTGGAGGTAGAGTTGCCTCCTAATTAGTTATGGTTTTCAGCTGGTTCCTTGCCTTTCCTTGCTGTGGTGTACTGCTTTTTCTTAGTGTGTTCAATACTTTTTCCTGTTTCATTCCACTTTATTACACATAACTTTATTTACATATGGACTTTAATGTTTAGACTTTTTGTCTGGATTTTTTTGAGTTAATACCAAAGTCTGGTGCAAATTTCACTTGAATAGGCTCATTGGAAATACATTTACTGGACAAAATGTTGATGTGTTCAATACTTATTTCCCCCATTGTATACGTATTCCGTTGGTGATGCGGAGAACCTGAGCAAACATACAGTTTATATAGTTATATATATATATATAGTTATCAATAATGAATAAAATTTACTGTTGCATATTAAGTGCGGTGTAATTTTCTCATATGATTCCCGAGTGATTGGTGCAATAGGCTGCACTCACATTACCATCACAGGCAACCCTGGGTGAGACCTGTCGTGAGACCGAAAACCCAGGGTTAAACCTCAAATTAGCTCGCTAACCCACCAATCCTGCGTCGTGAAACAGTGCTCTGGATCTCTCCATGTTGCATGCGATTGGTCCCCTTTGCGTGCATGCCCTTGTACCTCGATCGGAAAAACCAGGGTTGACAGAGCGTGTTGATAACCACCATCGTGAGACAGGTTAGCCGTAATTGCCTTTGTTAGGCTTTGTGTAGCCAGTTAACGCAAAGATACCCTGACTATGTTGAACTTCCTTCGTGTGACAGGCCCCAGGACCGCGAATAATTACGAATCTGATATGATTTTCATACGTGTTTATTTGCGTCGTTGGAGGACCTGTGCACATGCTCGGTTGCTCAAACACGCTTTTCAAATGTGCATATGGTTTGGTCTCACTATTACGTCTAGCCCTGAAGGGAAACAAATAACCATTGTGACTTATTTAAAAACAAATTGAATGAATATCATGCTGCGTCGGCATACGTGCAATTGTGCCGGGTCCATAAGGCTGAAAAGCTCTGTAGATGCATCTAAACCAGGGGGGAAAAGTATCGTTAAGAGTGCCTTGGTTTTATTTGCAAGGGGTTACGTTGCATGGGAACAACAATAAAGGCAGGGGCGTATGGCTTTGTCTGGGCCAGCCGGAGCCCGTGGAGATTACTGACTGTCAGGAGGAGAGCGAGGTTACGGGGAAAGAGGTCTCCTCAGACAGATTAAGGACGAGCAGCAGAAGGTTATCGGGGGGCAGATCTGTAGGGGTGAACACTTCCCCGTCACATGCCAGGAGACACAGCAGAGTCCTCATTAGTTTCCCTTGGAGATGGCGGTTAAGAGAGAAGAGGAATCTCTGCCTCCGCGATTGGGGGTAGTGCTCATCTAATCGGCCGTCATCACTTCAGAGTCAGTTTTCATCCCATAGTGAAATTGAGCTGCCTCTGGCACTACATGGATTTCAGGGGGAAAGGCAAAAAACATCTTCAAATTGACATACCTATTATCCTATATTTGTCCACAATTGTAGGCACATACTTGTGAGGTGTTTGGGGGCCACCTTTCCACCTACAACAAATGTGCCATATGGGACACCACTGCTGTGCTGTTTTGTCCTTCTGTAGTGAGCATTGCATGTGACTAGCTGTGTGTCTCTGCATTCTCCATTCTTTCTGTTACCATGGCGTTCTGTTACCATTCTCCATGGCTGTCCTAATACAATCCTTTACCTACAAAAGGGAACATGCTTTTATACTCTTGCAAGAGCCACTGACTAGAGGGTTTGGTTTCAAAATACATCTTTTTTTTACCAGTTTTTATAATTTATTTGACTATAATGTAAATATCACACCAAACAACAAAAACAACAACCAAAAACAGGTGAGGGGTGGCACCCACACAATTTGAATAAATGAAAGACAAGATAATAAGTATAAAAATATTATGGATACAGTCAATAACAAATATACACAATGCTTGAGCAATTAGATATAGTGGCACAACTGGTCCTGTGCATCTTTGGCACTGACGTCTCCAAAACTAAAATATCAGATTTAAAGGCTATACCCAGTCCTGCAGAATTTCCTTCTCAGAAGAAGTCAAGTTTACCGGTAAAAGATTCAAGTGAATTTCCTCCCCAAAGCAGCATGGGTACAACCACACAAAATAAAAAGGAAAGAACTTCTGCAACAAATATTCAAAAATTGTTTCAGAAACGTATAGACCTTTTTTTAATAACAGAAAACCTCAAAATAAACTCAAGCTCCTATTATAGCCATATGTTAAATAAAAACTGTAAGGTTGAATACTGATTTCTTTTCAAGACTGGCCCCCTGTGCCCCTTTAAGTTCAGGGTCAGCCAAGCCATTTAAGGGACTGCTATTGGGGACATAAATTGCACTGTTTTGCTTGCCACTGACAGACCGGAAACAAGGCTTTAATTGACCGACTCCTGGTGTTTTGTTTAGCAGTGTGTGGTACTCATGCCTGACTGGTTGTGGTTATGAGTAATCAGGAATCAGTGCTACCTTCTGGCTCTGTTTGTTTTCAAAAAGAAGCAAATGTAAAAGAATGTAAGCCTTGATAGCAGACGTTTGCAGAAAGGGGTCTGTGATCTGGCCCAAAAGCCTTTGAAGAGGAGAAACAGGCCTACCTGAAAGACGTTTAACAGGAGACAGGCGTCTGATTGCCCTCGCTATATTAATCAGACACACTTGTTACTGCTGCAACCCCAGTGAAAGCCGAAACCTCATACAGTGTTTGCATCTCCACATGAAGGTGGCGTAATGCGGGCCTGGCTTTCCTCAAGACTGGGGCCTGGCCTTCAGATCCCAGGACATCTGATCCCAGTAACCAAATGGTTGTAGCACACAGCGTTAAATTGCCGCAGTGAGCATTGTGTTACGTGAAGCCTACTGTCAATCTGGGCACTGTACCTGATGGCATATTTCTTCTCCTTTCAGAAAGCTTTCATTCCGATGCCAAAGGGTTACCTTTGATCCCCCAGCCCGGGAAACAATAGCTCTCAGTCATTTATTTGCCTTCTATGTTTCTATCCACAGAATGTCCTGCAAATTTACAAGAAAGATTCATCTGATGGAAATATAAGGACAACATTGGCAATATTTGAGGAAGCCCAAGTGTCACCTAAGCCCAAGCAAGGTTTGCAAAACACTCAGCATTTTCACTTTGTGTGCGTTCTTAGCGAAGGATCAGCAACCACAGTGTAAACAGCGCCGGCTGATTACATAAAGACTTTGACTGTGTTCTGTTGTGAAAATATGGGTCATTTGCCAACTATACCTCTTAACTGCAAGTGTTTTGTATCCTGTCATACTGTATGCAGGGTTGCCAGATGCTTGGTTCTTTGACCCGAAAATGTCCCATCAACCATTGACTCACATACATTTTCACCTACCCCATGACTTTTTCAAAATATCCTACAATTGAAGGAAACCACCCATGGGGGAGGCAACTCTGATTGTATACCTCCAGATGACTTTCCCCACCCACAATGAAGCAAGTTACCCTCACACAGTCACACTGTGCAAGTTATCTGTTTTAAGAGGTGGTTCAAACAAAGCCATTTTCATTTTGATCTAAGGGTAAGGGTTGTGAGGGGATTTTGGGAAACACCAAAAAATGGTTTTAGGACAGACCAAGCAAGGTATGTGACATCTGAAATACAATATGTCATGAAAATCAGGGAACATATAACAGTTTGTTATTTATTGTGTTGAAATTGACAAATGTATTTGGTCTGCACAATTATTAATTTCACTGTTAATAGTACAGAACTTAATATATCCTTTTAAATCATAAAATATACAGAAATGCCCTCAATACGGTCAAGGCACCCATTACCAGAGTCAGCCCCACAGTATTATGGAACCTCCACCATATTTGACTGTAGGGTGTTCTTTTCTTTAAAAGCTTAATTTCGTCGTCTGTAAACAAAGAGCTGATCTGCATTGCCAAAGAGCTCTAATTTGGTTTCATTGGTCCACAGAACATTTTCCCAGAAGGATTTAGGCTTGCTTAGGTGGGTCTTGGCAAAGATTAATCGGGCCTTCTTGTGTTTCTCTTTCAGCAGTGGGGTCTTCCTTAGCCTCTGACCATAAAGCCCTTTTAGGTTCAGTGTCCGGTGTATGGTACGGGCTGAAACCATTACCCCAGACCTCTTCAGGTCAGCCTTGAGATCTTTGGATGTCATACAAGGTGTCTTTTCAATGGCTCGCACCAGCCTTCGACGACATTTGTGATCAATTTTCCTCTTACCACCACGTCCTGGGAGATTCTTAACAATTCCATGAGCTGCAAACTTCTTCATAATATTGCAAACTGTGGAAACAGGAATGACAAGGTCTCTGGAGATGGCCTTATAGCCTTGTGAACGCTTATGCTTTGTGATAATAGTTTTTCTCTCAGACAGCTCTTTTCTCTTCACCATTGTCACAGAGGAACAGGGTAGCAGAATGGAGCAGAAAGTGTTTTCTCACTTTAAAATGGATAATTGGTTAATTTATACCATGTGGGCACCTGCAACCTGTCACAGGTGAGTTGAATTACACTGCAAATGAGAATCTATTTCCTCCAACCAAATTTATTTAAATTGTTCTAAAGGGTGCTAATAATTGTGTCATGGCCACTTTTCAATATTGAAGCCACAATTCAGGCCAACCTGCAGTGGTCTGAACAGGTGGACCACCTCTGCAAAAAAGCCAGCCAGCGCTTATTTCTTCTCCAACGCCTTAAGAATGCTGGCATTCCTCCAGATGATCTGGGTACTATCTACACCACCTACATCAGACCCACTCTGGAGTATGCTGCGCCGGTGTGGCATCCTGGCCTCACCAGAGCGCAATCCAAAGCCATAGAAAAGGTGCAGAGAAGAGCTGTACGAATCATCCTGGGTTGGGAATTTTTACATAGAATTTTAGATTATACCGATGTAAAATGTGCTTTCAATTCAGCTTGGTTGCTGCCACATGTACATTATGGTATTTTATCTCATTTTTATAAACAAACAAACCGTTTACTACTACTACTACTATAAATCGTGTGCTGTTGTAAATCAAACAGATGAACGTGTGAAGACCGAAAGTTTTTTTCAATTTGCAATTATTTCAGAAGATATAGAACATCATCTACATGAAATGCAAGGGTGGCAATAATTTTGGCCACGACTGTATTTATGGGTTTTTTTCATTTAAAAGGGATTAACAAAGTGGACAGAAGATGTTTCAGGTTGAGCAGAACAAGGGGGCACAGTTAAAGGTAAATATTGCACTAAACACAAGAAGTATGAAGTTGAATTTCCTAGATCAGGAGGTCTGGATGAGCTGTTCTCATCATAGGGTGAGAATTTAATACAAGGCACAGTGTTAATAAAAGACCAAACTGGTTTCAATGAGTCTGGTCACATTGTTTGCATCTGAATACAGATAGAATACAGATAGTGCCATACTTTGATCTCTCAATTACCTTTTGGCACTTGGTCTTGTCCAATTCTGTACCACCTAGTAGTATATTAAATCACATTTAGTAGTATATTAAAAGTAAGAGACTGTTCTCTGTTCCCTTTGGTGGGAGTTGCATCAAGTTTAAAAGACTTGCCACACTTAAACTGGGTAAATTGTCCTGGGTAGTCAGACATTACCTACCCTATGACCCCAATTTACAACTGTTCAATAAATCACATCTCTATTGCACAACTTAGCAGCATCAATGTAAGGTTAAACCAATCAGTCATTCCCTACCACCTAGAAGTGGGAACTATATCACCAAATCATGTCTGCTATTTTGATCAACTGCATTTAATGTTTCTAACAAACCAACTAATTCTCAATCTGACTACAGAATTCATTGGTAACTTATAGTACACTTGTACATGTCTGTATTCAAGTATTTGGAGTCATTTTAATCTTGCTTTCCATAGCAGTAAAGGAAAAGGTCTATGAGTTTGTGTGTGTGCGTGTGTATGTGTGCATTGTGCTCATTCCAGTGCGTGTAATTGTGATAGCAGGAATGATAATGTCAGCCTGGCTGATATGGAGTGCTTCTCTGTGTATAGTCTCTCACAGCTCCTTCATCTCCAGAGGAAGATCTAGCCTCTACAGTCCTGGCCCGAAAAGCACCAATACTTCCAGCTACAAACTCTACTACTATTGTTACTGCTACCACTACTACAATACCACAACTTCTTCTACTTATACTCCTAAGTATAGCACCACCACTACTACTGTTATTACAAATGTTACTAATACTTCTACCTCAGCTAATTCATAATAAGAATAATAGCATTAACACAAACAGAATGCCAATACTAATATTAGAAAGGGTAGAAAAAATTGGATCCATTTCAGTCAGACTGTGTCAAGACTCCATGTTCTAATTAAAACAGTCTTCAGCAATACAAACAAAAAAATGCAGAAGACTACAGAGTGAGTGAGAGCTAGTTCAATTGTTGCACCATAAAAAGCAGGAAATCTAAACACCTGGGAATTTTGTTTTGATTTGAGATCCTGCCATCTGCCTGTGTACTTGTGATTAAAACATGTCCTTTTTCTCCAAAGATCAAAATTAAGCAAGCTGAGGAGCAGAAAAATCCACAATAAACCCATTAGTGTCTCCCACTTAGCAGAGTAACGATTTTCCGTCGACACCTCAATAAATATGGACTGCAACAGCAGACGTGATTCTGGGTGGGAGCACTAAAATGAGCTTAAATCCAATTTGGAGATAATTGCCCTGTGACACAGACCAGTTTGCATCGCACCACTGCTGTAAACAGATCGTAACACTCAACCACATCCCTGTGATCCGACAATAAGCAAACATGAGACTCAGAGGATGCCTTTTATGTGCTCGCCTTCATTATAAAACTGGCCTACATAGGGCAACTAGAGTGACTGCATTGGTTTAAAAGGCTTTCTGTCAGTCAATGTAGATGTATACATTAATTCCATGGCAGTATGGCATCTTGGGCACAAAAAGCGGGCTCGTACATAGGCTGGGAAATTGCAAGCTTCTGCGATTAAATATTAATGTTTATTATTAATGTTACAGAGGAACTGTCAAAGTTAGTAGAAAAAAAACTTATTTAAAAAAAAAAGTTTAACTGATCAATCATACACCACCAGCCATGATGTCTTTGGTGAGGTGAACATTCAAAATTCTGGGGCGCATTCAAAAGGCAGAGCGCCTCAAGGTTTCACAGAGAGCATTATAGGAGTTGAGGTCCAGTGCTTCAGAACTCCACCTCGCATCAGTCCCTTTGTGAAACATTTCTGAGGGGCATTGCCTTTTGAATAAACCTCTGCTGTAGGTCAAGCCTGGTATAAATAGAGAACTATTGGAAAACCACAAAAAGAAACCAATTATGGTCCACTTATCAAAGGAAACAGTATGTTTGTGCTCACTGTCACAATATTGATTATTCTTTGTGGTTTTCCTTCTTGATTTACACCATCTTTAACTCTGATATGCTTTTGTACTTGTAGTACATTATGCTTGATCTCAGATCAGCTGTGTTGTCCTGTGTTTGTTTATTTATGAATCATTGATTGATCACTGATGTGGCCTCCACGTAAGAACTAATGTACAATTACATATTGATGAGCAGCGACAAATTACCAAACAGTATTATGGCAGCCTTTTTAACAGCTCTCTGTTAGCCTACCTGGCTGGAATAAATGCATTGTCATACCATAGACAATACAAGGAATTATTTTTCTTTTGAAAGGATAAAAAATTATAAAATGATGTACATGTATGACCGTATTCAATTCTGCTATGCTGTTCACGGTGGCATAAAGACACTGCGCTACTTCAACAGAGACCAGCAGCCAGGTTATTCTCTAGTTTTCATTTGGCAAACACTTGAAACACCAGCGAGTGCATCATAAACATACTCTTAAGTGTCACTCAGTTCTGGGAAAACTCCACTGCAAATGGGGCCTATATGTCAACAGCAAAAATATATTTCTATTCATTCCTACAGTAAATAAGGGGGGGGGGGGAAACAATACAGGGTTCAACGGAAACATATTGAAACCCCTTAAAATAGGACCTATTTATTTCTACTCCAACAGAGATAAATTATCTAAGTTTCATTTTGCAAAGTCAATTTCTTTCATTATATATTTTTGGTATTTTCAAAGGACAGGCTAGTGTTAGCTACAGGCTTCCGTGCTTCATGTCTTAAATAAGATGGCCTATCAATGCTGTATCCTGGAAAAATGCTGTTCTTAATTTCATTCTGTCACAAAAAAAAGAAACAACAGTCTTACTTATGTCCTGGTTTTAACGCCCATGGGGGTGCATCAAATACTATGTCCCATCACCCTCTGCTCCTTTCACCATCTTTTCCACCACTGTTCTGTTTAGAGAAAGGAGTCTGTGCTAACTGCTCTCAAGACGGTCTAGAGTGGTAAGAAAAACATGCCGACCACAAAGTCAACACTTAAAGACTTCCAAAATCATGCCCCCATGAGGGTGCATCAAATACTGTTCTGTTTAGAGAAAGGAGTCTGTGCTAACTGCTCTCAAGATGGTCTAGAGTGGTACGAAAAACATGCCGACCACAAAGTCAACACTTAAACTTTCAAAATTGTACAATTGGACAACCCCCATTACAGATCATTCCATTCAGGTCCCACCTCTTTCAGGAGAGAATCTCGTGCATTTGTGGTCTGCATACAGTACATAACATTGCAAAGATAGCACTGTCGGAGTTATTTTAGCTGACAAAGGATCAAGTCTACAGCTGCCTCCACAATAGGAGCATTATGGTTATCTGTGTCATACTTTTTGTATGACACAATTTCAAAAGAAAAAAGCAGCAGCCTCCCGGGTGGTGTAGCGGTAGAATGCACAACGCTGCCCACTGCAACCAGGGTTCGATTCCACCAGGTCGCGCCAGTTTCGGCTCTGGCCAGGAGCGCCATTAGGGGGCGGCAATTGGCTGTCCGCCCCCAGAGAGGGGAGAGGGATAAAACCTGAATGCGTTCGCTGCATATATGAGTGGGTCCTGTGTGTTACGGTCCTGTGTGTGTCATTCTTAGGCGGGCGCCGGTTCGGAGGAGGCGGTAGAGCGCTCACTACCGGTCTCGGGACTACGGCAGCGAGTTCTCATACGAGGGCGGAGATAATTGACACAAAAAAGAGAGGGTATAATTGGATACTAAATTGGGAGAAAAAATGGGAATAAACAGCAAAATCAGAAAAAGAAAAAAATATATAAACAACAAGCACAGTTGGTTCCAAGTGGCAATGGTTTGCAACAAATGTAAAAATGAACAATAAAATGCATCCCGACCAGCTTTCTTCTGAAATCTATAAATGGTTTTGTTCCTTATTGGAAACTCACAGTTGTAGCTATCACACCATGAAGAGGAAGGGACAACAACAGCTCTCCCCCTCCAAAATAACAGTAGTAGTATGTTTACCTTAGAATTATCATTTAAATGTATAACTAACTGAAATTTTGAAATTAATTTAAAGGACACTTCTGGAAATAAAGTCAGGAAGTTACAAAGGCACGGTACATGAGCATTGCTGGACATACAAAGCACACAACAAGAACATTTCCTTACAAATTTCAGATTTATAAATACTAGTGTGTTCAATCGGATACTTTCCCTGTGTGTTTTTTTCTAAAAGAAGCCACCCAATATATTGCCTCCATGGTGATAAATCACTTTTTAATATCTTGCTCCAAGACAGTTCTCAACATATAAAATATCAAACCTACTCCATGGTTGATGGATGTGAAACATAAGATCAGTGTATTGGAATATTTTCAGAGCCAGAAGCACATGCACATGTAAAATGCTATGTTATATGCTATGCAGTCATTAAGGTATGTCTACTGTACAGCAAGCGCCGATGATGGAGCAATTACTGCAGGAAGAAAACAATAAAACAAGGGTTTGGAAATGCAGCCACATCTTGCTGGGACTTCCAGCTTCTGGTCACATCTCATTACAGAGAGGTTATGGAGTCAAAGAGCTCTCCCTCCAATGCCGAGCGTGGAATCAGCTAGGATTTCTGCTCGTCAGAGACGGGCTTGCGGTTTTCCTCTTCAAAGGGTCCCTCTTAGAAATGATCAAACTCAGAGGAAGGCCAACTACAGAAACAAAGCAAGCCAGGACCACCATCCCCCACACACACACGCACACACGCACACACACGCGCACACACAGCCAACCCTCCCCTTTGCTTTCAGTGTTCTTGGTTCTTCCCACCTATGCTTGTTATTTGAGGAACCTCAGGCAGTTCTCTGAAAAATTATCAGTAGTTTAATCATCTGTGGTAATTTAAATTATCATTTTTTTGTAATCAAACCACAGGGAAATGTCTTTGTTGGACATGGCATTTACAAGCCAATCATCCGTGAGTATGTAGCGACTCTCACACATTCACAATGCACTTTCGCTTCATAATCAAATCAAATAAAAATAACAAGCATGATTATCAACTGGAGTGCATCCTGGCTAATACAAATTGTTGGATGTCTTAGTGGCCAAATTTCTTATTTATTTATTTTCTTTTAATTATTTGTAATTTTTTCTTTCTCCCAATTTGGTGGCCAATTGTACCCTTTTATTGTTCCAACTGTGTAATGTAGCAACATTCTGACTCCATGTAATTTGGTAATGCTACGAAAAGGGGTATGCACGTTGCAAATTAGCAGCACTTTCCTAATTGAAATGGCAGCAGGCAGAAATAGCTGGCAAGTATTAGGAAGCATGTGCCTTCCCTCAATAAACCCCAGCCACTGTTTGACAAGTGCACTGCACACCAGGACAAAACAAAATGCATCACTCCACAATAGCTGACGCAGTGCCAACTCCAACTGGTGTAATGCTCTGTTGTCAAGGACACTTGTTTACTTGTCCTATAAGTGCAAAACAGACAGCTATTAAAACACATGTATTCACAGCAATGCTCTAAACAAGAATGCAAACTGCTACAACAGTAAATTACAACATTTGTCTCTACATACAATACTATATTTATTATATTTATTTAAAAATAGGGGTTCTAAAGAGAAAGAGTGTGTGTATGCGTATGTGCACTCGTGTGCGTGTATGTATGTGTTCTGCTCTCATTTCCCTGGCCTGACAGACATGGACTACTCTATTCCCACTCAAATACTATGTCTAACTGAGCCAGCCCCTAGGAGAACAGTTAGGTTACAATTAGTTTATGAACCCTCTTTGCCAAGGCTGTAAGGTGCTTATTAAGGTAATCTGTCTGGAGAGGGGGGTCCTGTAAGCGTCCCAATCCTTCACCAGGCCTCCGTAATTCTGACCATCTGTTTCTCTCCACTTCCTTCTTGCGTTTACTGGTTTGCAAACTAG
Organism: Aldrovandia affinis; assembly: GCA_029706075.1. Lineage (NCBI taxonomy): Eukaryota > Metazoa > Chordata > Actinopteri > Notacanthiformes > Halosauridae > Aldrovandia > Aldrovandia affinis. Next base: position 650,936 of record JAINUG010000313.1, read on the forward strand.
CTTATTGGTTGGCTAAGCCTCAGTTTCAACAAAACGACACAAACCTTGTACATAAGACATACTCATCAACACAGAAATAAAAGTGAGAAAAAAATGACGTTTTTTTCCCCCTTGTAATAAATATTTTGAAAGAAAGGTGTGCACTGCAAATGCAGGGTTTGCAATTGTATCCAACCTAATCAGTTTTTTTTGGACAGTTTGAACACTTTGTTGGCTTGTTTGAATTCTCTTGTCCTTTCCTCACAGTATTTTTTCACCTGCTTCTTCTGATAATTATTATTTACCTGACAGAGGTCTTATTGCACAGGCCCACAGAACAGAGGAACACTATACTTTTAGTCCAGAGGGTACATTCAAATAACATGTGAGTAGCATGCATATCAAAGCTCTGCACCTGCCCACCGGTCGAGATTCCAACCAGAGACTGTCTGATATTTGTCAGCTCTGAAAGAACAACATCGTTTTTATCCATGGACAGGGGCATAGCGGACATGGGGGATGCGTGGGAAATGTCCCACGGACTTCCGGTATCTGTCCCCTCTGTCCCCCACACTTTAGTCCACAATCCAAGGTTAATTTTGTTACACATTGTTACAGTTAGTCCTGTTGCTAGATAGTTATAATAACCCGAAAGAAGGCATCACATGCTCTGGCACACCAGCACCAACTCCTCATCCAAGCATGAAGAGTGGGCGAGTTGCCGCCAATTACCTGGTCTAACGCTGAAACAAATCCCTGTTAGCTAGCTAGCTAACAATAGCTGGCAAACAAGAATGTTCGATAGGTTTATGTTCGCAGATTGCCAGTTAGCCATCGTTGGCTAGCTAGCTTCTGTAACAATGTCGATTTGTATTTGAGTTTCCATCAACTTATTGCGTGTTGTTCAGTCTCCTAGGTTAAAAACCTGGCTCCGAAGCACAATGACACAGTCTCGGCTCAACAATGTTGCTGTGTGTCATATCCACAAAGATAAACTGGACAACCTAAATGTTTACTAAATTCTTGCTTAGAAGATTACGATTGATTGACTTTTCTGAGTACCAGGCCTACCAAATGCGACAACAGTGACATCAGAGGAGGATGACATGCGTGTGGTGCTGAAATGATAGCAACCACCTGCACTGAGCGCACACACAACATACGGACAGCTCATTTAATTGGCTATTATAAGCAGATGCCCTAACTACAGGCAGAAAAACACAACCTCATACAGTATTTTCAACAATAGGACTTCAAGCTGCAATTATCATTCATTTCAACAGACAGTAGCCAGGCAGGCTGGGATAAAAAACTTCTAAAGGCAATGTTTCAAATGCATTATTCTCAAATACATACCATAGGCCCAGAGCAAGCATGCTGAAAAACTGCTGAAAAACAACAAAAAAAACAATACAAAACCGTGACACTCACCAGATCATTTGAAAACTGGTCCTTCTCAGTTGAAAACAGACAATCTTGTTGTCCTTCTCGTTTGAAAACAAAGTCCATCCTCTGGTCCTTCTCATTTGAAAACAAAGTTCATCCTCCGGTCTTTCTTTGCAAAATGGGCAATGGCAGCATCGTATAGTTTTTCCTTTGACTTCAAATCCATAACGAATTCTTACTCGATTGAGATCAAGGCCAAGGCTGACAGTCGAACCTGTCCAGTGTTGTTTCTGGAATATGTCTTGCTCCTTTTCAGGGATGATAATGTCCTTTCAAGTGAGGCAGTGGACACAGGAATAGTCAAGACCAGACAGGTGAGTAGATACAGCTGGTGCATGCTCTCATGCAGTCCCTTCTGCTGGAGAAAGTGGAGGAGATCGGCTGAGCTCCTTCCCTCGAAGTTTGACATGGCGTACATCACTGCGAGTTCAGTTTTGAGTCATGCCAGATCAAAGTGGGACCCATAACTTTCTTCGAGACTTGTGAACACAGCATCAGGGAAGTTTGTCCTATATGTGACTGCTGCGGGTATAGGAGGGCAAGGAACATAACCCCTTCATGGTCCTTGAACCTGTCTCTGAGCTGAGTGAGAAGGTTGTCGATTATCCCACTGTGTAGCTGCTGGTACCAGGTGCGAACGTCTTCTCATGCCTGTGCCCTCCGGGAGCTCAGGACAACGATCTCGCCAACCGTGGCCCCGTAGATTGACTCAAAGTTCCCTCTCCCTCTCGATGGTGCTGCAGAAGTCTTTGACGCTGTTCAAACAGAACTGCACATCAAACTCCCTGTTCTGCAAAATCCTAAACAGGACATCAGAGTGCGCAAAGATGGAGCTGAAGGTGGACAGCAGGAAGCAGAACTTGAAGCTCGCCAGGTGCGTAATGTATCCATCTGCACTGTGAACAATGTCTTGATCAAAGACATCATGGTGGTCTACAATGTGTTCAAAGAGCTCTTTCAATTCTTCTCTTTTATCGGACACAGTGCAGACCAAGCGTGAGTTTAAGTTCCACCGTGTTGGAGCTACTCTGGGGAGCCGTCGCTGGCATATCTCATCCAGCAGTTTTGCCCGTTTAGGCGACCTCGAGAAAAAAGTTGCCAGGCCGCTGAGGGGTGAAAAAAAAATCTTGCACTCTTTCATCTTTGCAGCGCCTTGCCACATCACTAAATTCAGTGTGTGTGCATAGCAATGAATGAACAGTGCCTGTTGTTTCTTTCACTCTCGCTTATACTCCATGTAAACCAGAGACCATAACGGCAGCCCCATCATAGCACTGTGCCACGACTTTAGAAGTGCATCCACACTCTCCAAAAACCCAATAACCCAGGCTGTAATGGCCTCTGCCCGCTTGTCCTCAGTGACATCTTCAAATCGGAAAAATCTTTCCTTCACACTACTGTCGGCAATGTAACGCAGCACATGCAACATTTGAGCTGTATTACTGATGTCTGTTGTCTCATCAACTATATCAGCTACAAACGGTGTCTTATTTAGCTCCTCTTTCATGGCATCTGTTATGACATCAGCAGTCACGTTGATCAGGCCGTTTTTGATTTTACTTGACGTGCCAGAGAACGCTTTTGATGTTCTCAGATGGCAGCGTAGATCACTGTCATATTTGGCCAAAAAGTCAAGCAACTCCAAATAATTCCCTCTGTTAGAGGACTCTTTGCTCTCATCATGTCCTCTAAATGGCAGCTCTTGCTTTCCCAAAAACACAACAGAGTGAATGAGGTGTTGCGGAATTTCCCTATTCTGTCTCACCTTCTCATTGTGTGCTAGCATTTCTCTTCGGTGCTGCTCACTTAACTGAAGATCTATTCTTGTGTATCCAAATGTTTTCAGTCGGATGGTGGCTTGCAGGTGTCCGTCTGTACTTTGTTGGTGCAGGGCTGCTTTCGTTAAGCAGCTAAGGTGGTTGAAACCAGCACTGGCCCATGACCCCTTCTCCGCGCTGAATAACAGACAGTGCCAGCAGTACAGCCTGTTCGTTTGTAGGCTCCCAGCTAACCACGGATAGCGGTTGTAATTGCTAGCTTGGACATGCCTCTGAAATGACTTGCTACCTTGCACGAGTCTTGGTAAATCTGGCGTTGGCCCTACTCTTTGGACAATCTCCAGTTTCTCATTGAAACCCAGCCTTGAAAAAGGTGATGCTAACAAAGTAGTAATACAGTCCTCCTCCATTGTTAGGACTTCCGTCACAGCTAGCTAGCTAGTTAACATTAGCGATCAATACTGATATTGACACTAACATCAGTTCAAACTGCTTTATCATAATAGTATATACAGTACATATATAAAAAAATCTTGGGAGTTGGAAAAAATAATTAAAATGTAAATAATTATAAAATAATTGTAATTGTAAAATACCAAAATCACGGCTAATATGCAGACACGAAACGTCACTCTAGTCTAGCTAGCTATATGGTGCTCAATCGCTGAGATCTGGAAAATTCCTTAGATCGATTCATAGTCGGGAATGTATTGAAAAGATGTCGCACCCACTACAAATCAAAATATGATTGCCTAATCCACCTGTCATTCCATAAATCTGCCCTAATGCACTTGAATGGCAGAGGCCTTCAATCCAGCTACTGAAGGCTGAAGGTTGCACAGTTACTGTAGCTAGATTGTTCTACCCAGAGACGACCAAAAGAAAAAAGCTGATTGGCCCTTTTTTTTTTTACTTTAAAAATGTTTTTACTCTTTCTTTTCCGAAACAAAATAAATCACGAGATGAGACATATTGATGACAGATATATTGTTTAACATTAAAGGAATAAAAAACAAATACATTATATTGCGATTTAATGGATTTTATATTTTTCATTTTATTACTTTTTTCTTAGGCCTTCAGTGAAGGCTTAGAAGGCTTGGATGGTTCCCCACTGATTTATTTACATGTGATCAAAGAAAGAGATTAATCATTTTCTTATTGTTTTTCACAATGTTTTTTATTTTTTTAGTATGTCAGTTATGGTTTTGAAAAGTAGTTCTTATAGATGGGCAGTGTGATTTTTGCAACTTTGTTACCCCACCATAATTTAAATTTGTTTTAAATTTAGATTGGTGATTGTGTCTTTAAAGGTTTGCTCCATGTTGTTTGAGCAATTGCTCCTTTGAGCTCCTTGTTTGCGCATTTGAAATTGTTGATTTACGTTTATGTCAAAATCTAATGGGAGAGGATCATTCCATAAATCTGGGGAAAAATTGTCTTACTCCTGAACATTCCATCCCCCTCACTTCTGAAATGATGGCTATGCCCCTGTCCACGGACATGATCCAGCTCACTTTTAAAGATCGAGAAAATACACTGCCCTGGATTCAATCAACATTTATGCTTAACTTTGACTCAACAAATAAATGCAAGTGTTGCCTCTTTCCCTTTCACAAACGCAGTTTGGTGAGATCATTTTTGTGATTTCATGAGTTTGCCAAACTGTTCATAGAAAACATGTTTTTAATTGTGATTCAAAGTTAAGGATATATGTTGATTGAATCCAGGCCACTATGATCTGCTGGTCTGAAGGACTACACAGACACAGGTCTGACTTATATTACAGTGGCATCGTAATTCAGTGGCAGTGCAGCTTCCTGTTGGCTCCCAAGGCCGAAATCTCAGAGGGTTCAGGCACGCAGAGTCTTGGTCAGACAACCTGAAAGATGATACTGCGTTAGTGTGCCCTGCAGACCCGAGTGTGGAGCTACAGATGGCCTGAGCAATGTAGGTCCCTGGGGTTAGAGAGCTCAGGTGCAGTTTCACTTACAGGGTTAACTGGATGTAATCTAGTTAACCATAACAGAAAACCCATAGAGCGGTCCCTTCCCAGACCCACCACAGACAGCGAATATATGTAATGAAACCCAGTACAAAAAATCTACTTTCAAGATGTTTGGGTGAAATCCCAAATATAGTGGGCTGGCAAAACCAGAGGTACAAAAAATAAGAAAAAAAGAGACATGCCAATTTTAAAGAAGGGATTTAGAATAGTGAATTATCACTCGGGAAGTATGACTGTCACTGTATTTTGGCTCAAAGTACAATTGCCATATTGGCTCTGTGTGCCCCCCCATAGACACCTCAGTGACATTGGACGTGATTGGTTGCTTGAATGTAGTTTGAGCCACTCTTTAGTTCTCTGACTACCACCCACATTTACTAAGCCCCACCCACACAGGGGGTGGAGCTACTGAGAACAAGATCCTCCTGTCATTGGCTGCAGAAGATATTGATTATGTTCTGTTATTCTACTCCATCAGCTTGGTGTCTCCTTTTAATGTACCTCTAATCTTCCCTGTGGCATTTCCCTTTCAAAATAAACAGAATGAGACACTTTCAAAACATTTTTTGATAAAAGCTTTTTGAATTCAAAACTACTCACATCTAAAGGCTAAATTCCTGAGACAGAGAGAGCGGGAGAGAGAGAAAGAGGACTAAACAATGTGAACTCTTCATGTCTAATTAAAAGCAGAGGCTCTCAATGTTTGCCATTGGAGACTTACCCAAGTTTCACCATAAAATGGTGTCAAGTTTGTAAATATCTTAACCTCTTCCTCCGAACCTTTTCGTTTTTAGAAATTAAATCATGGAGGTGGGCACTGCCAACACAACCTCTGGAGAGGGACATGGAGCCCCACCCTGGGCAAGCAATGAATGTTTTACTTTTCCTTCACAAAGCTGTGTACTCGAGGCACGGGGCCAGCTATGACAGGAAATCAATTGGTTAGTGGAAAACATTACATAACACATGTTGTTATGTTATCCAAATCCATGCTCTTAGTTGGTTTAAGCATGTGTTTGTTGTTAAGGCCTAACGTTTGATGTTTTCCATGAAGTTTTGGCGGAAAAATGGCCCATATCTACCTATTCGTATTCTACTTTTTAATTTTTTAATTTACAAACAATGTTTATTTAAACATTAATTTGTAAAAAATCTGCCCTTGTCAAGTCATTTATGCAGTAGAATACAATCAGTTTATACATACAAACATAAATATTGGACTCTAAGTTGTTGAACCAAACATTGTCAGCTCAAGAAATTCTAAAAACAAAGGCCATACATAGACTAAGCACCTGCTCCAGCCACAATCTTAAAATAGAATGTTTTCTCTTCTAATGGTAGTTAAGATATCTTCCCAGGCCTTGCCCTACTCCAACATAAGATCATATTTCCAAAAACAAATCAAAGTCACCCGAAACCCCATCAAACCTCCTCCATCTCCAACTGAGAAAAGCCACAAATGAACACAAGGGGTAAGGTCATTAACGTCACTGTTAAGTCTCTTGTGTTACGTCTGTTTAAAGAAAGGGGCAGGCACTAAGGGTCTACAGGCCACTCAAGATCACTCAAGTAAGACTTTTTCTTGTGACAGCGTAGGCGTCACCACGGCGACCGAAGCAGCAAAAACACGACAGGGAATTTCCTATTGGCGAAGTGATACTTTTGCGATGGCCCCTGCCAGGTCATCAGACAAATGGGTTTTTAAAACAGGGACATTCATCAGAGGGAAACCCAACTTCATCAGTCTTCTGGCGTCAAGTGAGAGAGAGGGGCGCTTCATTTTGCCTGGAGAGCGCGTAGCCGTATTGTGTTCTTTGAAGGGCAAAGGCTCATACTGAACTTATTAGCGGGTAGCTGCTGCGCCTCTCCCCCGTACAAAGAGAGTACATAAGACCCAGTGATCAGAATTAAAACCCGTTTTCACAAACATAATTTGAGGCTGCTCTCAATTAAACTTGTGTAACCGCCATCCGCTCGCTTCTCACCAGTGGCCAAGTTTCTCTTCTCTCCTTGGTACTTGCAGGAGGAACAGCACTGCCGCCAAACACAAGCAGTTGTCCATCTGTTGTCCCGACACCATGGGGTTTTCCCAAATGCTGTGAAGTGGTAATGAAAGTGTGAAAGTGAGGTGCTATTTGGATACCGATCACAGATAGGGTGGCATGGATCTCTCATGAGTGTGAAACATTTATGTGAACACTGAAAATTTTAATTTCTCTTGACAACTAGATTTATGGATTTATGAAGTGTTTTTGTTTTTTTTGCTTGGCAGGGAACGGATCTTCGTATGTGGTTATTGATTGTGTTCCAGTTGCTTAAAAACAGGTGGCTCAAGTTCATGGTTTTAAAAATCTCAATAATAACATTGTGAAATTATGTATTTACGTTATTAACTAGAAATTGTATCGTCCTTTATTATTTCATAGGACAGTGAGGAAGAAAATTGCCTGCCACAGAAACACAGGTGTTTTAAAGCAAGCATTAAAAACATATTTCCCAAACAAAGTTAGGTTGGGATGGTCCCATGGCAGTTTGCTTAAAAATAAAAAAAGACTACTTGGCTGTTTTCCAACCACTCCTAGTAGCAGGATGTTCAGTTCCAGGGAATTTTTTTGGGGAGAAAAAAATCGGAAGAAGTTTCGAAATAGCACTTCAGCATTCAGAGGAAGAAAAAGTATTACTCAGTATTAATGGCAAAGGCAAAATCCTGGACTATATTCCTGGCCATAGTATCAATGTAGATGGGAGAAGCCAGGATTTGTTCCGCTAATTGCAAAGATCACTATAAAAACATAAATAAATAAAACCTTTGTTCTTTGTGGAGAACAATGTACGTGTTTATTACATGCATAGCTAATTGTGTCAGCTAGGCCTGACCCTCTTCAGGCTGCATATCTTTCAAGGTTCAATGGAAAAAGGCAAACCTTACTAGCAGGCTGTGTCTCGGCACAGTCTTGCCAGTGGAAACAGATGCTCAGTGCTGATAATGTGGATATTAATCAGGTAATATATATATATATATATATATATATATATACACATATAAAATGAAAATGAAACTTTCTAATAGTAAAGGTCTAATAGACACCTGGATGCTCAGTCATGCAGCTGTTTTTCCATCACAGGCACAATGATGATGTGCACATTTTTAGGCTTAATTCCTAGCCCTTGGGAGGAAATGACTAAGCAGGAATGGGAGGCCTGGACAAGCCAGCAGCACTGGAAGATTGGAGAAGGCATTTCAAACCATAATGAAACCTACACAGGCACACACACACACACACACACACAAACATAGATACAAAGATAGGCACACAGACATGCACACAAATACATAGAAAAAAATATACAGACAAACACACAGATACAGATAAACACACAGGCACACACATGAACATGGGCATGCGCAAAGCCACTCGCACGCTTGTACAGACAGACATGCACACACCTACAAACACATATACTTTCAGACACACAAACAGGCACACCCACACACATACACACACCAGGCATGGCTGTGTTTTAAAAGCATTCCTGGAAAGGGTGAAAACTGACAAAAGGCTCTGCTTCTAATGATAGACACCTTTCTGCCTGCTAGTGCAGTACGCCCTGAGATTGGACGCTCGAGCAGGAAAAACTCAGCCAGGAGGAAACAGCGTGTTCTGATACTTTCCACGTCTGGCGGTGTCATGCAAAAATTTGCTTAGCCGACGCCCTTCTCCAGAAACGACTCAAAAAGCTCACATTTTAACATTTACACTGTCAGTTCTAAGCTGTAACATTCCAAAATAGGTCTCTCACCTCAGGCCCAATCTGCAGGTATAGTCTTCTACTCCACACTTACACCCAAAACAAGTGTCACCCCAAACATACCATTTCACGGGGGCAGGTTTTACTGACAGAAAAGGGAGAAAAATATGACCTGAAATTCGCCCTGTGACGAACAAGACACAAACTCTCCACTTTCCTGTAAATGATTTAATATGAGGGAAAAACAAGGATTCCCAGAACAGTCTCCCAAGCCTTTTAACACAAATATGCACCGAGCCACATTAAAGAGACAACATATCAGAGGTCTACTAAAAATTAGATTTCACTGTGCAGCCAAGTGAGCCTTGCTGTGAGTCTCCACATCTTTGGATAGATTAAGGCGGTGGATGCGGTCGCAGAAAAACTGGGAATGAAGTCTTGACAATAACAAGGTTTCCACTGACTTGGTTGTACAGTATGTGCGTAATGCGACCCAGTATAGCTCTTTTGTATTTCCACTGATTTAGTCTCACCTGCTGCTCCTGCCCTGCTGGCCCACATTCATTTTGAGCCCAATTCACGGCATATACCAATAAAAACAAAATTAAGACGCAGATCTATGGACAGCAATAAGGCATCAATGATTTTATGCAATTGATCTAGACACTGAACTTGTTCAGTAAGTAGCACTGCAAGGAAGACTCTTTTAAATAATAACTCTCTGTGCTTAAACGCACCACTATTTTCGTTATAGACAGATTCTCAATAGACATTTTGCTCCAGTCTAGCAATTGCATAGCAACTTATATCTTGTTACACACTCCTAATCTTCTTACTCTGTTCTCAGTGGAAAACTCCATATCTAAAGAAATGTCCCACCTACCTCACCCCAATACCTAATGACACTAATAGAACATTTTGGATTGGTAGAACTATAATACCACATCTTATCTCGTTGCATTACAAGAGGAACGCTGGCTTTGTGCAATTTCTCTGCATTTACAGATGAGAGGGCCCCCACACATGACCATTAGGGACAGGTTGGTAGTACGGTCCGGTGTGGAGCATAGGCTGCAGGGCACTGCAGAAAGCATGCGGCTCCATGCACGTAAGCTATAGTACACTGTGCATGTCCATACCTGTATTTTGTCTACATGCCATCTGCGTGTTAAATATCCCTGTTGTAAAGATTGAGCAGAGTTTTTTGGTAACCTTAACACTTTAAATGTTGTGTAGTTATCAATGCTTAATAAAACATTAATAACAGCATTATACCTACATATATACTATATTTATACACATACTGTACATATACTTCCATCTCAACAGTGCATATAGTAACCTTGAGCAGTCATGCTGGCCTAATCTCCCATCAGACCTGGAAACAGCACTTCTAGTGAATAGCAGTTCGAGCCATTCCAGGTCTTACTAGGAGCTGCTTAGTGTATGCCTCCAACAAGCCGGTTCTACTCAGTACTCTGAGTACTCAGGACCTGCTTCACTTAAAACCTGGACTGCCTGAAACCACAATGCACTGGGAGTGTTGCTTCCATCCCAGTTCATTGACTTAAGTGGTTTTTAAAAAAGAAGCTTCCAGGCAGCCAAAACTCGGGACCCCCTCTGCATCAAGCATCATCTGCCCGCTATAATCAACAGATGGAGCTATTTACAGTGTGGGCATCCCGCAGTCGTGTGTTTTCACTGTTTCTTATTCCAAGGGCTGGCACACATTTGACAGGGAAAACCTCACAACAAATCACTGCTGAGTGATGCTGCAGTTTCAGACCTTCAGAGAATCCTACAATATTCTTTCACAGAGATATGTAGGTATCACCTTCTATGAAGGGTGCCATAAAGGCATCATAAGAACTGCTCCATAAGCATTGCATGTACACTTAAGACAATGTTAAGCCCAGGGCGTGTTATGGCATATGGTGTGCCAATTGTATGTCCCCATATAACATAAATTACATCACATTTTTCTACTGCCTAACTGTGACTGTAGTCCCATCCCATTCCTGCGGATCACTCAATCAATTTAAGAGGACACATCTCTTGAGCGCCTGGAAAGGGAAGTTACAATTTGTGAGATTGGTTTCCGCTAGAAATCCTGCAATCTGATTGATTCCAACTGAATTCTGTAGTTTTAGCCAGTGTTGAGCTGGTTGGTAATTGAGTATACAGACGCAACAACGTTATGTTATTAGTCAGTGGTTGGGTTGGAAACAAATGTATGAAAATCCTGATATGGAAACAAATGTATTCTATTATTGGAAAATGGCAAAGGTAAAATCCTGGACTATATTCCTGGCCATAGTATCAATGTAGATGGGAGAAGCCAGGATTTGTTCCGCTAATTGCAACGATCACTATAAAAACAGAAATAAATAAAACCTTTGTTCTTTGTGGAGAACAATGTACGTGTTTATTACATGCATAGCTAATTGTGTCAGCTAGGCCTGACCTTCTTCAGGCTGCATATCTTTCAAGGTTCAATGGAAAAAGGCAAACCTTACTAGCAGGCTGTGTCTCGGCACAGTCCTGCCAGTGGAAACAGATGCTCCGTGCTGATAATGTGGATATTAATCAGGTAATGCACACAGTGATGCGCTGTGTTTAATTTTAACCATCACACAGATGAGAGTATTATGGGTTTTCAATTGAGTTTGTTCCTCAAAGGTCAACTTCCCTCAACACAGGAAGACTCCTTGTTTGACTCCCATGTTGCTGCTTTATCAAATAGGCCCGATAGATGAAATGTCAAGGCCTGCATTTATACCAGAGGGAAAGCTCTCTCATTGGTATTTTCCACAGGAAAATCCAATCAACTCATCTGTGCTTAATAAAAAAGAACAAGTTAGATGTCATTGTTTGTTGTGCTAGCCATCTCTCCTGCCCCTTAAGTGGAAAATATTTTTTTTGTATTCTTTTCCAATCATCCTCGGTCCACAGTGAGAAAAAAAAAAGTCCCATTCCAGTGGGGACATGGGAAATTCCAACAGCCATTCTACTTAAAAAAGCCTTCTGGAAAACACCTACAGCAAGTCTACAACCCGGTTACATTGTGCTAATGTAGTATTAATAACATAGAAACATGAATCTGGCAAAAGTTTATTTTCTTCCCTTCTGTTGGCTTTTTACAGGAAAGTTAGGCCAGATCTTAGCTTCACAGTGGGAAATACTATTATAGTCCCTAGTCTATTGTGACTGCCTCATGTGGTTAACTCCTCATTTAAAACACACCTTGGGTGGTACTGTGAGAAAATAAAACCCCGGGAAAGGGGGGTTTATCAGATGTACGGAGTCCTTATCTACGAGTCTTGAACGAGCTATTGACATGTGTGTGCTTAGTTGGTCTAATTACACATTTTCTCTGGGGTTCATTTGTTAAAGTGTCATTGACTTCTTTCCCAGGACAATTCAAATTAATTTCAAGCTTTAAAATTAAATTTTAAAATTAGTCGTTTTCCTTCATTCATAACAAGGGTCTATGTGAACTATTTCTATTCAGTGTGAACAGAATGTGGTAATTTAATTGAAGTTAAGTAACATCTTCTATGTAGGTTCCTACATAACACCTTCATAGGAAAACCATGACCTTCACAGGCACTACATAAGCATTCATAAACACCTATGCCACTCTCTGTGTCACCATCTATGTGAAATCTGCCTTTAACCATGACATATCAAATCAGAATGTCATAGTAATGTAAATTACGACATGAATCATGACCCAGCACACCCTATGAAACTCTCTCAATCGGCATAAATCTTTATGAATGTGTTATGTTTTATATATTTTATAAAGGTGCCATGTAGCACTTATGGCAATGTTATGTAATGATGTAGGATCATACAAAGAAAGCATTACTGATGGTTATTCTGGTTCTCTTCATCATTCAAGCCTTTTTACACCATCACAATGTGGATCTCTGTAAACCCTTTCTGTTCAGTGGGAACGGAATGTGGCATTTTAGTGGAAGTCCCCTCTTTCTCATTTCACAAAGGAGCTGATGGAGTTTGATGGTTGTTCAGGTTCAGTTAAATCCCCCTGAGGGGGTAGTGGTGGGGGGGCTTAGTTTGCTTTGAGATACATTCCTGATAAGATAATGTTTCAGAAAGCCCTGGTCTGTTAGCCCTTCGGGGAATGTGTCCCCTTGTCTCAGTTTACAGCTACAATTTACTTTTCTGCAAGGTGCTTTTCTAAAAATTTCCCAGCTTCGCAACACTGCACGTTGGCCCCGTTAGGATCCAACTTGGTTAAGTGGATTGCCCAGTTGTGTGTACCTCAGTAAAGACATTCATGGTTAAAATGAAATGAGTCGTTTTTCTTCATTCATAACAAGGGTCTATGTGAACTGCTAATATGTCTCTCTTACAAAAAACTCAGAGCAGAACCCCAAAATGAAGTCCTATTCTTCTTTAAAAGGAACCTATGGGTTGTTGAGGGTAAAGAAACTACAGAATGTGGATGTTAAATCATGGATCTATATAATTCACGTTTATAGGATATGCACCAAGGATGTGTAGACTACCTTAATTTGATCTGAAAGTCAAAAATATGTGACCTATGAAATAATAAACAAAATATTGTTAAAAGGGAAAATATTTGTTCCACTCTGTTAAGGGTCCCTGGAGGCCCCCGGGTTAGGAACCCCTGCTCTTGACCATCCAGTGTGCCATTAGACCAGTGTGCCAAGTGGTACATCTAAAACAAGACGTGCAACTGTGTGAGATGTCTGAATTTAGACTGACGGTTAGACTTCCCAGGTGTCTTCCTCTGTGAACTCGACTGTGCTGCGCTCATCCACATCTGGGGACGACTTCATTGCCACCCAAAACTCAGCACGTACTCAGCACTCTCATCTCCGGTACCTTTCAGACTTCTGTTTTTACCAGCCCCTTTGGTTACAGTACAAGCACTGCGGTGACCAGACACAGACCACAAGGATCCTTCCCTTCCTGTGATTTACAGCAGATTTACAATTTCCACTTCTGCTGCTTATGCCTGTTTTTCTCTGAGAAGTATCAGTAGCTAGTCTAACAATAATTATTTATTGGTGGTACCTAAATCCGCCTTGAATTTCATACATTTTTCTTCAACAGAATTCAAAATATTTTTTGGTAAATGAGACTAAATTGTTTTGTTGAGCATATCGAGTACATATCAAGTACATATCCAACAAGTCAATGGCCCTGATTTACAGTATATAACAACTGGCCTGACCAAACGGTTTCCCTGGGTTTCTCATAGAACCGACTTAAAACTGTACTCTGAGGGTGTCACAGTCTCAGTGTACTCACATTTAGCATTGGGAATGCCAAGAAGTCTTACATGCCAGAATAAAGGGGCTGTGAGGTCCATCTGACCTCCAGGATCCATTCAGGAGAAGCTCAGTCAGCACATAGTACGTGTCTACATTCCCAAGCAGTTATAAAGACAAACAAATGAACCAACGGTTGATGACAATATACCATCAAGCCCAGAAAATCAACAAGAAAAATACCAGAGTAGGTTTACAGGGTAAAACGTAGAACTGCAGACAACCGAGTGCCTTCAGAAAGACAGTCAAGTGTTTTTCATGGGCACTACAGCAGAACTCAACAACAGCCATCGGAAAATGAATGAGAAAATGAGTACGTGGAATATACATGAGCTAGTATAACATCTCCTGCCAGGGGAGAACTATACAACAAATGCCATGGCTACATTCAGGTGTAGCAGCATGGTCATGAGACACTAAAATCAGCAGTGTTGATAAATGAGAATTAAGAAATTTCACACAATTCACATCTTCCAGATTTTTTTTACAGGCTTGCGGAATGTGCTGTGGGTGGGAACAGAGGCAAGCGGAGCATCCGCGGACGGGCGCCAGACTATTTGGCAAAGAAGTTTGGTGGGGGTAGGGGACCCTTGGCCCAGCACAGCTGGGATGAGTACAGCTCGTGCCGGCGAGGAACGGAGACCACCGGCAGCTCCAGGCACCTCCCACTGTCACCCGTGAGCTTTCCAAAAACTATCGGAGCATTGCGTAACCTTGCTCTCAGGCAGGAGCCAACTGGCCCAGAGGAGGGAAACCCCTCATCAGGAGGTAATGGGATAACAAAAGAGCCCCCTATCTGCACAGACCCAGCCCGTACGCCCATCAATAGCTCGCATCGCTAGCGCATGACATCGCCAGGTTCCGTGGCACGCTGTGTGGGTGAGAAGACGTGTGTCTGAGGCAGTTCATCATGAAGTTATCCTCACCTTGTTGCAACTGTGAATGAGTCTGACATCTCACAAACAAGGAAAGGCTATGAGAAAAGCCAACATGGCATCATTTTTAAGGCTTAGTGGGAGAAACAAAAGGTTTGAGTCCCGTGAACTTCAAACACACAACTGACCAATCCAACCTGTCCTCAGACATGACACTTTCTGTGTGAAGGCTGATTTGATTGGTCCAGTACACTGTCCAGTTTTCAGCAGCCTGCAGAATTTAAGGGGTGCACTGCCACTGTTACATTCTGCCATGTTCATTGTATGTCACCCAATAGACGCATACAGCCACATCAGCCAACAGCAAGTAATTTCTTCTCTTGGTTTTCAGAGGTGACTATGAGGGGGGAAATGAGCAAAGCTCTACTTCTTAACCATATAAGTGAACATTGGATCCTGTCTGAGAGATGGCATTGTGTTGGGAGCCTCTCTGTCCAAAGGGAAGGGCAGCCAGGATTGTCTTAGCTCCTATTCTCATGCAAAACACAGCAGCCTGCATTAAGCTGCCTGGCCTGAGGGGGAAAGTGTTGCACAAGCATGTCATTACCTGTATGCTACAATAAACACTAATGACACTTCTGCTGCAGTATAGGGACAATTTCCTGGGTGATGAGAGATCCCTATTGATCCCTAAGTTATGTGTAGACCTAGGACAAATGTAAGCATCAGTAACTGTATGCGCTGACTATATCTTTGTAATGTACTGAGTGACCGGTGGTTAGAACTTTAAATATACATTAAGATGAATTATTTTTAAAAATTGTCAGGATAAGACCAATTCTTCTCATTGTGTTCATAGTCAGCTAATGACAGCCCAGGCTCAAACATGCGACTATAAGGTCCAGCTTGCTCTCGTCTTTTTTATTTTCTTAAAGGAGTGGCGAGCAAGGTGCAGTTAGTACAGGGTTGCACATTACTTACAAAGCCCTTGTGGAGAGCTTTTATGTGTCTGCAGTGAAAATCTAACTGCATTAAACATTAAAAGTGCTGTCAACACTCAGAAGTAGATCAACTGTGAGGGAAAAGTAGGGCAGAGTGAGACTCTTGAGAAGCAGAAAGGCATCAGCTCGTCCAGTCGGATTTTTATATATATATATATATTTTTTTTTTTAAATACAGCGTGGCTCATTTTAAAACTATATATAACCTTTTCTACATGAATGTAAAAAATGCACACATCAACTCAAGTACACTCAGTCACTGTGTCTCAACAGAGGCAGCTTGGGTTGGTCTACATGAATATGAAATACAGAGAAAATGTTCCCACCAGCATCTGTGAACAGATGTGTCTCCTCCGATGTGCCGCAGTTTCACCTCAGCTCACCTGAGTTCAGCTTCGCCTGAAGCGAGCAGGTGGTGTTTCCACTAAAAACTGCTCTGGGTCAGCAGGATGTTGACCCCAAGCATGATAGTGGGTTGGCCCAGTGCCAAAGCAAGCCAAGCAGAAATAGACACCTTGTGTTGTCGTTATGACTTTGGGGATCTGCCTGCATTCATTCAAAACATGGCTCATTTTACATTCTGGTGGATACAATGACTTTTGTTTATTTATTTAACTCTCTGCTAAATATGTCAAGCAATGACATAGTTCCTTGGGAGAAGCATAAGTTGCTTGCTAATATCAGGGCCATGTGCTCAGTTCATGGTGACTTTCCCTGAGCACATGCAATTTAAAAATCTACGCCAAAATCAAGGTATAGATGGGGATGAATGGCAGTTAAAGATCGATGAAAAGTAGAGAGACATGTCAGAATCACTTCCTGTCTCTTTCCCATCTGGATATAACATGTAACAGGATTCAAACTTGAACAGTGCAGAGATCAGGTGGCAAACAACTGCAAGAAACATGACCACATTGGCCATGTTCAGGAAGCAGGAAATGTGTTTTCAAGACTGTGGTTGCAATTTTGGAACTGAAATGTGTAATGTTTAAATTAATGTGGGCATCTAGGCTTTTTCATGGACAGGCCTGTCCCCTCCCAATCTTAAACTTGGCCATTCCTGCCCTCATTAATGAAGTCCCATAGCCGGAATGAACTCAGAAAGCTGTCAGTCTTGCCTTGATGTGATTTTGATGAGGTTTTCATACAAACATACTACATGCCTAGAGTTAAACTACCGATCTCAAGAGAACAGACCTTGGTGCCTGTTAAACATGCTGTTTCAATACGCCAGACAACGTGGTATCGCCTAACAGCAGGGGTAGGAATGGCTCCCTCCTGAGAGAGATGACTAGCCAACTGAGTTGCCGCCAAGCTGTTTAATTTACGTGAGAGATTGGTTTGTTCCTGCTGGCTCTTATACCATAAACATGTTTCAGCCTCATTTTTTCCTTTCCCATCTCCCGTGACCTTTCCACCATGCTTATGGCACATTTATGAAACTGCTCACCACAACCCTTACAAGGCTGTCTGCTTGTGCTGTTAAAGACGGGTGACACATACCTCCCAATCACAAGGCAGGTGGTGTACAAATCTGACTGCTGTATGAACGCTAGCTGGAAATACAGTCATTTATATTTCTCACCACAGTATATGAATATGTACTAATGTAATGTATATACAGTATTTATGAAGTAATCAAGAGAGTTCCAAACACAAAGTGTGCGGATAAGAGTAGGCCTACAACTTTTTCCAAACATTATTCTTTGTTTAGAGTGCACCTTCTCTTTTTTGAAAAAGCGTGCGCATGAAAAAGAATCTACAGCCTCCCCCTTGATTTGTTGCAGTGTGGGGGTCTCGGGGCATCATGCAGAAGAAGAGGGTTGGGCCGTGTGGGTCCCAGGGAGAGATGGCAGCTGTGGAGTTGGCAGACCCATTCCGACCCTCTTTATCTTGGTGAAATCAGAGACCTGAACATTAAACGCGTGCAGAAGGCACCCGGCGGATTTTATTGTGAGGCATAATAGAAGCCAAGCTGAATCACTCGCCAGAAACGGCAGCCATAAACACACCTGAAAATGCACCTTTCCGGTGTTTACACAGGTGCTCTCCGCATGGAAGGCTTGTGCGACAACGGACTGATACATGCTGTTCAATGTAAGTTAGTCTAGTGGGGTAGAAGGAGTCACACATCAATCCAGATTGCACCTTATTTTTTTACCCAGTCCGAGTTACAGCACCACCAGAAATGAGTCCCACCTCTTGAGATGCCATTTTCTCCCTTGTTTAACCCTTATCCACATTTTTCCAGAGCGGTTTCATTCTTCTAGGTTTTCTTTCCTCCTGTGTTAAAGTTCAGGTCCTGTACCATTTGTGGTATGTTTGTTTTTGTTTTGTAATGTTAAGCCAGATGGGTCCTTGCCCCATCTTTAGGCCTGTATGAAGACTGGAGATCACTTGCGTGACATTTTGGTTCCCTGCCAGCTACATTGGAGCCTTCTACTCTTTAAAGGTTGATCTTATGCACAAGTCGCAGTGTCTCAGGCGAGAAATCCTAACTCACTTTATTGTACTTTATTAAAACCCTCTTCCAATCTTCCAAGACCAATTCCATTTCCTAAATTCAGTGTTCTTCCGAAGGGTCATGGATCCTGTGAAATTAAGAGTTGCCCCGTGAAATGCACAAGCATAAGATGGGAAAAATGTTTTGTTTTTGTTTGCATCACGCTGGAGAATATAAATGATAAGGCATAGTTCAATTTAGTCAAATCAGCTTCATTATTACAAACACTGCACTTTACACATAAAGGGGTAAATTGCAAAGTCTGGGACGCAATAGGAAGGAAAACAGGTTGACAGAATAAATGTAATTAAATGTAAAAGATCTGCCTCCATTTACAGCTCACAAGCTGGCGCTGGATAACTAACATGCCGTTTCAAAATAGGGGGACATTACCAATGTAAGCAAAGGCATGTTTGAACCATAATGATTGTGTCGGGGGAAGGATCCTTTGACCTGATGTCATAAGAACTGCATTGAGAGCATATATTGTTTCCTTGACTTAGAGAATTAAGTGTTTGTATTTCTGTGACTTATTGCTAATTGCCAGGGTATTGCCTTGAAATCTGCAAAGAATTCCTCCGCAAATACCATTCCCTTAGTCATGAGTGCTCTACGAAACCATGCACCACATTCAGCATTGCGATCCCGTACAAATGGCATTTTTTTCAGGATAACAGTGTTTCATAACTCAAGTCTGAGGGAAATGCATGCATTCCAAGAAGTGGGTAAAAGGGATAATGTTATTTAAAGATCCCATGAGTTAAGGCTTTGTGAGAAGAGCACGTGCATGCAAATAGACTTTGCCTGAGTGGGTGGGGTGAGACCCTAGATGTTGTCCCACATGGGATTTAAGAGTTGAGCCCAATTTAAATTGAGCCCTCATCTCTGAAATTGAGCTGGCCCCTGAGGGGCAGAGTGTTACCCAGGGGAGTGAACAAGGTGAGGTTGAGCCCGAAGGGGCCACCTGATCCTGAGGAAATACATTTAAGCAAAGTGCTGTGGAACGCTACTTATTTTGTACACACTAGTTGATGTATGCAAATAACAGTAGAGGCAGCTAGGCCTGATCTATGAGAAAATGCACCCCCAAGTTAAGTGCTTGGTTGGATGTACAGTTCAGCCTCATAAGGTCCTTGTACATCCAACTAAAAACTTTCCCTGGGGAGTTCATTCTGAAATTCCAGTTTTTTTTCAGTATCAAAAGGACAGCTGATAACCACCTGCATTACAAAGTGCTACCCAATGCAACATTGAAACCAGAGGAAAGAAAAGACCCATAAGCTCCACTTCTGCTGGGATGTCTCTGATGTAATTTTTGAGACACTTAGGTGAGGCCATAACAATAATTTAGCAAAGATTACAAGGAGCAGCTTTTCACATAGCATGTGTTAAAATGATTGAGCTTAGGAGTAACCAAAAAGCAAAACAGCAGGTAACCCAGAACATAACACAGTGATGACAAGATACAACCAAACATAAAGTATACCGTTTCATTCTTATATACGTAACAACCTGACATTGACACAAGTACGAATGTCAAACAATCATAGGTGAAGAATAGTTTTTCAAGCATTTCAAGCATTTGAAGGACAACCTCTCATTCATTCTTCTGCTTTTCCTTGAATATTTCAAATTCTATATGCATTTGCATTTCTGAACACTGTAGGCAAAAATATCTACTTCGGTAAGAAAATCTAAAATTCTTCTTGAAACCAATCAGACTTGAAAAAAGGTGTAAACTATTTTTTTTCTCATTTCCTTTCCAAGATTAATTTCCATAAAGTCTGGGTCCTGTAACATTCAATCAGGTCAAAAGGTCATTAACAAGCTCATTCTTCTCAGCTGAGTGATCATCATAGCAAGGGATCCACTTTGTTTGTTCTGTTCTTTTTGTGAGGAAGGCATGGTGGGATTTGGAGGTCAGAGGTAAAGACTGCCAAAGACCAGGGCCCCCTGCCCCCCCCCTTCCCCATCTCGACTCCAGCATTACTGCCCTGGGATTCATGACTTGTGAGGAGTGAGGAGCTTTTCTTTTTGTATTTGGATTGTATAAGATTTATCTACTCTATGATAATTTAGATCATGTTGGAAACATTCTTTTTTATATATATACACTGCCGGTCAAAAGTTTTAGAACACCCCCATTTTCCAGTTTTTACAGAAATTTAAGCAGTTCAAGTCCAGTGAATAACCTGAAATGGTACAAAGGTAAGCGGTAAACTGCCAGAGGCCAGAGGTTAAAAAAAAGTTTTTCCTGTACCACAGTTAACAATAACATGGTGTACCTAACTATTACTCAGACTAGAATGCCATAGATGCACATACATCTCCCAGATGTACCCTTTCATTTAATACCAAGATCATGGGCCTGCCCCTCATATTTGAGAAATTATAAGATAATACAATTGTGCAATATGTGTAAAATAGGGGAAATTTGGGTATCAAAAAACACCTGAGTTTATTATTACAAAAACTCTTGTAGCTTTTGAGCAATTTATTCTATCTCCTCCAATGACATCACATAGACACAAATCAAAGTGTTATATAGCTTCGCTATCCATATTATTATTTACATATTTTTTAAGTACTATACATTAAAATATATTTTTTAATATAAAATGGATATATTTTCTATATTTTAGTTAACAATAACATGGGGTAAATAAATTATAAAAGTTATAGGTGATTTCATTTATAAAATTATATGCATATGCACTGGGATGGAATGTTGGGGAAAAGGGGGGTGGAGCAGAAGGGGTTAACAGAGAAGATGAAACCCCCCTGCTGCCCCATTCATCTACCTCAACCTGAGGTTCTTAGTGGTAAACATTAGTTAGCCTTTGTGTCAACAAACATGTGTTTGGTTTCTTCACACAAGTCATGGAGGTCTGGAGCAGGCAAGTGCTACCATTGCACAACAGCATGGTCTAAATTCATGCTGTGCTTAAAAGCATTAAATACAGCATTGCTTCATCATGTTAAGGAAAATAAACCATCAGCTTGATCTTACACTCAAAATATGAGAGAAATCTAACCTTGAATTAAAGTCAAATTATTCAAAGAAAAGAAAATCCTTATCAAAAATAATTATTAAAAATAAAAAATGTATGTCAATCCCCCCCCTAGTAATGTGAGTTCGCTGCCGTAGTCCTGCGACCGGTAGTGACGAAGGCGAAGTAACGCCTCCTCCGAGACGGCACTCGCCAAGCCGTCGACCGTAACCCGGTACCACAGGGCCACTCTTATGCGCAGCGAACATCATGTCAGCTTCCCTCCCCCCTGCCTGGGGCGGACAGCCAATTGCCGCCCCTGGTGGCGCTCCCGGCCAAATACCAGGAGATTTTAGATTAAAATCTGGCTGCCTTGAGTGTAAGATCAAGCTGATGAACAACAAAGACATTTTTTCATAGCCTTTTTTGCTCATCTTTACCAAGTGTTCCAATAATTCTGGAGGGCACTGTATCTGTGGTTTTGTATGGCTCAGTGTGGCTCTATATGGCTCAGTAAGTAGAACATGGTGCTGACAATGCTTAGGTTGTGGATTTGATTCCCATTGCGACCACATATACAGAAAAATGTATGCATTCATTACTGTAAGTCGCTTTGGATAAAAATGGCATATATATTATCTACCTTCAGCATTACAACACATAGGCTACATACAGCAATACTTACAGCTGTATTGGCACTCTACGGCATGTACAAATATACAAAGCAGAGTCTTAAGGTTTAGAATATCCTCTGAGCTCCTGACAAGTGCTCCAGGGCTTCAGGGACCTGCAGTACAGCCGTGTGCCGGTCTCCAGGGCCACACTTATCCCGCCATGGCCCATGGCCAAAAAGCCGGCCCACTTGGACGCACTTGCCCTCCCTCGGTCGGAAAGTCAGGAGCTCCCACGGGAACCCCAAATGGCTCGCACATGTCTTTCAGCTCAACCGTGCAGTGGTGAAACAACCTTAACTTTTCCTTTCGCCCCCAAACCCTGCCTTTCACAAACAAGCACATACTTCCACCCACCCCACCACCACCCTCCTCAATTCTCCATAGTTATACTCCCTGTCCCATTTTGGAAGCGTGCATGGCACACAGCTCAGCACGCTCCAAGAGACACAGGGCATTTCCTGGTTTCCCGTTGACTGTGACTTTTTTAGTTCACTGGTGTATACTTCAGGAAGGGGCTAGGTGGGCCTAGCCTATTGGTGCCTAATAATTCCCAGTTGGTAGAATTGACAGCACATTATGGTTACGCAACACTCCCTTCCTCTAACTACTTACTGTTGACTAATGAAACCTTCCAATATATCTTTTAATCATAGTCGCAATTGAAAGGTGAGCACAATAAATTGCCTTACCACCTCACGTTAGATTTTTCCTCATTTTAAGAGCGATTTCACTGATGAAATGTTCACTGATGGCTGCAGAAGGCTGAAGGAGACAATTTAAGGAAGATGATAGCATGCCCAAATGATCCACAGCCAGCACGTAAAACGTGAGTGTCGGCTCCTTCTGAGGTCTCCTCTCTTAACTTTTATTTTGAGAAACGAGGCTTGCTGCCAGCAGGAGCGAGGAAGCCGTCGGAAATAGTTTCTATAATTAGCGGCAGTATTTCATCTGCGTCAGGGCTACCCAGACCTGCGCAAAGTACACTTTCAGCCCCCAGAGAGGACCCTTTTTATGTGGAAGAAATGTGCCTGGGATTGGTGGCCAGCCTTTTAGGCATTGTGCTACGTGGATGCTGCACTGCACGAAAATGAACAGGAGGTGTTCATCTTCGAATTATGTGCTATACAGCTGCTTCAGGAACAATGGCACAGCATGTGTTGTATACGTACATCGCCCAGCGTACTAGTGGAGTGCGCTTAGACCCCATCTCTGATTGGTTCGCTAAAAACCCTCCTCAATCTTGCCAGCCAATTAAACAGCACCATGCCAGGATCTTTATATTAATGTTGTGTGATAAAAGTGATTTACACTGGCATGTTGTAAATCAGGGTTACTCAAATCTTTGTTTTTCCATTGCACTGCTGCAGTGCTGTTTTTCCACACTCCCTTTACCTGGGAGTCAGGTGTGAAGACATTTTGGCTAATCAATTGCACTAATTGTTCAATTAACTACCTGAGAGAAAGGAAAACCAGGACCAAATTTGGATTTGAGTGCCAGATTTGAGTAACTGTGTTATAAATGTTATACATTGTGTTGTCATATAAAAAATCCATCCATATTTTTAACATTTTTAACATTGGATGCACTTGGAGTATAATTTGTGTAGCAACATACTGTGATGTGAAGCTAAAATATGCTTCCTGGGCAGATTTGTGGAAAATCCTGTAGATTCCTTTAGTTCTACAGTATTTGTAGAATGCTAAGAGCTCTCGGAACTAGGCATTCCCATCTTTATATACCTATAGTTTTGATCAAAATGGTAAATACTAAAAATCTAAAAAGGAATGTTTTTTTTAATCAAGCCATTTAGTAGACTGTTAGACACAGAAAAGTAATGTATGTTAGTATTGCCTACTGTATCCATTTAATATTTGGATAGGCTGCACCCCATTCTAATCAAACACACTGTTATACATGTGTGAAATAATGTTTTCTGTCAAACAATTCTTTGTAACAGGATGTGAGGTCACAGCCAACCTAAGCTAAGTTTTTAGCCTCCAAACCTCCATTTCTGTCCTTCTTTTGAATTTATTATTCTTATCAATTAATAGAAACATGGAGGATTCTAAGAGAAAGAACGAAATCTAAAATCCAGAAAAACTAAAAATAACAAAAAAGTAGACCACTGCCCTTTCACTACCAGTGCATGTTCTATCAAGCACCTGTCTATTTCAGAAAGCATCAAAGACAACTCACGCCCCATAGATTGGACAACAGGACAGAATCTGTCTGAGAGGCTTGAGTACGTCACACACAATACATTACACCGATAACTTGGGAGAGACTGCAATGTTCCCTAAAGGCAAACGAATCGTTGCTCCTGAACGTGTGGTTCTCTGTGGCTCAGTTGGTAGAGCACAGCGTTGGCAACGCTTAGGTTGTGGGTTCAATCCCCACTAGGGCCACACATACTGAAAATGTATGCATTCACTACTGTAAGTCGCTTTGGATAAAAGCGTCTGCTAAATGGCGTATATTATATTATATTAACTCCGCAGAGTCTAACACATAGCGCCTCGTGGGATTTCTGTCTCCACCATCCTCGCTTTACCACCGAAGAGGAGAGAGAAACAGCCCCTGCACAGTGAGCCTGCCTCCCTGAAGCCAGAGGCTACCAGGGCAATGTGCTGTCCTCAGCAACTTCACTTCCAGCCTATTCGGGCCTGCGAGATGATCATTACGGTGGAATTTTTTTCCTTGTGCTTACTGTTCCTCCTCCCATAGCATAGTAAACCTTGAAATACGCAAGCCAGTGAAAAGGAGGAGAAAGAAAGGTGGCGGGGCACTGTATGTGGATGTGCGGGGGTGTGGGTGTGGTGAATATTAAATACAGAGGATGCTGAATATTACTCTAGGGGCTGTTTCCAATGGAATAGAAAACATCTAGCGCTGCGAGACTGCACAAAAAGGTTAGGCCCGGCCTCCCGCGACCGCTGTTACTATGCAGAATTCGAGATAGCGGCCCATCTTCAGTGTTGCATGACAAATACGACTGCAGGGGGAAAAAATAAAACATTCCCCCGATTAACACATTAGCCCAGAAATGCATGTCAACGTACAAAAAGTAATAATATTATGCTGCCGAAATCACTCTCGAAAATACAAAGGCAACAGTGATTTTGTTTAAGTTATTTAAGAGCAGTAAATTATTGTATTTTTTTACAGACTTCTTAGGCTTAACCTAGACTTAATCTTAGCATAGATGTCTAGGTTTTAGGCATATTTTATTCTCTACAAAGTTCAACAAGCAAATACATTCTAAAGACAGTCTAAGCTTAGGATGCATAAATATCAAATAGATGTTCATACATTATGGATTCAAAGTCTAACATTACGCTAAACCACTGCATTCATTTAACCATAAATTTAATTTAGCCATAAATTATTCATTATTTCAAAGTATAAACATAATCATTGTATCTCAGGATACAATTGGCAAGCATATTCCAAGAAACTCATCTAGTAACCAGCCAACCTTGAGGACAGAATTAAAAAGCCTCAATAGATGAGTTATTTTTCCAGTCTTAGATGAGTTATTTTTCCAGCTCAAACAGAAAGAAAGATGTTTCTTTTTAAAGTGAAATATGGTTGTGATCACCACTATGGTGGAAAAAACTATAGATACAAACAGGATTTGATTAAGTCAATACGGCTGTGACTTGACAATTGCAATGCACAAAATATAAAACCTTCTATATAATCTACTGCATGTGTGAACATACTTACACCCTCAGTCATTGTGACTGGTTCTGGGTTTAAATCAAGTCCACCAATTAGCTCACTGGGAAAAAAAACATTGAGTTTATATACGGTCAGTACACCGTTTTATTTCAAATTGTCCCTCCCTAGATGAATCATTAAGAATTCCCATTGTTCAAATTTTTGTAAATGTCTTCCCAGACCGTTTTATAATCTTGGGGACCCATAGAGGCGGGCCTCTTTAAATGTGGCGGTTTTGAAACATAAGGCTGAAACCCAAATTCAAAAGTGGCTTTACTAGAATGACAAACAAAAGGGATTGTTTTGCCAAAGCATACAAGTAATGGAAACAACACAACTGATAAAAAACGAAACATTGAAAACAAAATAGTAACAATTTTATGTAACGATTATTTTACCAAAGTAATGATAATAAAAGAATGTATGAATTGGTGCCCCAGTTGCTCACCCAGGTGTTTTAGTGCTGGGCTGCAATAAAAGCCCGCACCCACACCGGCCCTTGTGGACACCCCCTGCTCTAGTGTCTGATTTGCTTGGGTCTTTACAGCTAATTTGTCCAAGCGTCACTAGTACTTTCCGCTTGACTGACCCGAGAAAGTAGAGAACTGCCCCCCCCAATTAAATAGAAAGTGGCTTGCTAATCCTCATTCAGGTCCAGGGTGATCGCAGCTCCCCCAAGTGCATCATACACCACATTTCCGTTTTGACTTCTCAGAAACAAGAACCTCTGGCAAGAAGGGTCACGTTGACTCATATTTTAAAAATAATCAAGAGGCCTGTGTTTCGCCCCCAGCACAGGTCAAAAAGGGGCTGGGTCCCCCGCCACACCCCCTGAGTGTCGTGCACTCTGAATGCACCTTCGCACGACAACAATAAATGGAGTGACTCAGACCTAGGGTCCCATCGTGGCCTCGGGACACAGGATGAGTCATGTTTCTGGGAAGGAGGCCTCCTACAAGAAGGCCAGCTCTTGTGTTTTTATATTCCAGGAAACACCCGAAACACTAGATTTACGAATGTTTTCAAATTCAGAGGCATTCGTGAAGTTGGGGGCAGGGGGTGGAGTGGGAAAAAACGACACAAATGCCACAAACTATGCTAAAACTGCAAATCCACAACCACCAGCACAAGATCAGTGGTGCACCTGTTCACAGTCCAGCTCTCCCATTGTCTAGTATGGTGGATATCTACTGTCCACTGTGACACTTTGAATGTGCAGCATTCCACTGTAGTGGGGAAGAGGCTCTTTGTACATACTTCACATTCTCTCTCCCCCCCGACCTGTCCATAAGTTAGGAGGCTCTTTGTACCCGCTGCACTGGAATATGACACCAGGAATCTACCCGTGTCATGGGAAATAACTCTCAAGTGTTACTCTCATTGTCTCTGCACTGATGCGGCTGCTGGCACGGCTGTGATGCCATCGATTTCTGCGGAAACAGTACTATCTCATCAGTGTTTGACAAAAAGACACTGAAACTTTGACTAGCACTATATTTGAGGAGTCCCACATGAGAGGTAAATAAGGCCTTCATAAGTACCACACAACACCATCATTACTGCATAAATATCCATTAACGCTTGTGCCAACAGACATAGACTATAACTGGGAAGGCAATGTTACTGTACATGTCATAAGTAACCATGACCTTTTGATAAGATTTACTCTGTTATGCTCTTGTAATTTATGATATAAATGGTGACACAGTACAGCCTATGCAAGTCTATATCTGTTGGCGCGTTTATGAATGTTTATGTAGTGTTTATGTAGATGCTACAGGTGCTTATGAAGGCTTTATGCAGCTCATATATAGGATCCTTCAGAAAGTGTTATCAAATGTTTTAAAGAGTCATCCTTTCACTACAATGATTTCTGTGAATGAATACTCCAGATTGACATCCCAGGTGTCTGCAAATTTTGGAGAAACATGCTTTTCGATATGTCTCTTCAGGATGAATTCTATTTGGTATCATCACTGTATGAGGATATGGCATGTAATGATGCGATGCCATATTATACTGTTTTAATATCAGAAAGGCCTCAGGGCCCTTCCCTAGCTCTATTCCAGCAGTACTGAGGAATGCTCTGCAAACTGGGGGTGACAGAGCAACAGTATGGGGGACTTGCCAGCGCTGTTTATAGGCTGTAGCCAGGAACTCACGGCTTTTCAGAGCTCCATGTGACTCCTGATATAGTGCTCATCTCAGAAATCAATCAGGTCCAGTCAATAGAGGAGCCAAGTCCTGACAGGGACACTAGGAAGACAGCATGCATCACCTCCTGCTGCCCTCCTCTCTCCCTACACTCTTGGCACTCCTCCTCTCTCCCCCACCCCTGCCTCTCTCAGCACTCCTACTCTCCCCCTGCACTCTCTCTCTCCCTGAAAGAACTGTGTTTGACTACCACATCACAGTGAGAGAGGGCACGGGCCCAGATGAGGGCACGTGTGACGGACTATGACTGTAAGTCAGCAGTGGTGGATGGTGCCACTCTGTGCAGTGTGAGAGGACACGGTATCACTTGAACAAGGCACCCAGTGCAACCACCGCCTGACCGGCAGTGGTGCTGCGTTGGAACATGACATGCTGCCAGCCACGAGCGGTGAACTCCTCCATGCGGGCAGCCCCACCTCCGAAGACCTCAGCTTTTCATTATGTAATCCAGCCGTGGTGTCCCATGCCTCTCCCCTCACCCGTAAGGTTAGGGGTTCATTAGTGCTAACAGGTGTGCATGGCTACCAAAATAAACGGAGGAAATTATTCCACCCCACTGAGGGGAACCGCTGGTCTGCGAGTGTGTGAGAGTTGGTGGTTGGCAGGGTGTTAGGGCAGAAATGTCTAATTTGGAGGGGGAGACTGAAATTGGGGGAAGGGCGGGGGGCTGTCCAAATTTAGGGCATTACCAAACACACTGAGCACGAAGCATCATATCAATTTAGCTAAAATAATCCACATTAAAAAAATCTTGCTTGGAGAACCGAATCAGCTGAAAGTATTTTCAGCGTATGTCAGTGTTTCAGACTTAAGCTAAATGCAAAACTGAAATGCCAAAACAAGGTCTATGTTTGTAGAATAATTCCCCACTACTCTTTGGCGATCAGAAAAAGACGTCTGTTGTGTGCGGCGTCTGAGTGTCAGAGAGGGAAGCGATCTGTGGAGGCGGACGGGCGACAGCAGCCTCCACTCTCTCTGTCTGAGAGCTGAATAATTGATAGTGTTTCAGTGGAGAAACTCCACTGTCGGGTGCGGGCCGAACACAGAGAGAGAGAGCACTCGCCAGCGTCATCATGAAATATTTACAAGGCAGTGTTTAAAAGGCATAAGACTACAAGGTATTCAGCCGTGACCTTCTTTTCTATCCACTGACGGCCCGACGTGGGGGCGGGAGGAGCGTCTCCCTCCCTACCGTTCTGGAATTGTGCGGTGGGTGCTGCACTTCCACGGTAGCGTTAAGCCAAAAGCCTTGTTGCGTTTGATTGCCTCACAGCCATTTGAAAGCCCCAGATACTCCATCCCACACATCCTACCCTCCTTCACCCTTTTATTG
The DNA here is from genome assembly GCA_029706075.1 of Aldrovandia affinis. NCBI lineage: Eukaryota > Metazoa > Chordata > Actinopteri > Notacanthiformes > Halosauridae > Aldrovandia > Aldrovandia affinis. Next base: position 680,532 of record JAINUG010000313.1, read on the forward strand.
GCTACCCGGACCCGCGCTTTCAGATTCACTTCTTACAACTGTTATAGATTAGCCTCAGTCTCGTAAAAGGCAGACTGCTAAAACCTTCTGGAAGCCAACCCAGCAGGAGTCAAGTGGCACAGGGGAAATGCACTACTACCCCGGGGGGGGTGCGCCTCTACACAAGAAGAATCTGAATATTCAAGCTCTTTATCCAAGGTGGGGTGCGGCAAGGCGGTAGATGTCTCAAACTGCGGAACACGGAACCCAATCATGATGCTGAATCTCACTCAACCTTGGGGTCTCTTGTGCGAATCACAGAAAAGCTTTCGGGGAGATTGTGTTTTTTCTTTCTTTCCGTCGTCCGGCTCACTGAGCAATTTCAGCGTGCAACGTTTGACCTAATTGTGTCAGCATCCCGCCCAGCGTCGGTGAAATTTGGAGTAATAACAGAGTGCCATTGGGAATAAGATGTTAAACCCGACTGGGCTGTGGGATGTCGGGTTTATAATGCTCTCACACTGAAAGAGAGAGTGTGTGGGCGGGAGACGTGTTTCTAATCATAATCAACTAATTTTACACGTCGAATGTATTATTTGTATTTCCCCAGCGTTTAAGGCAACCACAGGATGGTGTCGTTCATTGGTCTCACTCAAAGCAGAAAAAAACACTTCAAATAAATATCTGAAGGCTCCATTGAAATAACAGGTGTTTCACTATATTCATATTTGTTTTGTAACAATTTTTCTGTCAATCCGGAATCATCAAGTGTGCCTCCGGCCACTGCTGTGCCACCCGCATGTGCGCAAGGAGCACTGCAACTGAAGTGGAATGCTCTTTTCCAATGAACACCCCCTCCCCATGGGGCAGTGATTATTTTACACCTTACAGGCCATACAGTGCTGCAAGAGCACCTAGGTGTATCTCTCACTGATTACGACTGGTTCCCTGTGGGCGTCTGCTGTGTCATTGGGAGGTCATGCAGTGCTAACCTGGGGGAGCCTAACCAACCTAAACCCGCCCGAGTCCTGATGGGACAAATCCAACTGTGTTTGTCCTGTCTGACACTCCAACACCACGCAAGACAGCGTTTAGCAGACGCTTTGGATAAAAGCGTCCGCTAAATGGCATATGTGTCCCACTGCTCAGGAAATAGTTGGCCCAGGCCAAAACATGTGATGCCTGGGCTATAGGGCACAGCCTGCCATCATAATGAGTGCATTTACCAACTGAGCCACCCTTGATCTACTACAGTGGGTATAACCCCCTTTGGCATTTTTCACATTTTATTTTCTTACTTCGTGGAATCTAAACGGGTTTCATTGGGATTTCTTGCCACTGATCAACATAAAATACTCCAATAAACACATCCAATAAAAAACAGACCTCTTTTGGGGGTGAATACTTTTTATACCCACCGTATATGTATGCATGTATGTAAACACATGCCATCCCTGCCCCTGGCCATTGACTTCAACCAAATTGGTTATGGTTCCTGCATAGCTGGAGAGCAACGGCTTACTTACAGTGATTGGCAAGCTTCAGAACAAGTCATCGATGAATTATAAAGACATTCCCCCTGTGCCCCCAGCCTCAGGGGGTCAATGGGGACACATCTGCAACAATTCTCAATCAGGTTCCAGCGCATTGTCTGAGTTCCCCCCCCCCCCCAATAACCAACAACCTCTAACATAAAAAAGACAATTATGGGCAATTAAGAGATTAGAGGCCTTTACAAAAACATTCTCCTGATTAAAGGTCTGACCACTAGATATTTCCAATGATAACCTTTCAAACTCTGTTGTGTAAAAGGAATGGTTGGTGATAGTTTATGCCTACAGCAGTGCATCAGCATTACGTTCCATTCAATTAGGCCTTTACTTAACTGATGTAGTAATCCGGGGTGACTTGAATTACTTCCATTTTTACATGGCTGGAAGTGACTCACGTTAAATGTTTGATGGTACAACGGCATATTGTTGAGTTAAACTTGTACAAGATCCGTCCTAAACCAATACACCACACAGCTGCCAAATGTCTCAACTTTTAATGACTTCATCTGACCCTCACCTGCAGTTAACTTTCATTACAAACACACTGGGTCTCATTCACGAACAGTGCGTACGCACAGATCTGTGCGTAAAGCCTATGATCGATCTGACGCAAACTGTTCTTGGTTTAAAGCGTTCTTAGAGTACAAAACGGATTTGCTACTGCCCTAGACCAGTCATACACACGCATATGTTTACAGAAAACGACCCGACCTGCTTGTAACTCGATTGTGATCAAAAGTATGAATTCTTGTATATATACGATAACAAAATCATTGCGTTATTTGTAATATCACTGTATAACACAACACAATTTTGTGCACGTTATCAAACGTCCACATTATGTTGTTGATAGCGTTATGTATTTAGCCTACAGTAAGGCTGAGAAAATGTATTAAAAATTCGGGAGTTATAAAGGAAAATCAATAACTTCTCGTTATTGATAAGTGAACAACCGTATCGGGATGTGTGTGTCAAATTATTTTCAATTATTCTATGAAATCATGATATAACACTGGTATGAATCCTGCACGCATGGCAGTCTTTTTCGGCACAATTTTAGAGATAGCCAGCCATTTCATCTGAGACACGTAAAAACTCTGACCTACACTACTTGTCAAAAGTTTTAGAACACCCCCATTTTCCAGTTTTTACTGAAATTTAAGCAATTCAAGTCCAGTGAAGAACCTGAAATGGTACAAAGGGAAGCGGTAAACTGCCAGAACTGAAATATAATGTAAATTTCAGAGTTATAAAAAAAAGGTCCTTTTCAGGGAACAAGTAATGGGTTAACGTGGGTTAACAGTCACTCTGTGCAAGTCGCCGACTCTGGATCCAGCAAAAGAGCCCCAGACCATCACGCTTCCTCCTCCATGTTTGACAGTTGGTGTCACACACTGAGGATCCTTTCGCCTACTCGACGGCATACAAAAACCTTTCAAAATTTCAAGATTTCTATTTTTGATTAATCGGTCCATAACACCTTCTTTCCAGTCTTCAGTAGTCCACTGGCAGTGCTTCATGGCCCAGGCAAGCCTCTTTTTCTTATTTTGCCATCTTAGCAATGGCTTTCTTACTGCCACTCGACCTGTCAAACCTGCAGCTCGAAGTCTTCTCTTCACAGTTGAAACTGAGACTTCCTTACTTCGACCAGTGTTAAGCTGTGCTTGAAGCTGTTGTCCTGTGAGCCACGTATCACGCAAGCTGTTGACTCCAGGAAACTTGTCTTCTGATTTTGTTGTGGCTTTGGGTCTGCCAGACCTCTTCCTGGCAGAGTATCCTCTAGTTTCCAAGTGCCTTTTGATGGTGTAGGAAACTACTCACTGCCAAGTAGTGCAGCTGGCAGTTTATCGCTGACCTTTGTACCATTTCAGGTTATTCACTGGAACTGCTTAAATTTCAGTAAAAACTGGAAAATGGGGGTGTTCTAAAACTTTAGACCAGTAGTGTATGTGCACTGGTTTTTGTTATGTTCAAAATTAAACGTTCACTGTGAAAAGTGATTTTTCTCAGTAGGAAACAGATACATATTCATGTTAATTTAGTTTAGTTTAATATCTCCACAAGTTATCTTTAATTATGTACTCCATTTTATTGTGGTGAAAGTAAATCTCATAACATGCTCTGAGCAAGCCATGGTGCTTGCTCTTCATTAGACATGAAGACATTTCCAGTTCACTATCAACGTGTTTATTAACAATATTAACTACATTTCACTGATGCACTTGTGATGCTCTGCATGCATGACCAAATGTCCTGCATTTTGACTTCTTGTCCCGCATCCCACAGGGACGGACGTTGCCCAGCATAAAAAAATATATCCATTATGTTATTATTTGATTAAGTAATATCCGTCAATCATAGCCAAACTAGAGCCCATTGTCTATTTTTAACATCTGTCCCTTGAACAAATTTGGGACAGTTGCCTCAGTTAAAATTACTTTGTTGTTTAATTGATTGTTCTAGGCCTCCTTGAACAACAAAATGGCCTTTAATCATCAAATGCCTGTCTATTGTATGAATTTATTTAAGGGGCTCCAATGGATAGAGAATAACTTGCAGAAACACCTTTGCTTGTACCCTTCTCTTAAAATAAGTGTGCACAGCCTGCAGTAACCCAAATCTGTACCAAGGAAGGACCAGCACATGTTGATGTCAAAATCAGTAGCCAATTAACAGACCAGAAGTTCAATCATACCTAATTAATGGACAACTCAACTGGAACGACATCCAGAATGCATAGTGTGACCCCAGGACAAGGGCTGAGAAACACTGAGCGGTCTCTTATCAACATATCTGTGCTGTGACTATGCGCGGTACTCACGAGTATATATCCAATTACAGTATTATGTGTTTAAGCATGTATATGTCAAATTGAAACTATCAGGAGACAAGTTGCACAAACCACGTTTTGTTTTTAGTTAGGAGAGTGAGGCTTTATGAATCCCATAATGGGTGGAGCTACCATGTGCTGTTAATCACTGAGTTGTATGAACAAATGTAATGTCTTTGCTCTCCACAGCAAACCTGCTGTAATTGGTTAAAATCTGTGAATCATTGATAACACATGATAGCATCATCATTCATTTTGTGGTTCATGAAGTCTAAATCTCCCGTCACTTCTTTTTGGTACATTCAAGGAGAAGCATCACACTATCAAATCATCACACCAAGAAATTTGGTCATGGTAATACATTTTTCATTTATGAAATAAGCTGTGACTGTAATAAAATAGTGCAATTAAAAAACAAATGCAACATTAAAACACTGTTTACTTTATCCAAGTTTATTTGCTAGCTACACATAGCTAAAAAATCATACCCACATCCCGAGGTGGCGACACATACTATCACTCTCCTGATTTAGAAACTTGGGTGGCTCGTTGGCCCATACTCCCAATGATTCCACAGATTGAAATTGTAACAAACTCATACAGTGTGACAGCCACGTGACAGCCACACTCCCGGTAACAGTCACTGCCAATTTTCAAAAATTGCAGGGCCACTTTCTAAAATGTAGTCCTTCATATTAATGTGCATTTCTTTTCTTTTCTTTTTGGTGCAGAAAAACGGACGATCTAATCCTGAGGGCGTGTCGCCACCTGGCTAACCTTTCAGGAAAGCAGAGCTCTGGCCTCAAAAAGGGTGGAGTGCTGAACCTTTGTAAGCAGAGGGTACAAACCCCCAGGCTGGGATGACCTTCTGGGAAGAGCAGAGGAAGTCATTAAGACCCATCCAAGTTAGGCTTGAGGTAACAGACAAGCCAAGACTGGCACGCAAGAAAATGAATTGTATCCCATTCCAGAGGAACATTTCTTTGAGATGCTGTGAGAGGGAAGCCTGTGCTTTGCTTTAGGAAGTGGCTCTCTTTGATCCTTTCTGAAAGGTGCTGTCCTGTCTGCCCTGCCACCTGGGGGGCACTAGGTGGGTAGGTGAGGGTGGTAACTGTACGGACAGAAAAGGAATGTAACCAATAAAACCCCCTTACTGTTTTTCCTTACATTTGCAATGTCTCCCTCGCTGTTCATTAGGGACTGTGTGGAAATGGCATCACCAGAACCAGAATGGCCCCCAGCTCAGAGGTCAAACCCGTTCAGACCCAGGCCACAGTCCCCAAGACAGACTATGTCCAAACATGTGAGAGATACTAAAGTCTATCAGGAGGAGCTGCACTTCAATTCAGTGAATGATTGGATGACACCCCCAGCACACAGCTGACCAGTAAGACTGTCACTGAAGAGAGCATTTTTTGCAACATTTCCCTGTGTTTTAATGTATGCTAGTCACCACCATAGACATTACAAGAACGTGATTTGTCTTAAGTTGTGGTTGACTTCATTGGCTTTAATTTATTTCATTTCTTTTGGCTTAATAAAGTCATTTATCTTGAACACCTTTCAAATGCGAGATCACTATATGAGAGATCAATCGATTGAGCAGACTAAACGTTATAACTGGGTGTATGCCTGTGAAGTGTGATCCACTTGAGATCTATAAACAACCCATATTCCCTGGATTCGAATAAAAACAACTCAACGTATCCCTTCTCCGGCAAGGAAACGCGCTGCAGCCATGACTACTCCGGCAGCAGTGATCCCTAGACTACAGTCTGCTCTCGCAGCACACACTGCCGTCGAGGTCTACACAAGCTCTGGCCTCGACCGCAGTGGATACGGAAGAAACAAAGGCACGTCCGAATATTTGTCACAACCATTTTTATGTAACAAATTAAAGCTTACATGTGCGTCCACATGATTCCTGAGTGCAGAATGCAAAGCAGGCAGACCACATCATATTTAAAGATGGTGTCTGTCTTCTCTCACCTCATCTGTAGCATGCATAATACAGCGTGCTTTCCCAGTGATGTGAAATGTGTTTTGAAGCTATGATACGCCTTGGCTCAGACAGCAGTGTGCTTGGTAAAACTGGATTGCCCGAGGCTTTCTGTATTCCACATTGATTTGTACTGCATTACTTTCCTCGGCAATATAAATATGATTATTCATACTTGTAGGGGACGTTATAAAAACGCTAATTACATAGCTCATGCAACTTCCATTTTTAAAACATTTTACACTGGCAATTCTAATTCAACGTTCTCATGCCTGTCGAGCTACTTTCAAGAGGCAACGGGTTAATTGATCGGTGGAGCCATGTGTTAAGACTTGGTTTCGTAGAGACCGCAATTTAATTATTAAACTGCAGAGCGCAGCCTATAAGATGCCGTTCTGTCAGCAGTGTTATTTGAGTTTTTGTGGACAACTTGTTTTTCTCGATGTATGTATCGCAGTGTTGACAAAATAACCACTGGTCCACTGGATTCACTTACGTTCGAATCGAGAAACGCACAGGTAGCGTCTGGAGATGAATTTCACAAGAGCTTGCTATTTAGACTACGAATGAATGAGAAGAACCATCACGCGTTTCTATCAAACTTAATTATTATTTTATTCAGTCACCATTCTACTGCAATGCCAATTCGAATGTCCATTTAATATTAATGCAGCTACGGTGATTCCACGAGAAAAATAAGTCCTTCGTCGATGTATTTGACCACGAATTCATATCAGGAAGAGAAACCTGTCGCTTTCGGACTAGGTCTCACACCTGCAGCATTTGCTTTCGCGATTGCCGATATTAATGAGCACCAAGTGAGGCGACTGTAGACACCGGTACCATATCCGTGTATAGCCTACCCTGTATATCGAGCTTCCAAATAGACAAGTTATTTTCTGGGTACTGTGTCTGTGACTAATAATATGAAGCCAGAATCGGATGCTTATATGATGCAGGGGAACGAATTCGGTCGTGTCACATCGATTTGTCTCCAGCAAAGGCTGACCCGTTCAGCATGTTTCTGAGCCGAACCCAAATTAAATTAAAACTTAAAAACTAGCAAGCTATCACATATGAAACCAAAAATCGCACACACACACAGAAATACATTTTCTCTAGGCTGTATCTGATACTCACGAACTGCCTCCTGCTTCGGGTCTAGCCCGCTGGCGGTCTGCTGAATTCTGCCAATTTTGTTTTGCAGAACCCAAACCCGCTGGTTCGTGGATATGATCTCGTTCTCCAGCTCCTGAAACATTGAGCAGGCGTGCTTGGCCAGGTCGGAGAGCTGCCGCAGGGTCCGGGAAAGTGACACATTGTTGATCGAACACAAATCCTCAAAAAGCAAACCCTCGTTGGGAATCGCGTGCCTGCACAGTAACTGGGGTTCCACGATCCTTTTGGCAAATGGCATTTTGCATCTAAAAACCCCAATCCCACCCGCCCCAAAAAATCTAATCAGATCCAAGAAAACAGCCGTTCAGGTTCTTGACCCCTTCAATCCAAATTTCCCGATTTCAGGTGAAAATCCTCCATCCTTTCACTCTCTCACTGTAAAGATCACACACAGCGTGAAAGCAAAGCAGCCTTCTCCCCGACTCGGACTTTCGGTGCTCTGTACATCAGTTGCCTATCGGTGCTATTTTTTTCAATGCATGAAAGTAGAGGTGGTTTTTAAAAAAATGGGCTCGTGAAAACGTGGAGTGGATTCCACGAATCGTGTGTATCTGGAATAGGATTCCTTCACGTAGCAGACAGCGTGGAGTCAATAAAGCGCCGAGTGCTTGTCAAACGAGTACGTAGAAGACTATGGTAGGAGAGTAGGAAACTAGGCTGCAGTATCTGGTAGCCTAATCTTTGAAACAAAAAGCAAATTTCTGCTTCAAATAGGCTAGGTTACCAAAATGTATTGAATTGAATCAATTAAATGAATTAATTAAGTGTTTAGCCTACATGTGATTTGCCCACAACTTTAGCTTTATTTAAATTAAACGTATCTATATACACATAGATGAGCAATTATAATGATTCGAATTATAATTTTGATGATTATGGTGATTATGATGATGATTTTGACGATTCTAATAATAATAAAAAATAATATTAGGCTACTACTAATAATCATCATCATCATCATGTAGCAGATGAGCTCTGGTACGTGAGCGTGATTAGTTCGTCGAATTAAGAGACTTGAGTCTTTTGTCGCGTCGAGATCTGTCGGTTCGAAACTAGCACAGAACCAACTCCGTTACAATCATATGCTGCATATATGAAAATATGAATATAATTTCAAGTCAAGCTAAGTTGACTACCTACCCTAAGTCTACCTGACTTTTTTGCTCATGGTAATGTCCCCTTTTTCCGTCCCATGGTTCTTTGCTGTCTATCCCACACAGAGGCCTGTCAGGTGATCTGGTCTAGTTTTATTCACCGGATAAATCGAAATTCATAGATCAACGAGATGATCAGCAGAGGTGAGAGCATAAACTGTTCCGGTGTGTGGCAGAACTGCTACGGCACCACTGCGGAACTTAAGAAAATAAGAGGCGACTTAAAGGTCTATCGCGAATGGCTTCGCGCAGACTGGACTAGTGTCAGGTGCAGCCCGTTTTGTCTTTTGTGAAAAATGGGTGCCTCTAGTACTACGCATCTGTGGGGCAAGAAATTACCCATACGCATCCATGCAGGCAACGCAAGCACAGTATGTATTTCCAACCCATGAGCCTCTCTACAGAGAGAAATATAGGGATGATGTGTGATGAGGTACTGCACCGTGATCTGCATTTCACTTTTGTAATACTTTTTTGCCGAGTTGCTATATTATGGAGGATCGTGGATGCCCTTCGACAACACACCTTGCATTTGTGTGCATTGATCAGTGTAACAGGAGTCGTTATACACTGTTATGTTTGTGGAGCAATCAAATGAAATAGGGGAACTCGGCTTCAAACCTGATGACAGCAAAGAGTAGGCTATTCGAACTCTTAACAACTTGTGGAAATAAGTTGTAACGAAAGACATACATAATTGAGTGGAATATATTAACATTATTCTGTATAACTGACATATATGGTACTATCTATTTGATACTTCCACTCATGAAGCTGAATGGACATGATCTCATTGAGCTGTCCTTCGGATATCCACTACGTTATGGTTTTATTCAAAGAAAACGCAACGCTGCACATTGACTGCACGCTACACAGATTACTCAAATTACAAAGATTCTAAAGCTCCCTCTAGTGGTACATTTAATAACTTCAATCGGAATTCCTAATATCTCAAACCATCTGCCGCAAAGGTGGAGTGGGTGACAGCGGGTAAAACAGTCGTACAGTATAAAGCCTCAACCTCAATGATTTTGTCGATTTCTAATCCGAGACTAATGGATGACCATCAGCCATTTCCTCAATGCGTAGATTGAGGTGGAATTTAGAACAACACGAAAATATTTCTGATGATGCCCTGTAATAATAAGAGTCAATAATTTGGAGGTGTGCGTGACAATGACTATTCTGCTGAAAATACCCAGTTTAATTGTCAGTGTAGGAGAGTGAGCACCAAAATACAAACCAAAAATTCCTCCACACACATACTCACAGACACAGAGACACTTCACGCACACCCCCCAACCCCCACGCACAAACACACACACACTCATAAACACACCTCATGCAGCCACACAGATATACACACACATACACTCACAAAACACTCACATATGTGCACACACATATGCACATGCAGAACCCCACATATACACATGAAGAAATGTGCACACAAACATGTGACCACACACATATATATGCATGCATACAGACATAAATGTACAAACACACACACATTGTGCAAGCCCACATACGAATACTTGCACACACACGCAACACACACAGCCCATAACATGCAGCTGCCATGGAGAAATCAAACCACACAGCATTTAGTAGTATTTTTAGTTTAGCCCGTGGCTCCCCCTCATACCCGCCCCTGCCAAACCGTCTCATTTTAGGGACACGTAACCCCACCTTGTTTTCTCCTGCAACAACAATCTCCTGCGGAGATGAGAATCTTGATGAACGTGAGCAGCAGTTAGGGAGACACAGTCTGTGGGGCAGGCAGACACCACAGTGTGGCATATGCTAACAAACGTGTCGACATATATCCTGCAGAAGGACCACCGATCAGAGCCTTGGCGTGGCAGGAAGAGGACCAGAATGTGTGTCTTTGTGAGGGAGGCATCTGCCAGATTCCCAACCCTCCTCCCTCCTCTCATTCAGGGAGACATCAGCCCTGACTTAATGCTCTCAGACAGGTCTCTGGGAATAGTTTGAGCCATAGGGTTCCTAAACCTTTTTTTTCATTGGGTACCCTTTTCCGTACCAACCAATATTATGTGTACCCCTACCAAACAACCTGTAGATTATTTAATGCTCATTTAGTGGTGGTTATAATACATTTAATAATAATCATCATCATCATAATAATAACAATATATATATGATTATGATGATGATGATGATGATGATTTTTGTTATTATTATTCTTATTAATAATAATACTAATAATTCTTATTATTAAATGCAAGTAGGAAAAAAAAAGGTAAATGTTTTATGATCCGAGGGCTTAGAAATGTCTCATCAGCACACATGCAGTCAAATGATTAGGCCAGGCTAGTTTTGATCAGTTTGGAGATTGTGGATAGTTCATGCAGTAGGAACCTTTCAGTAATGCTGGAACAGAGTCTGAGCAAACAGTTCTCATGCTCTGTTAAAAATGTCATGTTCATTCTGAACAGAGTCTCTCTGAAAAAGTTTCAGACAGACTCTGTTCAGAATGAACATGACATCAACATTGAACATTACCAGAGCTGCATTTAAAAAAATAAAATAATAATAATAATTCAAATAACATTATAATAATAATCATCATTATTTTGTAAGTGTTGTTCATGAATAGTACTGCACACATACATTTAATGGTAAATATACTTTAACAACACTAAATGAAAAATGATTCATATATGGTTTGAACGGCTGACAGGAGCTGTTGAGTCAGTGATAACGGGAACTGGGGTGTGGGGCGGGGTGTCCCCTAATCAGATAAGACTCTGTGATTGATCTCCCCGGATTCTTCTGGAAGAGAAAGAGTCCTGAGGAAATGTGAACCGAGCGGGACTTGGAGGTGACCAGGATGGGAGGCAGCTTCCTGTAGGATGGTGGGTGGACCCTGATTGTGTGTCGGCAAAGGGGAGAGTTTTTCGGCCACTGTGCATCAGATCCATAACCGCTGGTTAGGCCAAGAGTGCTGGGGCTGGTTTAGAATGGTTGCCATGTGGGCTGTCCCTCTGGGGGTTGGGTTTATGGGTGGGTGTAATGTGAAAAGGTGGGATATAGCATCCATCCCTGTTGTTATTTCTGGCACAGAATTTATTTCTGGTTTGGTTATGTCCTGAGAATGGAGCTCCCTTGACTTACTTGCCCTGCGCTGTTGTGTCTCTGCAACAGCACAGCTGCCCATTGGAATCTGGCAGCAGGACGTGCATGCTAATGTGAGCCCTCCTGAGTTGCCGGAGGTCGTTGCAGTGATAGAACAATTATTATTGGGCATTCCAACTTGAAGAATAGGGAATAAAAAGTTGGTCAAAATAGGGTACCTTAGGGGGTGGCAGATAGCGTAGCGGTCTAACGCGCCTGTATTTGGCTGGTTCTGTACGAGTGTGAGCTGCCTATCAGGGATGCGGTTCGAAACCCATCTCTGCCAGACCGGCCCTGGCCGTTCACCCCGATCGGGGTGGCATTTGGCTATCCGCTCCTAAGGGAGGGGGGAGGATGGTAGTCACAAACTCGCTGTGAAGCACGTAAGGGTGTGTCCAGAAAGGAGGCCGGTGAGTTTAGTCTCGAAGGAGGCGGATCAACGCCGGCCTCGGAGAGTATCTTACCCCGTAGAGACAGGCGGTGAGTTCGTGGGGGAGGGTTAAATAAATAGAGGGTATAATTGGCTTCCAAATTGGGGAGAAAAAGGGGAAAAATCTGAAACAAAATGTATTAAAAAAAAATTGGGTACTTTATTTACATGAACAACACATACTGGACCAAAACACCTCTTTAGGTGGGGATGTGTAAAGAAAATCTGCTGTCGCCACTATAGAAAACACCAGAATAGGAAATAAGGAAATTAAATGCTGTGTGGGAGACATGCTTTCAGGTGATGGAGGATTTTAGAAGGTTCATTTCTTTAGCAGTCTTATACAGAACAGTCTCCCAGAAGCAGACTGAACTGAGATTGAACCCTGGGAAACATGCCAGCAGGATATTGGTGCCTGTTAATTGTGTACTGGCAGCTGAAAGAGAGTGTGTGCACACAGAACCATGTGACAAAAAGCCCCTCTTTACATGATTCTCTACTGGTAAGGCAGAGGAAAATATTAAATATGAATCAGTTGATGGGTCTGTGCGTTCTGTACATGTGTGTTGGAGGAGGGTATAGTATGTGTGTGTATGTATATACAGTATATATATATTTATTAGGGTGGGTGATAAAAACATGAAGTTGTCACACTTATTTTTTAACGTATTTGTTTATACTGCCAGGTTTTCTCATTAAGTGGATCAAAATTGTAAGTGAGCAAACGCGTGTGACAACTTCATGTTTTTTTGACGCACCCTAATATATATATATACTGTATATATATATACACATATATATATATACTGTATATATATATACACCTCTTTCATCATTGGCCAGTACTGGTACTCCAATTCTGTGGAGAGATGGAGAGAGGTAGAGGTGCCCTTTTTAGGGCCTCCTCCGACACACACACATGCTGCTCTGAACATCCCAGCTGGGCACCTCTCTCTGCAGGCCCAGAAACCATGTTGAGGTGATCTCTCTCTTTCTTTCTCTGTCTTGGGCAGGTCAGGGCAAGATCATGGGGACTTCCAGGGGGCTTATAGTGAAGGAGTGACAGGCCTGTGGCATAGACTGCCACCTGCACCATTTTACAGCCACTTGGGGGTCTGATATAAGAGGTCCAACGCATGTGAACTTTGTCTGGTCTGGACAGCACTGGATTTGGACTGCTGCTCTGTGCCTGCTGGTACAGAAGAGGGGGCAGGGCCTGGTGGATGTTACCTGGTGGAGTGAGGACATTCCATCTGTAAGCAGTCCAGAGACTGTTATACCAGTGGACTCAGTTAGACACACACTGCATGCATGCTTCTGCGAAAGGCTGGTCGCCTAGGCCTGGATAAGAAGCTGTTCCTGTTGCAGCTGGATGAGGCTGATCTGACAGACCACACTACCGGGCTTTCATGGTTGAAAGGACGACCATTGACCAATGGACTAATGGATGTGAGTACATGCTCCCCTCGGTGCATGTCAGTGCTGCTGTTGGGGAGTGGCAGTAGAGCGAGGGGCTAATGCTCTTTTTCAACACCAGAGCTGGGGGATTTCAGAATCAGAATCAGAATCAGAAAAACTTTTATTGCCAAGTACACAAGTATACAAGGAATTTGCCTTGGTGAGGTAGGTGCATAAAAACACTGAACAAGACAATAAAGAAACCAACAAGACATTCACAGGATACAAACACTACAAGGCACAAATAATAAATAAATATTTAAAAGTATACATGGTAGGAGCTATGTGTGCATGTATGTACAAATGAATGAGTGCGTCCAGCAGGATGAGGAAGGCCGAGGGGGGTGAGTGATAGTCCCTGAGTCAGTGAGAGGCAGGGGCATGTTTGTGAGCCCCACTGCCTTAGGGAAAAAAACTGTTCAGATGGCGCGAGGTTTTGGTTTTGATAGACCGTAGCCTTCTGCCGGATGGAAGACTTTGGAAGAGGTGGTGACCGGGATGAGAAGGATCAGCGATGATCTTTCCTGCTCTCTTCCTGGTCCTGGAGTGGTACAGGTCCAGGAGAGACGGCAGGTTGCAGCCGATGACCTTCTCGGCTGACCGGATGATCCGCTGCAGTCTGCCTCTGTCCTTGACATTAGAAGCAGCGAACCAGACGGTGATCGATGAGGTGAGGATGGACTCGATGATGGACCTGTAGAACAGCACCATGGTTTTCTGCGGCATGTTGAGTTTCTTCAGCTGCCGCAGGAAGAACAGCCTCTGCTGGGCCTTCTTGGTGATGGCAGTGATGTTCTCTGCCCACTTGAGGTCCTGAGCGATTATTGTCCCCAAGAATCTGAATGACTCCACGATGTTAACTGGAGAGTCACTCATGATAAGGGGGCAGTTGGGGCTGGGGCTCCTCCTAAAATCTACAACCATCTCCACAGTTTTTAGAGCGTTCAACTCTAAGTTGTTCTGGCTGCACCAGGAAGCCAGGTGGTCCACTTCCCTCCTGTAGGCGGACTCATCCCCCTTGGTGATTAGGCCAATGAGGGTTGTGTCATCTGCAAACTTCAGGAGTTTGACATAAGGGTGGCTGGAGGTGCAGCTGTTGGTGTAGAGGGAGAAGAGTAGAGGAGAGAGCACACAGCCTTGTGGGGCTCCAATACTGATGGTCCGGGGCTCGAAACTAGCTTTCCCAGCCTCACATACTGCTTCCTGTCTGTCAGGAAGTCAGTGATCCATCTGCATGTGGGCTCAGGCACGCTCAGCTGGGTCAGTTTGTCCTGGAGAAGCTCTGGAACGATGGTATTGAATGCAGAGCTAAAGTCCACAAACAGGATCCTAGCGTAGGTGCCGGGGGAGTCTAGATGTTGAAGGATGAAGTTGAGTCCCATGTTGACTGCATCGTCTACAGACCTGTTGGCTCTGTAGGCAAACTGCAGTGGGTCTAGGATGGGGTTGGTGATAGTCTTGAGGTGGGCCAGCACGAGGCGCTCAAAGGTCTTCATGACCACAGAAGTCAGGGCTACTGGTCTGTAGTCGTTCAGACCCGTGATCCTCGGCTTCTTGGGGATAGGGATGATGGTTGATGTTTTGAAGCAGGCAGGTACCTTGCATTCATCCAGTGAGATGTTAAAGATGTTTGTGAACACTGGGGCCAGCTCGTCCGCACAGTGCCTCAGTGTAGAGGATGAGACACCATCTGGTCCAGCTGCCTTGCGGGGTTCTGCCTCCTGAATAGCAGGTTGACTTCACTCTCCAAAATGGAGAGAGGTGTGATGGGGGCGGGGGCTGTCTGGAGGTGTCGGGGTCTAGAATAGAAAGGGGGTGTCGCTGTTCTGGCTGGATGAAAGAGATGAAAGAGATGTGATAGCTGTTGGGGGGGGCTGGGTGTGAGAGTCAGAGTCAGGGTCGGAGTCAGGACTGTTCCACTGTCTGTCGAATCTGCAGTAGAATTCATTCAGGTCGTTTGTGAGTCTGAGGTCGTTCATAGAGTGTTTCTAAGCAGTTGCAGTTTCAAAGCAGTTGGGAAGAAAGCGATGTACGTGATGTGTGTGAAAGTGTCACATTCACATTTTCTGGCGGGGGTGAGGTCAACGAGGTGGGCTCAGTTGTTTTGTCCAGACACTTCCCCTAAAGGCTGCTGCTGGTCACTGTATAAGCTTCCGATAGAGAAATGGACAGCTGACCTTCAATGGAGGATCATACATGGGACGATTGCCACAAACAGACATCTGGTGCACCTGGATCCTAGTGTTGTGGAGGGTTGTCCTTCCTGTTTTGCCCCAGAGTCTCGGTACCATCTTTTTTTACAATGTTCTCGTTTAAGGGAGTTGTTTGCAGTGCTCAAAAGGTGTTTCTTGTCCTTAGGGGAGTTTTTTTCTTTTAAACTGTTTATTTTGGGGCCTAACTATTCTGTTAGAAGAATGGGCGTAGTGGTTCTGCAAATTATTTTGTCTGGGGTACCCAAGTTGGCCATTTGGAAAACCCAGAAGAACTGTATCATGGGGCAGGGTTATGTAGATTTGGTGGGCAGAGTATGCATATTATAAGCAGATGGGGAATATTCCCCTGTTAGTACTTGGAGGCTGAAAATTGTCTTGTGTATAGTTGATGGTGCTAGGGTGCTGGCTGACCTTCCAGCAACTATTTTTCTTTATAAGGATGTTGTACTGTGTTGTGTATGTTTTGTGGTTGATGCTGATGCTGGTCTGGGGCTGTGTGTTTAACATTTACATTTAACATTTTAAGCATTTAGCAGACGCTCTTATCCAGAGAGACTTACAAGATGTGCATTTGCATTTTCTGTATTTCTTTCTTTTACAAGGATGTAACATTGTTGTGTACTCCAGGAGGTTTAATTTGGTGAGTAGATGTATAGTTATATATAATGTGTTGGTGTGTGTATTTGGTATGCATTGACCTAAAAGAAGGGACTCTCTCTCACTTTCTTTATCACAAAAGAGCACATACGCAGAAAACAAATCTTTTCTTTCCTGTAAATAGTTGAACAGTGGTGAACAGAACTGAACAAACATGGATCCAAGAGCCATTTTTAATGAAGTCGGTAAAATAATATTTGCTTGTAATTTTGTCCAAATTAAACACATTAATGTACTGCGCACAGAACAGAATATCCTGCAAATTGATTCACTGGACAACATATGTAATAAAACATTTTGACAGCAAAATTAACTTAATCATATCTTAAATTAAGTTTTCAATTTGAATGTGCTCACATGATGGGGTGAAACAGCACTCATTATAGCAGGATTACCTTTAAAAGCTTTTATTGAATTTGCATATCCCCCCAAAATACCCCCAAAATTGTCAGCATACTATCTCCTCTGGCACTGACTGACCACAGGGGTTCTTGAGCGACAGCATTTATTTGCGCCTGCCAGTTGATAGCAACCAAATAAACATACGTAGCTACATAATAATTGGACAGTAGGTAGTGAATATAAAGAGGACTGCATGTTGAGCAGTAGCAGAGAACACAGTCTGCATTCCACCAGACCCGTGATCTTTGCCGGAAAGCAAGCTTCTGCTGCCTTGTTCCACCCCAGGTATAACCACTCAACTCAACTTTACTCCAGCAGAGGTGTTGTATACTCAACAGATAACAAGAATTGGAGAACTGAGAAAACACAGAGACATTGTAAAAGAAAATGAGCATTCATTTATTTGCTTAACTTAACTTCAGCTGAGTAGGGTAGCTACAGTTTTCACAGGCTGTCTACATGGCACGCGCAACTTCTTCCTTTTCCAGGCTGTTGCATCCATACTCAGTCAATCATGCATTGTATCAAATTGGTACCTTATTGGCCAATGGACATAAAGGTCACATTAATCAACCAATGACATAGTTAATTATGTAAACTCAACATTCCTGTTGGTATTAATCCTTAATACACCACAAGTGGCTTCATCCAGGCCTCGAATACATATGAAGTTTCAACTAAGCTTGTTTTTTCAGCAACATTTTAAATGTTGATTTAACATTTAAAATATATTTTGAACAAAAATCCACATAATAGGACCAGTGATTTGTATGCTTGTTTCAAAAAGAGCCCAGATTTATGGTTGAATTAATCAAAGTAATATTGGTATGAATTACATTGTTGGTATCCCTGGAAATTAAAAGAGGGAAAATCGCAAGAGATAGTGCTGAGCTAAGAGATCTATTCTGCTGCTTAAGTAAACATCATATTCTGCCAGCACAGCATAAACCCACATTGAGTAAAAGTGTCAGAGCTTTGCTTCAAAACTCTGTGAATTTACACATAGGCAGTGTTCTTGTAAGTTCTCTGCTCCTATTTTCACAAACTCTGGGAACAAAATAAAAAGCATATTCAAAAACAATGCACAGCCGGTGCAGCAAAGAATGCTTCAACCGTGACATGATTTGAAAGCATTTCCCCCCCCTCTCTCATTGAATTTGTTTTTCTGGCCCCATAAGGGAAGGAAAAACATTATGATAAAATGTACAGTTCCATTCAAACGTTTGAGTACACCTTCCATCTCGATTATGACTAATCGGGAACTCCTTCATTCTTATGCAAGATAACAATCCAAAACACACATTGAAGTTGTGCAAGAACTATCTGATAAAGGAGGAAAGTGAAGGACAATTCAAACTAATGACCTAGCCTGTCCAGTGTCCAGACCTCAATCCCATAGAACTTGTATGGGACAAACTGGACTGAGGAGTCAAAGCAAAGCAACCCACACATGTCTCTGGGAATTACTGCAGGACAGATGGGTAGACATGTTGGGTGATTTCCTGCTGAAACTTATTAACCAAATGGCCTGTGTTTGGGAGACTGTTATCACAGCAAATGGTGCCTATTTTGAGGAATCCAAGAACATTGCTTTGATGTTCCTTGTTCCTTGTTCCTTGATGTTTATTGTTACATGTGTTTTGTTACATCTTCAAGTATTTACAGAAACTTATACAGTGTAAAACATTGTCAATTGTGAGATAAACCTAGTTTCCAGCAGGTGTACTCAAACGTTTTGGTGGTACTGTAACTCCACCATCCTTTTGTACAACATGTTGTTGCACATTTGATTGAGTGTATATTGTTCCAGCTCCCACTGAAACCCCCTGTTCTACAATTTAGTGTCATGAGGTGTGCTGTCATCAACTTCTGCTTCTCTCGCTTTGTGGAATGCCTGTGGTAAAATTTGATGGATGAACAGTCATCATTGTGCTTCACAGACCCTTTTAAAACTTCAGGGTGACCTTGTGTTAAATTTATATTCCCACAGCTAAAATCATATTTGAAGGTCAAATGCTCACACCACACTATTTTGTTTTGTTGCTTTTGTTTTGTTTTTCCCCTCTGCTTGGCAATGACATGGTAATTATACAAAATATAACATTTTACTAGCAGCTCACACCAATAGGCCTAGCTATGAAGCATCCCAAACTTTTAAAAACACTTAAATTTAAGTTTAAGCTAACCTGTTAGCTAACTTAGTTACTTCATCCGAACATGTTCAATTAGGTAATGCTAGCTAGTAGCCAGTAGCTAAATAACTAAACTAACACCAGGGGTGATTCTAGGATTTGACCTTTCAGGGGGCTCAGCCCCCAATGAGAATGTGAGAAGTACACATGCAACGCACAAGCCCACATTTTAAATTAATTTACTGTTACATTCCCCAACATTTTCTGGGGGACTGAGATGAAAGACATGGGGGCCTAAAGCCCCCCTAAATAGGGTCTAAAATTGCCACTGACTAACACCATTTTTTCTGTTGGTCCAGCTAACATGAAAAGGCTGACATAAGAAACTTCTTCAAAAGTCAGGGGCAGAAAAGAAAAGTAAGTTTAAATCTTCAGGCCAGGTACATACAGTACAATGAACTTAAACATTTGTTTAACATATGTACTGTATAGCCCTAACCTCAAATGTATTTAAGCAGCAGTATGATTTCAATTATGCAATATGATAGGGACTCAATGCTTTACAGTGTGTGTCCATGTTCACTTGGAAAACAAGTTCTGTGATATTGATAAATAAATGCAAACAATTGTCATAAATGTAGGAAGATGAGGTACCATCACAGCTCGCAGACTCAAGGGCAGGACAGGAGATAGTTTCCACTGGCTCCTTCTGGTTGGTCTTATGCTACTCCACAGGGTAATAACAATGTAGTTATGAGCATGAGTTGCAAACCTTTATTGAGGCTGTGATGCCACATAAATAGGTGAAATGATATGGGGCGTACAAAAATATGTACTTGCACCTTATATGATAACTTTAATGTATTCTATCTGATGATATGGCAGGCTCTGTTACGCTATTTGCCTCATCTGAATTGTTGAAAATAACAGCTCATAACTTTGAATAGCATGTGTGACACTGCAATTGGCACAACAAATAAATGATCAGGATTTAAATCAATTAAAATAAATCATGCACTGACATAAAATGATACGCTGGAGTTTTGTTTCTTGTTCTACTGATCAGAAATCACTAGGATGCTGTAGATTTAAGTCTTATCATGCGCATATTTTCTGGGGCAGACTCCCCAGACCTCTTTTCCTGGATTCCACCCCCCCTTTCTTCTGAGGATTTGATGGTGGCTAACCAAGTTCAAGCATAATATCGCCACCTGTGACTGGGGTGTAGATAAACATAGCCTATGTAAAATGTCAATATCTTTGGTATACTGTTGCGTTTTTTGAGTTCAAACAGATTCAGTTTTCAGACAGTATAAATTATTTGTTTAGTTATTTTGTGCATTTATACAACCTATTATTTTAATTAGACTTACAAAACATAAATGTTATGAACTCCAGCTTCAACGTAGCATATAGTTTCAATGTGGACATTATAACAACCTTTTTGAAAAATGTGATACTACCATGAGCTAGCTGAAAGAAACTGTAGGTACAATTGAAACAAAGGATTCTTTTTATGACCGTTTTTTGTTAAGTTAACATTAGCGACAACTGATATTATGATTTAATCACTAAAGACATTGAGGCATTTACTGCCTAGCTTGACATCTGGAAATAGCATGAAAAGTGCACAATTTCAACGCGTTTGTTAATTTGGAGAAAGACAAGATGGGCGACAGTTCCTGTGACGCTGGTGAGTTGGTTGGGCCCCATGAAAGTGTATTGTCATCTATTATATCCAGTATTGCAAATACAATTGAGAACAGAAGGCAACCTATGTCAAATTTGCTATTTGATTCAATTAATTGAATTGGAAAGTTTATATCCAAAAATAAGAGCATAACCCCCATGGTGTTGCAGTCCAAAAATGCTTATAAAAATGTTGTTATAATGTCCACATTAAAATTATGTTACAGGTAACTGGCAAGATAAATGAAACACTAACATACAGTGTCTTAATAGGGTGTTGGGCCATCACAAATCACCAGAACAGCTTCAATGTGCTTTGGCATAGATTCTACAAGTGTCTGGAACTCTATTGGAAGGATATAACACCATTCTTCCATGAGAAATTAGATAGTTTGGTGTTTTGTTTATGGTGGTGAAAAACGCTATCTCAGGCCCTACTCTCCCAAACATATTTTACCAACCTGGGCCGCAAATTATGCGTCGCTCTGCAGGACTGCTGGCTACAGTGGGCATTGGTCTGGATTAGGTACCAAACTGTGGGGCTCATCCACACAAGAGTGCCTAAACAGGATGAGCCCAGCATTCCCAAGTTGTCGTTGTTTTCTTTGATTTGATGAAGGAAAGTTTGTGTCTCATTGAAAATCAATGGTTACGTTTTTAAACTTTGCTTTCCTAACGTATAGGCCTGCTACATAGGTACAAGTTGCTCATAGAGCAGTACATTTGTTATCATTACAATCTATCTAATATAAAAGTATAAATGCTATAAGATAAAGTGTAATGCTAACACATGCACTGCTCTTTGAGAGACTGAGAGAGGGCAGGTAACTTGTGCCTATGGAGCAGATTGTCTTGTAGCATTTGTACTGTTTTCTTTCAAGTTATTTTACTACCACCAAGCAGCTCATCATCAACAAATATTGATTATGAGCAATTAGCAATTTGATTCTTTCAGTAGGAAAAATGTATTTACTGAATTTCAGTTTTGCAGATCTGAGGGAATATTGTGACATATAAGTGAAATATAATAAAACAAATAAAGATATACATATATTGCTGTGTTGATCAATGTTAAAACACATGTTTTTTAATGTTGATTGATAGATTTCAGTACAAAAATCCACATCCATTCATTATCATCAAGCTTATTTCAAAATGTGCGTGATTTACAAAACAAAACACTGACACGTGTTTCATGATTTTAATTTCTTCAACTTTTTTTTACTAATGTCTTTCAATTGTTATCAGATGCATATTGGATGCATGGCTTTGAGCTGCCAGCCAATGGCACTTGCACACTGTGAATGAACAAATTCGAACAAACATGTTGATGAAAAGACTAACAAAGCTGCAATTGAGTGGTTCATTTCGGTCACTGACTTTTGTTTTCAACTTGGAGAGTCACGCAAATCAGCTGGTAATTTGATCATTTGACTCTCTCTCACTGGTTCAAATTGTAAGTGTACTGGCACATTGATAGTTCATTTTAAAGAGCAACCACACTGTTAAGTTAAGTGGGAGCTCTGGAATGAAAAGAATCAGTTGATTCAGGTTGGTGAATCGATTATGATCAATCCCTTAAGTGATTTGTTCAAAAATAATCAATCTTGAATTTCACACTAGTAAAGAGTCCACAGGTTGCAAGAGTTTAATTTTAAGTCACTAGAAGGCAAGTTGATCATTGTTATTTTTTGCATATACAAGCATGATTTTACAGATGTATCAAAAACATGGCCAAAAGCTAGTTTGCCCAGCATCACAATTTTGCATAGAAAAACCATAGACATTTACAGGATACGGATTTTCTTTTAAATTGTCTTTCCCTTGCTCTTTGTCTTAACTCGGTTTTAGAACCGGTCCTTTCTTTCAAACCATGCAATATATTGTGCTTCATATCATCCTAAATAAATGAGTTAGTTATTCTAATAATTCTAATCATGATAAAGGTTATCATTTTACATTTGACAGGGGTCCTGGGAAAAGTTGATAATCTACACAAAATTTGAAAATTAAGGGCTTGCCAGTGAAATCCTTAAAACCTCTAAAGATTGTGGGATTTCATTCCCAGATGTTTCTTCTATGTGTCAAAACCAGAAAAAAGCAGATCACTGCAATGTGTTCTATGTTTAAAAATTATATTTAAAAATGAAACATGGGGTCATGTTTCTCCAGGACTACTGTCATTTGGTCCTTTGCATTTTTATTTTCTTCCCACTTTTGGGTAAAACATTATTAATGCAGAAACCGTTCACTTTGCCAAATGATGGGATGGAGTATTACTAAAATATGAAATGCAAATGTTTCATCCAGTTTCCTGTGCACAACATCTCTAAACATAAAACTCAGTCAGTGCAGTTGATTTAAATGCTCAACTATTCTTTTTTGTCTTGCCTCATCATTGCTTGGTATAAAACATGCTCTTTTCAGCAATTCTCAAAATGAAAAATAAATGCATTCTCGTACATAAGCAGCACTGTCACCTCATTTCACATGTGCGGCACTCTTCTGACATGTTGCTGTGAAACAGAACAAGATTCCACCTCCATACATACTTTGGAAAAGAAACACAGACACACCAAATATTGGAAGCAGACAAGAGACCAGACCCATTCAATGTGGGCAGGAGCAAAGGTCATCCCTAATTAAACGAACATCGGTGTTTGTTTGCTGTTTGTTTCCGCCACTAATTAGAATCCTACATTACCATTGATATTTTTATGTGTCCTCCAATACCCGTAACACTCTCAAGTGGTCAGAATGTAGCCATGCACTACCGGTGTTCAGTACAGAACAGAAACCTAACCTAACCTAGCCCTCGGTCATGCAAGGGGATTCGCTCCTTTGTCTTCTTTAGGAAGTCATTCCAGGATCCTCATCTTTTCTCTCCCTGTGATGAAATTATGGCATTGACATTGTTCAAATTGACATTTGTGGAAAGTCAGCATTCATTTTGAACTTACCACTGTTCAGGACATTTTCATAAAATTAATAAACAAACCAAAAAATATGATCAGAAATCCAAGTTGCAGCTGAGATGTTTCATAGAGACATCTGTATCTCCATAAAGATTACTTCCAACTTTAAACAAGACCGTACACATGATCATTTGTACAATTAATTCCCATTGTAGCAGGAACAGTTTATTTTAGAAACATAGACAGGCCATTCTTAGATATCCCCTGATGGTAAAACTGAAATTTGAATCTCCAGTTACAAAAAATACTGTAGGATTTAAATACAGTTGGGATAAAATGTAAAAGAATAAACAAACATGAAGCCAAAAAAGAGAATTCTGACCATAATGTGACTGTCATGGTTATGGCTGCTTGAGATTTGAATTTGTCATTGATGGTTGTTCGACTATGAACTGCGAGGCGACTGACCTTTGACATTTAGGCTTTACTAGGATCATCCTTAGAATCTTACATTTGCTCTTTGATGTCCTCCTGAAAGACATACACAGTCACAGGTGCGCACGTGCCCGCGCTCTCACACACACACACACACACACACACACACACACACACACACACACACACACACACAAACATTCATTTCACATTGACACATTGACACATACACCTAAATCTTCAGATAAGCGCAACCTGGAGTTTTACACAGCATTACACAGGGACTGTAGGTCTACTGTTTGGTTTGCATGAATCTGAATCAGTCTTCATACTCAAAACAAATCTTTTCTGGAAAAACAATGGGGACCCTGTTCTCGGATGGAGGATGGGGATTTTAAGGGAAAAACCTCCCATCATCCTAGTTTGTTGGCTGGAGCTCAACTGAACATGTGCACAGCAGAGCAGATGTCCTGTTTGGCCACAGGAGCTGGGTTGGAGAGAGGGTCCTGGGGGAGGCAGAGTGGGTCAGGGCTTAGTGGGGTGTAGCTGGTCACATGAAGGCGACAGGGCGCAGAACCTGCAGCTGGGACTCTAGTGTGATCCTCTCCTGGTGGACATCCTGAAAGCAGGAGAAACGGGCGAGTTTTAAAAGGCGCCTACGGTTGTTAAGCAAACAGTATTAAGCAATTACCATTTCATTATTATTTAACATGTTTATCAAATTGGAGCTTAAAAATTGCTTTGAAGTTTTATGGAACCATAAATGAGCATTTGAAATTGAAGAGAGGGGTAACAAACCTACCCAGGTTTATGCGAGCTTGGTGCAGTAGATACAACCTCACACAACATACAACTGATCTAATACAGATATGTGATACAGATACAACATCCTCTGGGTTTAGTTTTCACATACAACTCTCACGGAGGGATTCCTTTGCTTCAGTCCCATATTCATGTGGCTCTGTGGAGTGTGTCTACTTGATTCTAATGCCCCACCCAACATAGTGGAGAACATGTTGAGCGCTTGGAGAAAAAGCCATCTGTATTCTATTTAAACCTGCTTATTGTTTTGCTACAGTGTGGTGTTGAGAGGGTGATTTTAAACGCCTCCCTCCCCATTTCTTTCCTTGAATTACCATTGGGAGAAATTACTTAAGTATATGGACTTAAGTCCACCAACACCCCACTTCTGTCTAAGGCAAAACAAACAACACTTGATTTCTGACCCCTCATTGAGGCACTTCTCTGAGATACCAGAAAGGGAGGAAATTCAAACTCATGTTTTTATTTAAGGGGTCACTTTCAGGCCCTCCATCGCTTGGCCTGCACTAGACCCCCCTTCCCCCAGGAGACGCCATCACAGCAAACACACAGGATAGTCACGAAGGCATGATCCGTGGGTGCGTTTCTTAGAAATGAGTCCAGCCCTGCAGAATTCCAATGGCAAAGACCCCCCAAAGCAATCACTCAGACGTTTTCCATGGCCCACAATCTATCGCTCTGATATCAGGTAATACAACATAAAAAACCCTCCCAAAAAATGATTCCAACGGAGGACTGTCACCATACTGGGTGGTTTCATGTAAAATCTCTCAGGGAAACACGTCAGCCTTGGCTTAATTACCTGCCCCCAACCATCTTGGCGCCTCATGCTGTGTGTGTGTGGGTTGAGGCATGCTGCGAAATTGACCTCTTGTATGAAGTGCCACTGGATTACTTCAGCGAGGGAGCCTCCAGACGGTTCTTGCACGAGCGTACAGGACAGGGGCGCCGGCCCAGCTGCCTACCACTCTATTTTAGAGGGGACAGTTGTGAATGCCGGAGGGCCCCAGAGTATTTAAAGAAGGCACATAGACTCTCAAAGAAGCAGTGGAATGTATATTTTTATTTACTCAACATTCGAAGGCGCATTCTCCGGTCCTGATGGTTGTAGGTGCAATAGCTGTAAATTATGTCATGAATACCACAATGTTTTATTCTGTTGGTGCATTACAGAGAGGCCACCAAAAGACTGGGCAGCTTTAGCCACAGGAAACGCTTTGGTAGACCTGAGGCGATGTGTGATTAGAAGCTTCCAGGCAGCTATACTACATTCTGGGGCCTGGGGTGCTATTTGAGTCTTGGAATGGCAATTGAATGCAATTAAGCTGTGGATAAAAGAGGCGCATAGGCATGTGAAAGCAATCTTTTCATGGTCTCATCGTTTCCATTGTAAATGAGAAGCCCATCACGTGACCCCAAACTGTCACGGGGATGCCCGATTTATCGCACAGTTACCAACGAGTCATGGCGAGTGACAGAAAGGTGCAGGAGTGGAGCAGGGGAGCCACAAATGTTTTCCCACTGCTCCCCCTGACTCCCAACCTGAGTTGGGTAAGTACATAATTTCACCACCCAAAAATCACATTTGTAACAACATGGTCTCTGATTATCAAGTTGTAGAGACTCATTACATATTGTGTGTGGTCACTCATCGGCCGTCACTCTGTCTGTGTGTTTATTGTGCACTACGGCGGGGGGGGGATGGATGAATGTAATTCAGTCATGCAAACTGCTAATGCAGCACAGCCCTCTGTCAACACTGCCCCCCAGGCCCACCCTGCATGTGTCTCCCACACGAGGCACTCCACAAAATATCAACTCAACCCGCCACTGACCATCCAACAATAACACAGTTCTGAGGCCGGTGTCAGCAAGCTAGCAAACATGAAAATATTTTTTTCACTTGGCTAACTAGCTAACTGTATCATTAGCTCGCTACTATGCATATTTACATTAATTATATATTTAAATTTGTATTATTTGTCTACTTCGCTGTCTAGCTAGCTAGTCAGTTAGCTACACCCTTTAACATAGCATTAGCAAGCCAGATGCTGTAAGCCAGACAGACCGGGCAGTGACGCTCCTGCTTGGCGACTGAATACATTTTTCCAGCATACTGCATACTCACATACTAAATAGTACATACTAAATAGTATGCAGTGCCATTAGTACACAGTACATACTTTAAGTAAATAGTGCGTAGTATGGTACTGCCAGAAAAATGACATCAACTGTGTCTCTGAGAGATGATCTTAGCATGGACTAGAGATGCCCACGGCAGTGTCTCAGAGATAAGATGAGGTCATCTCGTCAGTAGAAGAAGAAAGTGTCTGAAAAGGGGAGTTACAGTTTGTAAGATCGGTTTAATTTAATTTAATTTAATTTAGTTCTAGAAAGTTTCGCCAGCGTTATATTATTGGCTAATGGTTGGGTTGGCTTGGATAGCCGCCTCCAATTTGAGCTCCAGGTACACAAGATCACGTTTCGTCAGAGGATGCAATTGATTCCTGAAATTTACATACAGTGGGGAAAATAAGTATTTCACCCCCTGCTGATTTTGTGAGTTTGCCCCCTTACAAAGAAAGGAACGGTCTATAATTTTCATGGTAGGTTCATCTTAACAGTGAGAGACAGAATATTTAAAAAAAATCCCAGAAAATTACATTATATGAATTTTAAACATTTATTTGTGTTTTATTGAGGAAAATAAGTATTTCACCCCCTAGCAAAACATGACTCAGTACTTGGTGGAGAAACCCTTGTTGGCAAGCACAGCGGTCAGACGTTTCTTGTAGTTGGTCACCAAGTTTGCGCAGATCCCAGGAGGGATTTTGGCCCACTCCTCTTTGCAGATCCTCTCCAAATCCTTAGAAATCCATTTTCAGTGTCCTGGCTGAGGGAAGGAGGTTCTCACCCAAGATTTCCCGGTACATGGCCCCATTCATCCTCCGCTCAATCCGGTGAAGTCGTCCTGTGCCCTTTGCAGAGAAACAGCCCCAAAGCATAATGTTTCCACCGCCATGCTTGACGGTGGGGATGGTGTTCTTGGGGTCCAAGGCAGCTTTTTTCTTCCTCCAAACACGGCGAGTCGAGTTGATGCCAAAGAGCTCGATTTTAGTCTCATCTGACCACAGCACTTTCTCCCAAGCCTCCTCTGAATCATCCAGGTACTCATTGGCAAACTTCAGACGGGCCTGTACATGTGCCTTCTTGAGCAGGGGGACCTTGCGGGCACTACAGGATTTCAATCCATTACGGCGTAGTGTGTTACCAATGGTCATCTTGGTGACTGTGGTCCCAGCTGCCTTGAGATCATCAACAAGCTCCAGCCGTGTAGTTCTGGGTTGTTCCCTTACCTTTCTCATGATCAGGTTCACTCCACGAGGTGAGATCTTGCGTGGGCCCCAGACCGAGGGAGATTGATGGTCAATTGGTGTTTCTTCCATTTTCTAATTATCGCACCAACAGTTGACTCCTTCTCACCAAGCTGCATGCCAATGGTCTTGTAGCCCATTCCAGTCTTGTGCAGGTCTACAATTTTGTCCCTGATGTCCTTAGACAATTCTTTGGTCTTGCCCATTGTGGAGAGGTTGGAATCTGATTCATTGATTGATTCTGTGGACAGTTGTCTTTTATACAGGTAACGAGTACTTAATTAGGAGTACTAATTAAGTAAGAGGACTAATCTGTGTGCCTCCTGGTCACATAACCGGTCTGTGGGAGCCAGAATTCTTGCTGTTTTGCTAGGGGGTGAAATACTTATTTTCCTCAATAAAACACAAATAAATGTTTAAAATTCATATAATGTGATTTTCTGGGATTTTTTAAAAATATTCTGTCTCTCACTGTTAAGATGAACCTA
This sequence comes from Aldrovandia affinis, assembly GCA_029706075.1. Taxonomy (NCBI): domain Eukaryota; kingdom Metazoa; phylum Chordata; class Actinopteri; order Notacanthiformes; family Halosauridae; genus Aldrovandia; species Aldrovandia affinis. The sequence continues at coordinate 709,382 of JAINUG010000313.1, forward strand.
CCATGAAATGTATAGACCGACCGTTCCGTTCCTTTCTTTGTAAGGGGGCAAACTCACAAAATCAGCAAGGGGTGAAATACTTATTTTCCCCACTGTATCTCACGTAAGAGTGTCAAGCTCATAATATGGCAGGTTATGACAAGTGAAGCTGTTACGGCGGTGTCTCAGAGACAGAGAGATGACCTCGGCAGTGATAAACACAGAAACCCTGACCTTGAGCTGCTGTTGGAGTTCACTGTTGAGTCGGGTCAGCACTGCGTTGGCCTCCTTGTTCTTGCGAATGGCTGTCTGTATCTCTTTCTTCTGCCTGGATGGTAGCCTGCAAAGGTAGCAGGAAGCCACATTTGTGCTGAGCACAGAGCAGTAATTGTGGGAGTATTCATCACACCACTTAGTTGCCGACAGTGATGGCTGCCGCTATTATTACTAAGGATCATTTTATAAAGACTGTCTAGTTAGTGGCTCGGCCTGTTAAGGCAGCACAGTGACATATGCTGCAGTCATCATGTTGCAGCTACCTTTACACAAATCTGTCAGTGTATTAAATCAGGTTTCCCAGCTGCTGGGGGGCTCAGGAACACTCATCTCAAATATACAACAGAATCTGGTTCCCAACTGCTGTCACTAGAGGCAGGACTTTAATGTTCCATGTATATGATCAACTGTGATTACTGGGACATTCTACCAGAAGTACAATCCCACAAATAAATACATTTAGGTGACATACTCTCTAGATCTGAAAACACAATGGGATAAACCAATTGAATGTATTAAACGACAATTCAACAGCATTTATTTTTCAAATGACCATACTGGTCTTCTGTTCTATAGTGCTGTTGTCCTCCCCATACTTTTGGGATGACTTGGTACCACCAGCAGAGGGGGCAGAGGTGGGGGCATAAGATGGGGTGGGAGGAACAGGCGTGGGGGTTGCTGGCTCCAGGATCTGGCTCTCTGGGCGATACTTCCTCCGGAATGGTTTCTGGGGGGGTTGGGAGAGCACACCCTCCTGCAACACAGTGTACAATGCAATGGTGACACTCAGGACAAACGTTAGAAGAAAAAAAAAAAAGAAGATCATTACGGCCTGGATTCAATCACATTTTTCTTTAACCTTTGACCTTAACAATTAAAAGCAAGTATTCTTTTTTTTCTCTCAAAAACAAAGGGTTAAATTATTTCAAATAATTATTTCTATATCTATATATTATATTGTAAATTGCAATTTGGTAAAATTAGTCAAAAATACCCAAAATGAAGATAAAAAATATATACATATATTTCAAATAATTATTTGACCTAGGTTTGTAACACACAGCTTGCATGCCCAAAGGGGACATTGAGGGGACGGCCCTTACTGGTTTTGTGGGGCCAATATCCTCTGTGCTTGCAGAGACCTGGCTGTGCTTGGCCTGTTCTTCTGCTTTAGCCGAGCTCTCCTCCTGCAACAAGGGTCACCAACAAGGTTTCAGGGTTCCTACAATCCTGACCCTAATGAAGCCACGGCTCTGAGTTCCTGTCGTCAGTGCAGGGCCTTCATATTTCTCTGCGCCGTATTGCAAGCCGGGGTTATAAATGTGACAACATGAAATGCTATACAATTTTTACACTGATAAATCCCCCTCGGAACACCAGATTCAGTGCCCTCTAGTGACGTCCCTGTCACATTCTTGGATTCTTAGATTTACGAAGGTGGGGCTTTCATGTCATCTCCATTGGTTTCCAGCTTCTGTTGGAAGGTTTTGCATTTGCCTTCATTTTTCAGCAATCTGGGGTATTCTGTGGCTGTGGCCCAAAACGAGCATCCAACAAATATCGGGATAGGGTAACAATAGCGATTTAGATACTTAATTACGCAAAAGTTAATTATTGACACTATTCAGTATTACACTGTCCTGAGCAAGGAGGGGACAACAGAACCAACCCAACCCAACAGACTATTATATAGTAATATTTTTATTTTTTCTGTGTGACGACAACAGGACGAGAGGTGTGTTTCTACACCACGGATCTCGTAGACGTTCTTCATCTGAATCATAAGAATCACTTATTTCATGAGTTTGTCCACACTTTGTACTTCAGATGGTAACCTTGGGATTCATCTATGGGAAAATACAACCCAGGGAAAGTGTCTGGCTGGAGATAAAGCATTTATACATCTACATTCTAAGGGCCAGTCATTTCAAGCCTAGATTTGTATATTTGAATATTAACTGTAATGTAGCCAACATATATGGAATAGCCCTGGGTGTTCATGATGTCCTGATTTACTGATGCTTGTACAAGACTAATCACTGAAACAGGCTCGTGGGTGTGTATCAACTAAAAGGGCAAAAACCTCATTGCCGTATTGCGCAACACACCGCCAGCTCACCACAAGCACCTGTCTTTAAATCCTACTGGTGTAACTGGATTAATCGCAGCAGTTTCTGAGAAATGCATAAATGTTTAGCTGGTAATAAACTGCAGTTCTGGGCCAAATCTGTGCAGTTGGTGAGTAGTGAGAACAGTTTTAAACACACCATAGCAGAAATGAGTTTCTGTTGCAGCCAGCAATATGGCAATCCAATACTGCGTCTGAGATATTGTTTCGGCTCAATTCCCATGAAGCCAGTCATTTTGACATTTATGGCAAATGCACAGGACTAGTTAAAGGGTACCTGGTTTCTATATAGAAACCAAGTGTAAAGGCTTGGTTGGAGGTACAAAGCCTATATCCGTCAGCTTGATGGTACACATCTACTTGGTAAGCGAATGGGATGTCTGGTCAGAACTTACTGACCAAGCTGACTTGTAGTAACACTCTGAAGAGAAGCAATTACTCCCAACAGCCCCATCTAGTGGCTGGGTTGTCAAACAACACAACCAAGGGGTGCACATAAGCTTGGCAAGGAAACAGAGACGTACTGAGACCACTGCAAAATGTCTTCATCCTTACACTCCAAAAGCATGAATATGAGTGCGTGACCCAAAGCAGAATTCAATAGTCAACAACATTTTCACCCAACATGTCAGCCTTTTCACAAGTCCCATTCTAACAAAAATGTGACAATAAAAATATGAACAATATTATAATAAACACTTGACTTCATTGCTTGTAGAATGTAACATCTAACATACCCCTCAATCAATTAGTCAATCTCAATGAATACTATTTATTTCAATTCGGTCACAATCTGAACCATATGAATAACCACACGGAAGGCAGGAAGGTCTAGTTCCAGAAAATACAGTGATCTATCAAAACTGCAATTCATGCAAAAAGAGAAACAACAGACAGTTACAGATAGTTGAGGACTATCAGGAATGTGATAAAACAGGCAACGGTTCACAACATAGTGTAGAATCATCACTCTCCCACACACACACATACACTCTATGTGGTTCTGCCCTGTGACTGGGCTGGGGTGGCTGGAGTCAGGCGCTTGGCTCTGAGATGCGGGTTGAGTCGAGTTCAAGACTGCGGCGATGTCCCTGGCGCGGTGCCCAGATGGCGTCCTCGCTCTCTGGTCCCTGAGCTCTTATCACCGATGGGGATGGATCTCTGAGCGGACCACAACACCACAGCCTATTATTCACAGCCTCTCAGAGATTACAGCACTGACGTGTCCTTCGCTGAATTTCACAAGAAACAGTAAAATGCTAAAATAAAAAAACTGCAGAAATGACAAAAAGCATGGTGCATGGCTTTATGACATGGCGGGAGCCCGCCGAGAACTCAATGTAATAAATCCAACCTTTAACCTCCTGTACTAAGGCTATGTACCCTCTTTAACGCTGTACATTACTGATGCCTATCAGTATAGTCAGAAGGATGGTCATAGCTGGTGATGTCACTCAGCCTGATATTCCAGGTCATGTGTGAACACACATTCTACCCACAAAGGCTCCACAGCTCTGTCAGCATTTAACAAGGGCTGAACAGAGCATCGTAGGAGATAGTCAACGAGGGCTCTTTCATTTTCCTGACAGGCGATGGCATGGATGGGCATGGGGGGACTGCAGCCAGAGAGAAAGAGCGGGAGTTCCATTACTATGTTTATATATATACACTCAGTGGCCACTTTATTAGGTACACCTGTACACACACAAAAAAAAAAGACTAACCTTTTCCTTCCCAGTGTTACAGGTATGGTACGCAGCTGCCTGCAATGATGTCTATCGCTGTATTACTGCACTGATCTCTTTCGCAAACTATGATTGTTCCTACCATGTGTTAATGCACACCTTGTAAGTCGCTCTGGATAAGAGCGTCTGCTAAATGCTTAAAATGTAAAATGTAAATGCTCGTTAATGCAATTATCTAATCAACCAATCATGTGGCAGCACCTCAATGCATAAAAGCATGCAGACATGGTCAAGAGGTTCAGTTGTTGTTCAGACCAAAAATCAGAATGGGGAAGAAATGTTATCTAAGTGACTTTGACCATGGAATGATTGTTGGTGCCAGACGGGGTGGTGTGAGTATCTCAGAAACTGCTGATCTCATGGGATTTTCACGCACAACAGTCTCTAGAGTTTACAGAGAATGGTGCGAAAAACAAAAAAACATCCAGTGAGCGGCAGTTCTGTGGGCGAAAACGCCTTGTTAATGAGAGAAGTCAGAGGAAAATGGCCAGACTGGTTCAAGCTGGCAGGAAGGCGACAGTAACTCAAATAACCACGCGTTACAACAGTAGTATGCAGAAAAGCATCTCTGAATGCACAACACGTCAAACCTTGAAGTGGATGGGCCACAGCAGCAGAAGGCCACACCGGGTTGCACTCCTGTCATCTAACAAGAGGAAAGTGAGACTACAGTGGGCACAGGCTCACCAAAACTGGACAGTTGAAGATTGGAAAAACGTTGCCTAGTCTGACAAATCTCCATTTCTGCTGCGACATGCAGATGGTAGGGTCAGAATTTGGCGTAAACAACGTGAATCCATGCGTCCATCCTGCCTTGTGTCAACGGTTCAGGCTGGTAGTGGTGGTGTAATGGTGTAGGGAATGTTTTCTTGGCACACATTACGCCCCTTAATACCAATTGAGCATCGTTTAAATGCCACAGCCTATCTGAGTCTTGTTGCTGACCATGTGAATCCCTTTATGGCCACAGTCTACCCATCTTCTAATGGCTACTTCCAGCAGGATAATGCGCCATGTCACAAAGCACACGTCATGTCAAGCTGGTTCCACGAACATGACAATGAGTTCAGTGTACTCCAATGGCCTCCACAGTCACTAGATCTCAGTCCAATAGAGCACCTTTGGGATGTGGTGGAACAGGAGATTTGCAACATGAATGTGCAGCCGACAAATCTGCAGCAACTGCGTGATGCCATCATATCAACATGGACCAGAATCTCTGAGGAATGTTTCCAGCACCTTGTTGAATCCATGTCACAAAGAATTCAGGCTGTTCTGGGGGCAAACCCAGTACTAGAAAGGTATACCTAATAAAGTGGAAACTGAGTGTATATCAGTACCGTGCAAAAGTCTTAGGCCACCCAAGAAAATGATGTTTCATTTGCTTGAAAAAACACTATATAACATTAGAATAAATACAAATAAACATTAATACAAACAAAGTAACAAGAATTTCTTGTGTTTTCCAAAAAGTGATCTTGTGAGATGGCTAGAACACAGGTTTGGTTCCCAAACCTCTCCTCAAGGCACTCCAGCCATTCCATGTATTTTGTCTAGTTTGACAGGCATAAAATCATAGTTTTGCATCAACAAGGCAATTGTCAGTGAGCAATAGCCTGCCTAAACGGATTTTCAACATGTGGTGTTCAAGCTGTCAAAGAAATTTGAAGAAACTGGGCAAGCTGAAGACAGAAAACACAGTGGAAACCCAAAAAGCTGTCTACATATGATGAACAGTACTTAAAGGCCACTTCTTTGAGGGACAGAAGGAAATCCAGTGAAGTGTTTGCTCAGCATCTGGCACCAAAGTACACATTTCGACCGTGAGAAGTCTTAGAAGAAATGGTCTTGTAGGACATGTTGCAGCTAAGAAACCATTCTTGTGGAAAGGCAAAAGCAGAAGAGATCACAATACGCGAAAGACCATAAAGCATGGAGCAACAACCAGTGGCAGAAAGTCTTATGGAGCGATGAGTCCAAATTAGAATTTTTTGGTTCACAAAGATGCTAGTATGTCAGAAGAAGAGTTGGCGAGAAGTACATTGATGCCTGTCTGCAGCCTTCTGTGAAGCACAGTGGTGGCTCTGTCTGATCTGAGGGTGCATTTCAGCCAACAGTGTTGGGGATCTGGTCAAAATCGATGGAATTATGAATGCTAAGAAATATAAACAGACCTTGATTCATCATGCTGTACCTTCCGGAAAAACAACTGATTTAAAAACTATCTTTCAGCACGATAACCCTAAACACACTACAAACACTGTGGAAGTGTGCAGATGGAACACTAACAGTATTAGATTGGCCACCTCAGAGCCCTGACCAAAACATAATTTAAGCTGTGTGGGATCACTTGGACAGGGAAAAGAACAAAAAGCAGCAAAAGTCAAAAGAAGAGTTATGGCAAATCCTGCAAGAAGCTACCACAGGATTATTTGAAAAAATTACACAACCAAAGCATAAGGGAGGCCACACAAAATACTGACTTGTTTTAAAAACACAAGATGTTTTTGTTACTTTTCATTCTATTAATGTTTCTTTCGGTTTACTTCATGTTACATAGTGGTTTTTTTTAACCAAATAAACACTCTCAGATAAATGCCTTTAATTTGAATTTTGAGTGGCGTAAAACCTTTGCATGGTACTGTATGTATATACTCTCAATATATATATATTGTGGTGTCCCTAGGGGCTGGGCGACCCTCATGGACCTTGCAGAGGGCGTAGGCAAGTTAAAGAACATGGAGGAGGCAGTAATACAAACAAAATGATAATTTATTAAACTAATACTGACAAAAACCACACAAAACAAAGGGCGGGGTCTTCAGGGGAATACAAGCACATAGTCCACAATCCTCACTCGTTGTCAATGTCCAAAATCCAATTCCGTAATCCAGGTCAATTCCTCACACAGTCCAAAAGTCGGTACACAAAGGGGGTCCTCAAAACAATCCGGGTCAAACACAAGAAACAATCCAAAAACACTTCTAAACACTCTCTCTACAATCCTGGCTAGTCAATAGACTTCACAGGTTCTCGCTCTCCAAAACTCAAACTCAAACTCAAACTCAAACTCAAACTCAAACTCAAACTCAAACTCAAACTCAAACTCAAACTCAAACTCAAACTCACCACCCTACTCCTTCACCATGTAACAGGAACGAGTCCTTTAAATAGGCCTCCAAATGGCCTTCAGCTGGTCGCTAGTCCCAATGGCTTGACTCCGTTCAGGTGCTTGACTGTGGCCTGCTGGGAAATGTAGTGTTTCTGGCTCCCATGTGTCAAAGGGCCAGGCAGCCATTTCCTTGTGCAGCCCCTTGGGCTGCCACAATGTATATAAAAAATATAAAAATCGAAACAACCCATCAAAAACAATTTTCCTTTTGCTTACAATTGCTTTTATAAGTTTGTGCGGTTTAAAAATATCCACCCACTCATTTCAACATATCAGTTTATTTGCTCCAGAACGGGCATGATATGTCCCGCAGAAGAGTCAACAGACATATTTTCACAATTGAAAGCAGTAGCCTACTTACAATCAATCAGTATGATTATGTGTGGGTGTGTTCAGCGCCAACTTCTGACTAGTCTACTACACTGCAATATGCACCTCATTTGTGGTAACTGAATGATTACTTGAGATCGTAATGCATTGATTGCTTAAGTAGCAACAGAAACTTGCTAAGCAAAGACATTTGAAATTGCCAATATAAAATCCTCCTTCTGGAGATACAGTCCTATGCTAACTGTGGTGAATGAAGGCTGTACACAGGTATGGTTTGACGTTGCATTTATTTCTCCTGTAAAGACAAGGCACTGGCCCCTTGCCTGCAGTCACAGAAACATGATATGAGAACCCAATATGGGGCAGAGCGGGCTGTTCAGAGCAGATGCACGTCGGCAAGATGTGACAGCATCGAATGAGAGGCCACAGGCAATTCAGGATGTCAGGCTCAGGCGCAACGGGTTGTAACGACTGAACTGCAAACAGGAGATGATTAATGATGGCCAGCACAGCTTGAATACAGCCCCAGTGCATATCATAACTCACAATGCACTTTTGTAACACAAACACACACAGCTCCACTACAGATAATCCCACAAAACACACATCCTCAGTCAATATACCCAACAATGCACTGATTTAACAAACAAATAGCCCCAGTGCATATAATACCAAAATCCACTGCTTCAGCACTCACAGTTCCTGTGAATATCCCCACAATATGCTCTGCTGTAACACACAAAACTCCAGTGCATAACATCCCCACAATATACAGTCAGGTCCATAAATATTTGGACATTGACAAAGTTATTGTTATTTCAGTATGTTATGTCTACCACAGCATATTGGAGTTAAAATTAAGGAGTTAAGCTTTAATTTGAGGGTATTTGCATCCAAATTGGGTGAACGGTGTAGGAATTACAGCACTTTTTATATGTGTCCCCCCCCCCCTTTTTAAGGGACCAAAAGTAATTGGATAATTGGTTGCTCAGCTGTTCCATGGCCAGGTGTGTGTTATTCCCTCATTATTTCATTTACAAGTAAGCAGATAAATAGTCTAGAGTTGATTAGAAAAACCCCTTCACAACAGTTGGCCAGATCAAGAACACCCTCCAGGAGGTAGGCATATCTGTGTCAAAGTCAACAATCAAGAGCAGACTTCACCAGAGTAAATAGAGGGTTTATCACAAGATCGTAAACCATTGGTAAGCCTCAAAAACAGGAAGACAAGATTAGAGTTTGCCCCCAAAAAATCTAAAAAAGCCTGTACAGTTCTGGAACAACATCCTATGGACAGATGAGACAAAGATCAACTTGTACTTGTATAGGGTTATATTATCTGCTCAGATTCAGCCAAATACTTCAAAACTCATTGGACGGCTCTTCACAGTGCAGATGGACAATGACCTGAAGCATACTGCAAAAGCAACCCACTATTTTTTAAGGCAAAGAAGTGGAATGTTCTGCAATGGCCAAGTCAATCACCTGACCTGAATCCAATTGAGCATGCATTTCACTTGCTGAAGGCAGAACTGAAGGCAAAACACCCCAAGAACAAGCAGGAACTGAAGACAGCTGCAGTAAAGGCCTGGCAGAGCATCACCAGGGAAGAAACCCAGCGTCTGGTGATATCTATGGGTTCCAGACTTCAGGCAGTCATTGACTGCAAAGGATTTGCAACCAAGTATTAAAAATGACAATTTAATTTATGATTATGTTAGTTTGTCAATTACTTTTGAGCCCCTAAAATTGGGGGGCTATGTATAAAAATGGTTGTAATTCCTACACGGTTCATACAATATTTTTGCCAAAACCCTTCAATTAAAGCTGAAAGTCTACACTTAAAGCACATCTTGATTGTTTCATTTCATTGTGCTGGAGTACAGAGCCAAAATGATAAATTGTGTAACTGTCCAAATACTTATGGACCTGACTGTGTGCATATATATATATATTTTAACCAGGAATAGCCCCGTTGAGATGAACAATCACATTTGTTGCTGCTGCTCGTGGTCTCGCCTCTTCTCTGTCCTGACCCCTCGCTGGTGGAACGACCTTCCGCAATCGGTCAGGACCGCGGAATCACTTGCGATCTTCCGCAAGAGACTCAAAACCCACCTTTTCAGACTCCACTACCACTGAACTCTGTCCATCTAGCTAATTACCATCACCACTGCCTACGTGTTCAACACTATATACCCCTCTTTACTCCATCTAAAAATATATATATTTTTACTAACCTTTTCCTTCCCAGTGTTACAGGTATGGTACGCAGACACCTGCAATGATGTCTATTGCTGTATTACTGCACTGATATCTTGTGCTAACTATGATTGTTCCTACCATGTATTTATGCACATCTTGTAAGTCGCTCTGGATAAGAGCATCTGCTAAATGCTTAAAATGTTAAATAAAATATAAAATAAAAAGTCCTTAACATGCATGGAGGTAGCTCTATACCATTAGTATTGTTAGCTAAGGACTTCCAGAATTTTCTTGGGTTATTTAGGTTTGTGGTTTCGTTGAGATAAGCAGCTTTAGCCGTTTTGATTAAAATTGTGCATTTGTTATACAGTTTTCTAAAAAAACTGCCTAAAATACACTTTTATTTTATTTTATTATAAACAGTACTTCTAAAATAAACCAGTGTAACACACCCAGCTCCTGTCTCCAAATACACTATGGTAACACAAACAGCTTAAGTACATATCCCCCAGAAGGCTCTCCTGTACGCATAAAACCAAACCAGCCCTAGAATGAAGGTTTCCCACAAAGATATTCTATGCACTGACCAGATATTGACCCCCCAGACTCCCCCTAAAGGAATATAAGAAACTCCAGTTTGAGGCAAAGTAGACAGTGACAGTGAAGGCCAACCTTTAGTAGTACCTCCTACAATGTCATTTTCTTTATTATTATTATTATTTCTTAATATTAATAATACTAATACTACTATGAATAATAATAATTTATATAGCACCTTTTCAGGAACCACCACCAAAGTGTAGCACCCACCTGTGTGATGCATGACAGCTATTCACCAGAACACTCACCACACATCAGCTGAGGTGGTGAAGGAGTGAATCCTTGACCTGTTTGAACTGGGGAAGGATTAGTTGGCAGATTGAAAGAGCCATGTTGGGAATTTGATGATGGAGCACCCTACTCTTTTGATAAGTGCTATGGGATGACCACAGTGAGTCAGTACCTGACATCTCATCTGAAAGACAGCATCTCCTATATCACAGTGTCCCCATCATAGCACTGGGGCATTGAAGATTTGTTTTGGTCCAGAGGGAGGACCACCCACTACTGGCCCACCAACACCACTTCCAGCAGCATCTTAGCTTTCCCAGTTGGTCTCCAATCCAAGTAGTAAACATGGCCATGTGCCATGTCAAAACATGATTAGCTTCAGCTACTTGGCTGGAACAGGGTGCATGATTATTTGGCTGCTGGCTTTAGGGTTCACCATATAACCCCTGTAGATATAATCTCCCCTAATGCTATGAGAGAGGACAAAAGGAGAAAAGGAGATAGAGAGACATGCCAATGTGAGATCCCTACACCTACAGCCAGGGCCATCTAGGTATAGCAGGCCATGTCTATGACTCATTTTACTGTCAGAGTCGCTGTGACTGATAACCCAATCGGGACACCACTGTTCGTTCCAAGGGAACATTACATTTAAAAGACATGGGTAGAGTGACACATTTATGCGTCCTTTTCCTGGGCCTCAAACACAACAAAAGAGGGATGAGGACAGAGTGCAATAGTTTTTTAATTATTTGCCCTAATGAAGGGCTTTTCTGCTGCCTCAGTAATTGTCTGGAGTTACATTTGCCTTTCAAGTCTTGTGATGCAAGTGAGTGAGTGACATCTCTGCCTTTTCAAAACCTCCTGCGGTGACTGAAACCTAATATGCCAGCTCGGCATATCGAAGTGCATGCCTCACACTCAGAGCGTGGAGTCCAAGATAAATTAGGTTGAAATTGTGATACATCCGAAAGGAAAAGATCTGTTTTCATGGGTTGATCTTGGAAAATGAAAATGAAGTGAATTGCATACATTGCATGTATTGTTTTACATGTGGGAAAACACTGACAAAATAAATAGGAAAATTTTTAATTTTAAAACAACGGAATTGGTTTTGCTAAAATAATGATAATAATGAAAATAAGGCTGATAAGCATGGAATTGGAAGGTTAATAAGACGTATTATTACCATTATATATATTATATAAAAGGTACTGTTCTTATAAAGGACACACAGCTGCTTCAGTGCCAACCCACGAACAGCCATAGAGGGACAAGAAGAAATTACAGCTTATATATAAGTGTATCCCTCTGGCACAAAAAACCCCCCACAATTCATCCTTCATCCTCGAACAACTGAAAAAATACATGTAAGAAATTAACAACTACCACATTATGAACTGTTTTTCACCATTTGAGTGAGAGAAAGCCCTCACCTCCTCTCTGAACCTGCTGAAGTCGGCGAAGTTGGGCTGCTGCACGGCATTCTGGGATCTTTTCTCCGTGGCGGGAATGAAGTGTGGGATCTGAAACGTGACACCGCGGCGACCCCGCCCTGTTACACAGCCGCACAAAACCAGTACAGGTGCCGTTCCATGCAGTTGCTTTTGGTTATGGCTCATCATTCAATTGGGTTTTTTTTGGTGCAAAAGGTGAGTTTTGACATGGTATCAGTGAGGGCTATCAAATGGCATCAAGTGAAGAAATGCAGAACATGTTAGACTGAACACTCGGGGCTCTATTTTAAGGATGCAAAGAGCCCCTCACTAAGGCAAACGCAGCTGTCGCAAGGGCAGATTGATATTTTGAAGTGTTGCAGTGAGGCGCAAGAATGCTTGCACCGGAATTGGTATTTTCATCCCTGTTTTTTTTGTGATTGCCCAGTGTTGGTGGAAAGGGAGCCGGGTCGATCATTTGGGGGTGTTGATTGGTGCAAATGCATGGCACAGCTTTAAGTAGTCTGAAGATTCCGCCACCAGAGACATGGTCTTAGCGCAGAGGCAACCATGCATCAGAAATACCTTAGGGGACGAATATGAAATATGTTGTGGACTCATCCACACATACAGTAGATGCTACTGCAGTAACAATATATTTAAATTGATCATGGCAAAATAAATAATACCGATATATTTATAGTAAACCGGTTTTCATCTTATATTCGTAAAGAAATGGCATATAATTAAAAACAGAACACAGGAACAATAAATCAAGTGCATTTTATGCCATCAGCTAACTCATTTCCATCCCTCACAGTTCACGCAGGCAAGGTTGCCTATACTGCACAGCAGTGTCACCACGCGGAAAGCGAGAACAAACAATTATATCATCTTTAAAAATGGTGTCCTCGTTTAACAGTCCCTAGGAATATGTACAGCCCATAAATAAGCCAAAGAGGTCACAGATGACCTCCGGGAGGCAGCTTATAAATGGATGATCACATTTACATGATCACAAGTATTGTCACATCTCAACATATCTGAGTCCATACAAGCTCCACCTCTCTCAGTTACCGATTTCTGAGATACAGTATATCACTTGTGAAGCTCACACTGTTGCTTTCTCTTACCTGTAGGTGTACAAATAGGCGGAGGGTGACCCAACTGCAGGGGTGAACCAACTGGTGATCTCACGTCTGGACTACTGCAATTCCTTGCTGGCAGGCCTACCGGCCTGTGCCATCAAGCCACTGCAACTAGTCCAGAATGCTGTCGCATGTCTGGTGTTCAACCAGCCAAAGTTCACCCACGTCACCCCTCTACTCTCCTCTTTGCACTGGCTCCCCATCGCAGCACGCATCAGATTCAAATCACTGGTGCTTGCTTTTCAAGCAGCTAGAGGTACTGCTCCCCCATACCTCCAGTCACTCATCACTCCCTACACCCCAGCCAGACGCCTCCGCTCCGCCTCCTCTGGCAAACTGACTGTCCCATCCCTCTGGGCGCCTGGTAGCCGCTCCTCGCGGTCTCGCCTCTTCTCTGTCCTGACACCTCGGTGGTGGAACAACCTTCCGCAACCGGTCAGGACCGCGGAATCACTTGCGATCTTCCGCAAGAGACTCAAAACCCACCTTTTCAGACTCCACTACCACTGAATTCTGTACACCTAGCTAATTGTCATCACCACTGCCTGCTTACTCAACATAATTAAAAAAAATTTTTAAATACTCACCTTTTCCTTCCCAGTGTTACAGGTATGGTACACAGCTGCCTGCAATGTCTATTGCTGTATTACTGCACTGATCTCTTGCGCAAACTATGATTGTTTGTATGTATTTATGCACATCTTGTAAATCGCTCTGGATAAGAGTGTCTGCTAAATGCTTAAAATGTAAATGTAATGAAATTCAGGGCAAAGCTATTACGCATGCGCATTTTAAAGTCTAGGCGCTGCACATTCTCTGCGCATGCACTATATTTTGACCAGTAGATGGCAGTGTGAAGCAATTATGACGCAAGTCATCAAGACTCCGGAGAGTTTGCTTTTCCGTTATCACGCTACCAGCTTTACTAAAAGCATTGAGATGCTAGGAAGTACACAGAAAGCACAACAAATGCATGGGGGTCACTCTCTACACATACACCTAGCATCATGGTGCACAACACAAAGGGTCACATACAATAATCCTCCGTAACAGGGGAAGGAGAGACTTTCATACAAACACCATTCCACAATTATACAAATACTGTAGTAAAATGTTAACATAACTAAATAATAAATAATAGCTGTAGGGTTCGCAAAAGCCTGTGGGACGTTACATAGCGCCAGAGCCATAAATTAGCCGTGGTGGCTAGGCTACAGAACTAGCAACCGCTGATAACACACACAATATGGCGAATACATTCATTAGCATTGTTGGTGGCTAAGCTAACTGCTCACCGTTACACTGCTAAAAGTGAGTTTGGTATCTACATAATGTCACAATTGCCTCGCACTGCTGAACCCCACTGGTTGAGGTAAGTTAAGTCTGTCAAGTAGTCAGAGTTTTGTGCCTGTGCTAATCTTCAGTAAAATAAAAGTATGAACTTTCTCCAACGTTACACCAGTGTACCAGTGTACAATTCGATGCCAGGTGTAATACAAGGCTTGCTTATTCATTCTCAGACACATAATTTATAACACTTTTTATTGACATTAACAGAGAGTGTGTGTCCAGAATGGCTCCGTGATGAATCCTTCAGCTTTCAGGGTAACATAGGCTAGCCTGTTGACTGCCGCTTCACTGACAGGACAACACGTTGTTAGATGAGACTGGAGCACTGATCTAGCTAGCTGACTAACGTTAGTAGCCTAATAACCATGCAGCAATCAGCTGCAGCCAGCCAGCTTAGTTACGTCCTCCGCAGTAGGCAGTGGATTGAGTGAGCTAACCACCTCAAATCCTCTATCGCTAGCATTTGTATTACATTTTTATATATATACATTTGTATTTACTTGTATACATATCAACATCGAACAAAAAGTTCGGAAATTTGTGTTTGGTAGATTATTTCTCTGTTGTAACAATGCTTCTTGGCAATACATTTTATACCATTGGAAAGCCTGTTTATTTCCCTTTTAAATGGTGCCCCATTTGTAAGGAACATGCATTTGTAGGATGAGCAGCACAGCTGAGTATGTGGGTTGCGCCCATGAAAAATTTGCCAAATCTTCTCTGCCAATGCCAAACAGCTTATTCTGCTAAGGCTGTGTAAGCTTCCCCCAGCCTTACACACCCTCCGCCTATGGGTGTACGGGTGACAGAAATCGCATTGGTCAATAATGGCAGTTATGTGAACCGTAAAGTGGTCGATTCTGGGGGTCGATGTACAGATGCAAAATGCTGCATATCTCATGCGTTCTCATGATGTGACACACAAGACTTCAGAATTTTAAAGCATCTGCTGTCAGTTATTGAATTAGAAGCACACCCAAAAACATTTACAAGTATGTACCATTTACATTTACAATGAATAATAATAATAATAATAATAATAATAATTCATATTGTTATTATTTAACAGACATATCACTATATAAGTGTATATATAAGCAGTTCTGGGCACCGCACTACAAGAAAGATATAGAAGCTCTTGAAAAAGTCCAAAGAAGGGCAACTAAACTGATACCTGGTATGAAAGGTACAAGTTATGATGATAGACTTAAGGCACTCAATCTATTTAAGCTTAGCAAACGGAGACTTAGGGGGGATTTGATTGAGGTTTTTAAATTCCTAAAAGGGATTAACAAAGTGAAATACCAAAGATTTTTTAAGATAAGTGGGGTCAGCAGAACAAGAGGCCACAGGTAGAAATTAGTTAAAGGCAAATTCTGCAGATATTAGGACGTTTTTCTTTACACAGCGAGTTGTCAATGCCTGGAACAGCTTGCCAGGTCGGGTAGTAGAGGCAGAAACACTTGGGCTATTCAAGTCCAGGCTAGATATAGTACTAGATACTCTTTAGATTAGGACATGACGAGCCTAGATGGGCCAAACGGCCCTTTCTCGTCATTATGCATTCTTATGTTCTTATAACATTATCAACTGAATTCAGCACACATATAATAATCAAAACATAACAAACAACCTTTATCTGGAATTCTTCAGCAGAATCACTTCAAATCTATTTTTTGTATCACTGCTAAGAGCATAGTAAACAACTGAAAGTAGCTAGTGAGAGCAGGAGTGGAGAGCATGTGTAACATAAACAAAGAATGGAAAACAAGGATATCCAGGATATCCAATGCAACCGTTCATTAAAGGGAATGTGGAAAGTGTAATGATTGGCCAGTGCATGGTCACACCTTTGCCACACCTTCAACTCATTACAAACTCAAACACCACCTTGATGCGCCACGTGCCCATGTTCGCTGTCTGCGTTAGTAGTTAGTAGTGTAGTTCAAATATCAAAACACGCCTTGGACACGTCTCTTTTTGATCTGCACCAGTGCTTGCCCTAGCGTTTGCCAACAGCCTTTGCATCCTCAAAATATAGCACAGCCTGGCTTTCCCAGGAGGTCTCCCATACAAGAGCTGTAAAAAGGTGGAATCACCAGTGGACAGGCACAGTACCTGCGTGGCCAGGGGTCGAGGGGGTAGTGCAGGAGGAGGAGGCAGCCAACCACTCTTTAGACCTGAAGCGTAAGAGAGAAGAGAGTCGCCATCTTAAAGCTTCCCCCACTACACCTCTGAATTATGATTTTTTTTTTTTTTTTTTTAAAGGCATTACCACTGCAAAAAAAATCCCCAGCATTGCAATTCCCTTCCACAACACAGAAAGAATGTGTTGGTTGTGCACAATATCATGTTCTGCCATGTTTTCCTTGCCAAAGTTTGCCCTCGCTTTTCCCACCAATCTGGCTCTCGATAAAATAAGCAGCGGAGACCACCCTACACTGACCGGTTCCCCACCCTTCCTCTTTGTTAGTCAGAGAACAGCTCTTTTGGAGCCCTGTTGCCTTGTGGGAAGGTGGGCTGGTCGTACCCTGACCGCTCTGCTGGAAGAGCTTGTTGAGGTCCAAGGAGGAGGCGCGAGAGTGGGTCTTCTGGGGCCGTGGGGGAGGGGTGGGCGGCTCCTCGTTCTTCTTCATGGCGTCGTCGATGGATGTGCTGGAGTATGACCTGGCGGATGTAAGTGCACAGTGCAGTGGCATCACTGTCAAATCCGAGGGTCACTCAACAGCAACAACAGCGTGACCATTTCATCGACTCAAGGACAGAATCATTGTCTTTCTGCTTCTCCAGATGGTATGGGAAGCAGAAACTGTTTTGGCCTTTAAGTCGAGGCTCAAAAGTTGCCTTGTTTGCCTCTTGTTCAGCACCTGTCCATTATAATTCAAATCTATACCCGAAATCTTGCTGTTCTTAAACTGCAGCCTGAAAACTACTACAGTTGCAAGGCCGACTGTGAAGCACTGTGTTACTTTTTGTAAATGGCAGAATAGAAAAACAAGTATAGTTTTATTTTATTTAAAATGGAAAAAAAACATTTATATTGTATAATATTAATTTGAACAAGAATGGTAACAAATTGAACACACAATCTATAGAAAGGCAGCTGAGAAGAACACAGTGTAGATGGCCATATTACCTATAAAGTGATACATTTACATCTATCGTAAATACATTTTCGATGCCCACTTGAATAGTGTCTTTTAATGCTGTTCCTTTTTATGCTTAAGAGAGCCCAACACCCCCCATGCATGAGTTGGTGAAAAACCAAATCAAAAACCTGCTGTTATCAAAAATGATAAAGAGTGATCTTTCATAATGGCTTGTTTTCTCTACGGAAAATGTGCTTTTTGAGACAATCTAGTGAAATCAAACTTTGTCTGTGTCAGGCATAGGATGTATACTGTTCAATCTCTTGTAACTTGTGGTACTTTACCTTTTTTTAAATTGCCCTAATATTAGGAATAGTACAGTGAAGAGTACAGTATTAAATACATGTTGTGTAGAAGGGAGGACAGACAGACTTACCTCGGCCTGGTTCTTGATCGCATGTGAGGATCCAGCTCATGGGGGGGATCTGAAACACATAATGACAGAAACAATGCCTGCGTACACCTCAGAGTACAAATATCTTGCTCTGGGAAATAGAGTCCACCTCCCAACACCAGGCCACAGCTGCAGCCAATCTGGCAAATTAAAACATATATTAACACAAATTAAAACTCATATTGTGAAGGCATTTTATATATGGCACTCAAGCATGAAATATATATTGTTCATTATACAGTGTTTGCCACCCTTATCCAGAATGACTTACACAGCATACAAGTTATTATATATAGGCATATATATACAGTATATATATATATTTTTTTTTTTACAATGTATTCATGAAAATTTCTGGCCAAATCCAGAAAATGGCAGTGTCCTACCTGGGATTTGAACCTGCAATCTCTGAGGTAAAGTCTCTTAACCACTACATAACCATGAGTGAAAGAATGAAAGGTTTCAATAATGCTCCTTCAATTCATTCTGCCGCAGATTCTGGGAATGACAATGCTACTATTGCGCTCCAATGCCAACGTGTCACTGCAATCCTAGAGAGACGGCCGTCGCACACCTCGACGACCAGATGCGTCCATGTTTTTCTGTGACTAACACTCTGGCTTATTACTCTGTCTCAGCCCCCATAATGTAAAGCACTCTGGCAGTGGAGATACAGTGTGCTATTGTAATTATTCCCAGGAGCGTACGCGCACATTTTATACTTCTCATATTCTGTATGCCACACACAATGTGTGTACAGAGGGACAACTACTACCTCAAAGGGGATCTGAAACTGTGTGCTGAATCAAAACAAAGGCGGTAAGTGCTTAGAGGCAGTAACTCGTGCACTGAATTTTGTATAATTAAAACATTTAAAACATAAAATTCACCATAAACACAGGTTTAAAAATAATTACTGTAGTTTGGCAATGTTTTGTCAAATGGATTTCTTGAAAAGAACCACATAATTCCACAGCAGACTGACTGCATGAACATTTGTTTCAGTTTTACTGCATGGCCTTTGGAGAACAGAAACACATTTTATGATGTGGCTACTGAATATTCAATAACCAAATAAAAAATGATCTTTGTTGGACCACACTCTAGAGCTTCCCCATCTACATGACAGAAATAAAGTGCCCTTGATGGTTTATCAATTCATTGTTTTCAATTACTCCTTCGAGCCAACTGATTCCCACCCAATGAAAACACTGACTCTCCTCCCTTTCACAAGAAAAAAGCAGGTATCCTGTTTTCTTATTTTTAATGAAGAGACTGCTTGTCAGCGGTACTTTAAATAAACAGATCTTTGTTCACTGAGAAACCAAGCAATCCCTTCACTCTGGACAATGGAATGATTCAAGAGATAATATCTGAAATCGGTATCTGTCTGACACTAGCCTCCCGTCACTGTTCTTATTGCAGCTAGTGTAAACATGGTGGTTTGAAACAGGGGGACACAGAGTTTATATTGTTTTCCTGAGGCAGAGCTGCATGGATCTCAGCTGAATGGCTCTCAGTGTTGCACAGTGTTTGTGTAGGCCAGAGACAAACCCTCGCCATCTTTTCTCCATGCCTCTGTTGGCATGCATGAAACTTCAGGCAACAGAGCAAGAGACGGGGAGGAGGGGGAGGGGTTGGAGCGGGATCCCATGGGGCAAAACGTGCCACGGGGTAAGAACGGGTCAGAGACATCAGCGCATTGCCTGATTAAACACAGCCTGGATCAACTAGGATCAACAGAATATCCCTCCAGAGCATACCCAGGGACAGGGAGTATCTTGTATCACAGCAGCTGGAAATGGCCTCCTCTTCTCCCCCATCTCTTTTCTGTCATTCAACACTTTTCATTCATTTCTTTATTTTATTCATCTTTTTAGTCACTCTTCATTTATAAGCAGCAGGTCTGTGTGTTACAGTTTTTTTTCCACGGGCCTTTATCTGAACTTATCATCAAAGTAATGACCTTATCATTTTTGTTTCAAGGCCATGACAAGGCCAAAGCTTGACAGTTATATTTGATTAACTGGAAAAACATCAGATATGAATTTGAAGGTGCTGCCAAACGGCTCATCCTGCTAAAGCACCACTAGAATGAAGAGATGCTCGATTGTGGTATCGAATCCCGACTGTGCCAGGGCCAACTGTGACCAGCAACCCCGGTCATTGGTATCATTCTCTATAAATTGTGAGAAAAATTGCTTCGGCATCTGTAGCTCTGAAACAGTTTTGATAGACGTAGGGTTTAAAACTTACCTGGCCTTTCTGCAACTCTGTTTACATTTTCGGCTGGTTTGTCCAGCACTTTTGATACTCTCTTTGGACTGAACACTGCAGGTAGAAAAACAACAAAAAACATCCATTATGACAAAGACAAGCCAGCAGGTAACAAATTGACATGTTTTTCCAACGTCACTAAAACATCATGGTACGGCAGGAACGCAGCTAAAGGCCTTGCTTGGAATATACAATGGGGGAAATAAGTATTGAACACATCAACATTTTTCCCAGTAAATGTATTTCCAATGAGGCCATTCAAGTGAAATTTGCACCAGACTTTGGTATTAACTCAAGAAATCCAGACAAAAAATCTAAACATTAAAGTCCATATGTAAATAAAGTTATGTGTAATAAAGTGGAATGACATAGGAAAAAAGTATTGAACACACTAACTGAAATTAATTCAATACTTAGTGGAGAAGCCTTTGTTTGTAATGACAGCTTCAAGGCGCTTTCTGTATGAAGGAACTAATCGCCCGCAGTATTCAGGTGTGATTTTGGCCCATTCCTCTACACAGATTGTCTTTAAATCTGGATCTTCAGATGCTTCCACAAATGTTCAATTGGGTTTAAGTCAGGTGATTGACTGGGCCATTCCAACAAGTTGATTTTCTTTCTCTGAAACCATTATTGCGAGTTTCCTTTGCTGTATGCCTTGGATCGTTGTCCTGCTGGAAGATCCACCCACGTCTCATCCTCAGCATCCTGGTGGATGGCAGCAGGTTCATCTCAAGAATCTCTCTGTACATGGCTCCATTCATTGTTCCTTCAATGATATGAAGTCTGCCAGTACCAAGAGAGGAGAAACAGCCCCACATCATGATACTTCCACCTACAAACTTCACTGTTGGTATAGTGTTATTCGGGTGATGTGCAGTGCCATTTCTCCTACAAACATGGTGTGTTGTGTGACAGCCAAAAAGTTCAATTTTGGTCTCATCATGCTCCCAGTAGTTCACTGGCTTGTCCAAATGTTGTTTGGCAAACTTTAAACGAGCTTCAACATGTCTTTTTTTCAGTAGTGGACTCTTGCGGGCTGAGCGTGCACAGAGGCCATGGCGGTGGAGTGCATTGCCTACTGTTGTACCTGCTGCCTCCAAGTCTTTCTGGAGCTCTTTCCTAGTGGTCCTTGGCTCTTTGGCTACTCTTCTAAGTATCCTTCTGACTCCCTGATCAGAAATCTTGCGAGGAGCTCCTGTGCGTGGCCGGTTGATGGTGGAGTGATGTTGCTTCCACTTACGGATAATGCCCCAATGGTGCTTACTGGAAGATTCAGAAGTTGTGACATACGTTTGTAGCCAATTCCATTTTCATGTTTTGCAACAATCTGGTTGCGAAGGTCTTGAGAGAGCTCTTTGCTTTTACCCATCATTAGATGTTTCTTGTGTGGCACCTTGGTAACAAAAAAAAAAACCTTTTATAGCCCATCAATATATTCTAACCCAGCTGACATTAATTAGCACAGATTGGAGGTAGAGTTGCCTCCTAATTAGTTATGGTTTTCAGCTGGTTCCTTGCCTTTCCTTGCTGTGGTGTACTGCTTTTTCTTAGTGTGTTCAATACTTTTTTCCTGTTTCATTCCACTTTATTACACATAACTTTATTTACATATGGACTTTAATGTTTAGATTTTTTGTCTGGATTTTTTGAGTTAATACCAAAGTCTGGTGCAAATTTCACTTGAATAGGCTCATTGGAAATACATTTACTGGACAAAATGTTGATGTGTTCAATACTTATTTCCCCCATTGTAACCTTGTACCAGAATGGCGGGGGGTTCTGGTAAAATGCTGACTGACTGTGGTCGGGAGGTAACGGTTGTGCTATTTGACGTTGACCATGGAGCTGTCTGGGAGTCTTTGAGAAAGACCATAAAAGGCTTGTTCATATTCAGCCCCAGGGGCCCCAATTACCCGACTTAGAGGGTTCCTCTCTCAGTTCTTGCTTTGATGTGGTCAACTCAGCCAGGGGTGCCTGTATTTCAAGCTTATTCTTCTCCTGTTAAAGACAAATAAACACTTATTTTCCACAGACAAATAAACACTTCAGTCAGTGTCGACTTTAAACATGTTATCAAAGGCAGACTGCCGCCAGTCCCCATATGCAGGGAAGTGCGACTTTCAGTGCGCTGGCGCCCTCTACCGCCAGAACCCTTCCCAGTGAGGCAGACAGACAGGATCATAGAATGTGTTGTGGACATTGTTTAAATGTATTCATTTTTCCTTTATTAAACTAGGTAGGTCAACAGAGCACTCAATTTTAATTTGCAGAGACGCCCTGGGGAATCAAAGTGGATAGGGAATGCAAGGAATTATGTAGCCAATTGGATGTGGTCAGGAAATGTGATGTGCTAACGTCTTTAAATAAAAAAATAATAGTTTCAAATTTTTCACGTTTTTCTCCCAATTTGGTTGCAAATTATACATTCTATTTATTTAAATTCATCCTCCCCCATGACTCCGCCGCCCATCCTCCGGGTAACGAGCCAGGCCGGTAGATCCGCCTCCTCCGAGACGGAACCAAACCATGGATCACCCAATCACCCTCCCCCCTCCCCCTGGGGCGGACAGCCAAATGCCGCCCCCGATCAGGGCTGACGGCCAGGGCCGGTCTGGTAGAGACGCAGGTTTCGAACCACGTCCCTGACAGGCAGCGCACACCACACCGGACCAGACAAAGTGTGGTGCGTTAGACCGCAACGCTATCCGCCGCCCTGCTAACGTCTTTTTAATCCAGAGGAGCATGCAGTTAGATCTCACCTGCTGTGCGGGGACCAGCTCTGTGTCCTCGAAGGAGATCAGCGGCTCCGCCTTCTGTTAGGACTCAAAAACATCCACTTGTGGCTCTCCATGCTCTTATAGTTTACATTAATTATTTTCTCCTGATGGTATACACTATACAGTCTGCATTGTGCTCAGTTAAAACATATGTGTGTGCACATGCTATCTTACTGTACCCTCAATTACTGCACCACTGAGTTGTGATGATCAATAGGTCATGCCACAGGTATATATACACAGTATACAGTGGGGAAAATAAGTATTTCACCCCCTGCTGATTTTGTGAGTTTGCCCCCTTACAAAGAAAGGAACGGAACGGTCGGTCTATAATTTTCATGGTAGGTTCATCTTAACAGTGAGAGACAGAATATTAAAAACAATCCCAGAAAGTACTCCTAATTAAGTACTCGTTACCTGTATAAAAGACAACTGTCCACAGAATCAATCAATGAATCAGATTCTAACCTCTCCACAATGGGCAAGACCAAAGAATTGTCTAAGGACATCAGGGACAAAATTGTAGACCTGCACAAGACTGGAATGGGCTACAAGACCATTGGCAAGCAGCTTGGTGAGAAGGAGTCAACTGTTGGTGCGATAATTAGAAAATGGAAGAAACACCAATTGACCATCAATCTCCCTCGGTCTGGGGCTCCACGCAAGATCTCACCTCGTGGAGTGAACCTGATCATGAGAAAGGTGAGGGAACAACCCAGAACTACACGGCTGGAGCTTGTTGATGATCTCAAGGCAGCTGGGACCACAGTCACCAAGATGACCATTGGTAACACACTACGCCGTAATGGATTGAAATCCTGTAGTGCCCGCAAGGTCCCCCTGCTCAAGAAGGCACATGTACAGGCCCGTCTGAAGTTTGCCAATGAGCACCTGGATGATTCAGAGGCTTGGGAGAAAGTGCTGTGGTCAGATGAGACTAAAATCGAGCTCTTTGGCATCAACTCGACTCTCCGTGTTTGGAGGAAGAAAAAAGCTGCCTTGGACCCCAAGAACACCATCCCCACCGTCAAGCATGGCGGTGGAAACATTATGCTTTGGGGCTGTTTCTCTGCTAAGGGCACAGGACGACTTCACCAGATCGAGGGGAGGATGAATGGGGCCATGTACCAGGAAATCTTGGGTGAGAACCTCCTTCCCTCAGCCAGGACACTGAAAATGGATTTCTAAGGATTTGGAGAGGATCTGCAAAGAGGAGTGGGCCAAAATCCCTCCTGGGATCTGCGCAAACTTGGTGACCAACTACAAGAAACGTCTGACCGCTGTGCTTGCCAACAAGGGTTTCTCCACCAAGTACTGAGTCATGTTTTGCTAGGGGGTGAAATACTTATTTTCCTCAATAAAACACAAATAAATGTTTAAAATTCATATAATGTAATTTTCTGGGATTTTTTTAAATATTCTGTCTCTCACTGTTAAGATGAACCTACCATGAAAATTATAGACCGTTCCTTTCTTTGTAAGGGGGCAAACTCACAAAATCAGCAGGGGGTGAAATACTTATTTTCCCCACTGTATATAGGTAACTGCCAAAATAAAGGAAAAACCAACATAGTGTCTTAGTTGGGCCACAACGAGCCGCCAGAATAGCTTAAATGCGCCTTAAAAGTGTCTGGAACTATATTGGAGGGATGCAACACCATTTGTCCATAAGAAATTCCACAATTTGGTGTTTTGTTGATGGTGGTGGAAAACGCTCAGGTGCTGCTCCGGAATCTTCAATAAGTGTTCAATTGGGTTGAGATCTGGTGACTGAGATGGCCATGGCATATGGTTTACATCATTTTCATGCTCATAAAACCATTCAGTGACCACTTGTGCCCTGTGGATGGGGACATGTGATGAGGTTGAAAGTGATCACTCAGAATGGCTTTGCATTTATTGCCGTTTACCTTGCCCTCTAAGGGGTTTGGTGAAGGAAAATGCACCCCACACCATAACAGAGCTGCCAGTATCCCTCATTTACTCAAGTGTTTCCTTTATTTTGGCAGTTACCTATATACAGTGTGTATATATATATATGGCCAAAAGTCAGTGGACACCTGGCCATCACACCTATATGAGCTTGTTGGACATCCTATTCTAAAACCATAGGCATTAATATGGAGTTGGACCCCCCTTTGCGGCTATGACAGCTGCCACTCTTCTGGGAAGGCTTTCCACAAGATTTTGAAGTGTCTGTGGGAATTTGTGCCCATTCAGCCAAAAGAACATCTGTGAGGTCAGGCACTGATGTTGGACGAGAAGGCCTGGCTCGCAAGGCGTTCTAATTCCTCCCAAAGGTCCAGTTGCGGCGTGCTTTACACCACTCCAGCCAACGCTTGGCATTGCGCATGGTGATGTGAGGCTTGTGTGCAGCTGCTCGGCCATGGAAACCCATTCCATGAAGCTCCCGATGCAAAGTTCTTGTGCTGATGATGCTTCCAGAGGCAGTTTGGCACTCTGTAGTGAGTGATGCAGCAGATGATAGGCGATTTTTATGAGCCATGTGCTTCAGCACTCCTCGGCCCCGCTCTGTGAGTTTGCGTGGTCTACCACTTCGTGGCCGAGCTTTTGTTGCTCCTAGGCGCTTCCACTTCACAATAATAGCACTTACAGTTGACCGGGGCACATGTAGTAGGGCAGAAATTTCACGAACTGACTTGTGGCAAAGGTGGCATCCTATTACAGTGCCTTGTTTAAAATCACTGAGCTCTTTACAAACCATTCTGAATTCTAAATGTTTGTCTGTGGAGATTGCATGGCTACATGCTGGATTTTATGCACCTGTTGGCAATGGGTGTGGCTGAAACACCTGAACTCAATTAGTAGGGGTGTCCACTGACTTTTGGCCATATAGTATATATGCTGTATATACCTGGAGTTCATCTCCCATCATCCTTTATACAAAATGTGTGCCACTGTTCCCGAAGACACACAGAATTCCTGCACTGCAAAACCTTGGTTGTGCTCACTAGGCAAGGTGCTATGAAGGTTTTTCTGTAAGGGCTGATGTGGTCAAGAGGTCATAAAACACACTATAATCTCAAGCTCTAGACTTCACTTCCCAGCATCCCAGACAGAGAATATCAGATTGGATGTTGTTTCTGCCTAATTCAGCACTGTTCCTGACTCAGTCCTGCTGTGGAGAATGCTTATATCAGGCCTTGGATAAGCAAGTCATTATAACTTTCCTTGGGTGTGTGTGTGTGGAGTGGGGAGTGGGGGACATACTAATGAAAACAGCCTGCAATCTATTTTATAATCAAGGCTTTCACCCTCCTGTCACTGTTATGCAAAAACCTCCACATTGCTTTTGTGGTCTTAATATTCTCTCTCTGCCGCACACCCTCCGAGAATGCAGTAACACTTTCCATTAATATAACAAGAACGATAACAGGATCCGCACATTCATGAACTTGTGAGATGATATGTGTGACTCAAATTCATTGCTGCAGTGCCTATGGTGCTTAACAAAAGAGTGTGGCGTGTGGTGTGGGGAAGTGTAATTACCATACCTGTATGCTTCCACTGAGAGATGATAGGTGTTTGTCCTGTACTGTACTGTACTCCATTTAAAGTTGTAATAACCGCGACATTCTCTGTAAATTCGGGACGGTATACACTAGCCCGTGTGTTCTTGTGTGTCCTCTGACACAAGTCAGCCAACCGATTCTTCTCCACACTGCAATCTGTCCGCTGCTGTGCCAGTTAACTCTGGGGGTAGGAGCCATCGGTGGGTGAGCTGATTGAAACCCTACCTGTCTGGGTGATGCTATGGTCAATTATGTGTCGCCCTGCAGGGACTACCAGCCAAAGTCGGCGCTGTAACAGTCTGGGTTGCGATACAGGCCTTAGGGTACCTTGTTGGACCATGCACGAGCAGGATGTGCCAGTTGGGAGTCCCTCCCTCCCAAATGTTTTGATACTTTGACACATGATGCCCCGCCCAGTCTGTAGTCTCACTCCCCTCACCTCTGGGGCTGCTGGCTCTGCTGACTGCTGGTTCACACCGAAGAATGCCTCCTCACTCACAGGCTTCTGAGGGGCTGAGAAACAAACAACACAAAAATGACTCACTTTTTTTCCAAACTTTTTCTCCCATTTTTGGATTTGACAACTGTACCACGCTCTCACATCACCTCTGTGCCACCTGTTCCCATGTACGTGCACTCCTCCAATGAACTTTCCCACAAATCTGTGACTATTTTCCCCACACTACATGCCACACTCATCAGAGGAGATGGGCATTTCTCGCTGACAACTAGCAACCCGTAGGCTTGTTTTTTAACTTATTCTGGTCTCTGCGATTTATTCTGATTTGTGTGTCACTAAATCAATTTTATAGATCTAGCACTGTTCTTCGAGCCTTGTTAGATGCACTTACATAAAAGTTGCTCTGGATAAAAGCATCTGTTAAATGTCAAAATGCAAATATAAATGTAAGGAACTGGCGATTAGCTAGAGGGCGCTGTGCAGTGACAACGAAGAACCATGTCTGACTTTAGCCTACTCTACCTCTGTGGGATGAAACCAATTGTGTCCTGCCACTGTATACTCCCATTAACAGTTAGCTAGTGGCATAGGCCAGGCTCAAAGTAGTGATGTGTGTGCTATTTATTTTCAAATATTTTTTATCAGAAAACCTCAAATGAAAAGCATATACTATACTGTATTATAAATATTGTTTTACCCACAACAGGCCCGTAGCTAAGGGGGGGCATTGGAGGGCATTGGAGGGCATTGCCCCCCCATTGCGTATGTAGTGCCCCTCCTCCCAAAATGAATTGTTGGCGCAAATCGTGCCCCCCTCCCAAAATGAATTGTCAAGTAAACGTGCGTTGTTGTTTTTTTGGTCTGTGTTTGTGTGTGTGTGTGTGTGTGTGTGTGTTTAATTTGAAATAATATAGATATAAATAGTTTTTTATGGACATCATTTAATTGTGGATTTCGTAGCCCAATGTTAGACCAATTTCAGAAAGCCGGTGTACTGCATGCGGTCAAAGAAAAAACTAGCCTAATTTCAGTTTATTTTAATTAAACAGTTTATTTGCACACAAATAGAAAAAGAGGCAAAGGGAAAATGGACAACACAAAAACTCCTCTCAAAATACCACAAAACACTGAAGGCCATGCCAAGTGTGCTGACTGCAATGAAAATTCGATTAACAATTGGTGCTTCAACTGCCATGCGTGAAAATTCATTCTCAGTTTTGAGGAATGTTGTTACTGACCACCGTCGGTCTATGCGCCACGCACGTAAGGCCCAGCTAGTGCAGCTTGCCTTCGAGAGAGGCCTCACGCACAAATGCTTAAACGAATGGAAAGACAAGGTCCTCAGGAGATTTTACTCAGAGACTCGTCGCCTTCAACTCTTCTAACGGTGAGTCCAGCGGTTTATTTGCTCCAGTTTTGCGCACCAGACTTTCGTAATGCTTTGGTGGTGTAGGCTATATTACAAATGCATTTATATTCAGGCTTGCGAGTTATATTATTGTGGCATTTTGGTGTTGGAGTTTGCTCTGGCAATATGCTTGCTGTTCATGAAGTTTGCATAGGGAAAGGCATATAAGCTGTGGTGTGGTCTAGCGCTGATCGCAAGCCAATAAGGCTTTTTTTTCTATTAAGGTTGGTGGGTGTGATTAGCGGGTTTGTCTCGTGTTTTGGTATTTATGGTTTGTTCAATATAGGTCTATTCTCAATACCGATGTATTATTTAAACAGCAGTCTGGGTTTTCTTGTCATATTGTGGTGTTGACATAATTGCCTTGTAAAGTATGTGTCTCGAACCGTGTCCGCCCGTTCCATTTCTTCTAGCTACAGGCCTGACCCACAATAAGATAAAACATACACATTAATGTATTGTCCATACATACAATTGGCTATTTATTAAAGCAATTCAGGATATACACTGCCCGTCCCAAAAAAAAGTCACACACTCTAATATTTAGTTGTACCGCCTTTAGCTTTGATTACGGCACGCATTCGCCATGGCATCATTTCGATAAGCTTCTGCAATGTCACAACATTTATTTCCGTCCAGAGTTGCATTAATTTTTCGCCAAGATCTTGTAGTGATGATGGGAGAGTCGGACCGCTGCGCAAAGTCTTCTCCAGCACATCCCAAAGATTCTCAATGGGGTTAAGGTCTGGACTCTGTGGTGGCCAATCCATGTGTGAAAATGATGTCTCATGCTCCCTGAACCACTCTTTCACAATTTGAGCCGGATGAATCGTGGCATTGTCATCTTGGAATATGCCCGTGCCATCAGGGAAGAAAAAATCCATTGATGGAAAAACCTGGTCATTCAGTATATTCAGGTAGTCAGCTGACCTCATTCTTTGGGCACATAACATTGCTGAACCTAGACTCAGGACTACAGCTCCCAGACCTGACCAACTGCAGCAACCCCAGATCATAACACTGCCCCCACAGGCTTGTACGGTAGGCACTAGGCATGATGCATCACTTCATCCGCCTCTCTTCTTACCCTGATGTGCCATCACTCTGGAACAGGGTAAATCTGGACTCATCAGACCACATGACCTTCCATTGCTCCAGAGTCCAATCTTTATGCTCCCTAGCAAATTGAAGCCTTTTTTTCCGATTAGCCTCACTGACAAGTGGTTTTCTTAAGGCTACACAGCTGTTTAGTCCAAATCCCTTGAGTTCCCTTCGCATTGTGCGTGTGGAAATGCTCTTACTTTCACTATTAAACATAGAGTTCTACTGTTGATTTTTTACGATATGATTTCACCAAACGCTTAAGTGAGCGCCGATCACGATCATTCAAGATTTTTTCCCGACCACATTTCTTCCTCGAATATGATGGTTCAGCACTATCCTTCCAGGTTTTAATAATGCGTTGGTCAGTTCTTAACCCAATTTTAGTAGTTTCAGCAATCTCCTTAGTTGTTTTCTTTGCTTGATGCAGGCCAGTAATTTGACCCTTCTGAAACAGATTAACATATTTTCCACGACCACAGGATATGTCTTCCGACATGGTTGTTTAAGAAATGAGAAGCTACTCACTGCATCAGTTAGGGTTAAATAACTTGTTGCCAGCTAAAACATATGAATCACTGCAGCAATTATCCAATGGAAGGCTCTTACCTATTTGCTTAGTTAAATCCAGGTGGTGACTTTTGTTTTGGCCAGGCAGTGTATATATATGAAGAGCTCATACGCAAAAACCTATTAACACCATTCCTGCCAAAACTAAACTAAACAAGCTGTGATTGAGATCACAGTGCCGCCTTTGCGATTTACAAATAGTTTTTTTGCCAAACTCACTATACATCTCATGCTTAATGTACAGTTATAGCAAAGACGGCACTGATCTCAATCACGGTTTGTTTGGATTGGTTTTGGCAGGAATGTAATTTATCGTTTTTTGCATATGAACTCTTCATATTGTGGCATCCCAAGGGGTGGCACGGGAAAATGGCTGCCTGCCTCTTTAACTCTTGTGAACTACCAGAGCAATCAGGACTACAGCTCCCAGCAGCCTGCAGTCCCACACCTCCCACTTGCCACCAGCCAAAGCAAGTTAAGCAATTGGGAATGCTGACAGCTACATACAATTTGGGAGGAAATAAAAGATGCACCTTTTCCCCAAACAAGTTGCAAAGTACCGGAAGGGAAACGCATGGTGAGTGAGAGAGTTAAAGGATTGTTTTTTAAATTTTACTTGGTTTGTTTGAGAACCCTGTGTGTGTACCGACTATTGCTTGTTTGAGTACCTGGCTTGGATTGATGACATTGGATTACGGATAAAGACAACGAGAGAAGGATTGCAGACTGTATGTGTTTGGTTTCCTCGATTACCCCATCCTTTTTTGTGTTTTGTCAAGAGATCAGTTTAATAAAATTATCGTTTTGTTTTGAATACTGCCAAACATTAAATTACCTGTTGTGGCAGCCCAAGGGGCTGCACAAGGAAATGGCTGCCGGGTCCTTCAACAAATTGGAGCCGAAAACACTCCTTTTTCCCAGCAGGCCACAGTAACACCTGAACGGAGTAAAGGCAATGGGACTAACGAACAGTTGAAGGCCATTTCAAGGCCTATTTAAAGGGCTGAATCCCATCACACTTGGAAAGGAGTAGGAACGTGTTTGGAAAGGAGTTGGTGAGTGTGTTGAAGGAGAGTGAGAAACCGTGATGTCGTTTGACTAGCCGGGATTTAGAGAGAGAGTGGAAAAGTGTTTTTGGAGTATTGTTTGTGTATGAAATTGGATTGTTTTGAGGACCCCCATTTTGGATTGACTACGGACTGGATAACGGAATTGACCTGGATAACGGAACTGGATTTTGAACACTGACAACGAGATAAAGATTGCGGACTTTGTGTTTGTATTCCCCCGAATACCCTGCCCTTTGTTTTGTGTAGTGTTTGTCAAGAAGATTAATAGTTTAATAAATTATCATTTTGTTTTTAATACTGCCTCCTCTGTGTTCTTTAACTTGCCTACACCCTCTGCAAGGTCCGTGAGTGTCGCCCAACCCCTGGGGAAACCACACTGTATAGACATGAGACTACTTGTGCAGACATTAAATTACCTGCATAGACATGAGACTACCTGAGCAAACATTAAATTACCTGTATAGACATTAGACTACCTGCGCAGACATTAAATTACCTGTATAGACATGAGACTACCTGAGCAAACATTAAATTACCTGTAATAATCTCAGACCACATCCAATCACAATGAAACAGGGGCAAACCAAGAGATTTCATTCATCAATTCATTAATCATATGTGGCCTGAAAAATGGTAGCAACAAGTGGGCAAAAGTGGGCACATATATGTGAACTTGTACACACATACGCACAAACTTGTGTACAGAAAATTCCTTTGTACATCCATTTAATAGTTACTCTCTGACCATTGAGAAAAAGGAACCTTTTATCCTGATTATGTAGTATTTAAGAATTCATTAACCCCTAATTCACCGATCTATGGAAAATCCTGTTACAGAAATTCAATGAAATTGGAATGCGTGTTGAGGTGCATCCAAATATTATATCATTACAGGCAGTCCCCAGGTTACGAACGTCCAGCTTACGGACAACTCGTACATACAAACGGACTTCCATGAGGCCTATTATGTAATTTTTTTTTAGTAAAATACAATTGTTCATGGCGGCACAGTGGTGCAGTGGATAGCACTGTCGCCTCACAGCAAGAAGGTCTCGGGTTCGAATCCAGGCCGGGGGCCTTTCTGTGTGGAGTTTGCATGTTCTCCCCGTGTCCGTGTGGGTTTCCTCCGGGTACTCCGGTTTCCTCCCACAGTCCAAAGACATGCACGTTAGCCTAATTGGAGAGTCTAAATTGCCCATAGGTATGAGTGTATGAGTGAATGGTGTGTGTGCCCTGCAATGGATTGGCGACCTGTCCAGGGTTTATTCCTGCCTCTCGCCCCTATGCATGCTGGGATAGGCTCCAGCCCCCCCGCGACCCTGACCAGGAATAAGCGGCTTAGTAATAACGAACGCATGCACTACTTTGTGATGCTCATGAAAACATTGTGCGGTTTCAGCGGTTTGTCGGCTCAAGGAACAGAGATCACCATCCGTTATTTCAGATCACGGTCCAGTTTTTGTCTTTCTCTTACCCTTACAACGATGCCTCCAAAGCGTAAATCCGATGCAAGTGCTGGTGATGCATCAAAGAAAAGGAAAACAATCACCATGGAAAGTAAAGTTGAAATAATAAAGAGATCGGAGAGAGGTGAAACGCCATCAGCCATTGGGAAAGCATTAGGCTACAGCCGGTCAACGATCGGAACAATTTTAAAAGACAAAGGGAGAATAATGGAGCATGTGAAAGGCCATGCCCCAATGAATGCCACGATTATTACCAAGCAACACAGTGGTTTAATTATTGAGATGGAAAGGCTATTGATAATTTGGATAGAAGACCAAAATCAGCGTAATATGCCTATTAGCCTTTCTTTAGTGCAAGAAAAGGCTTGAAGCCTTTCTTTCATGTTTTTTTACAGTACAGTACTGTATGTACATAGTTACTTGTATTATTACTGTATTATTATTATTAATATTACAGTATTATTATTATTACAGTATTATTATGTACTGAATATTATGTTTAAGATGTTTTATTGTATTTGGGAGTTTTTATTAAGTGTTTTATATGCACAGAAATGTAAGGAAGGAAGGAAATCGCCCGCCTGAATGGGGCATCTCCGGCATTGTGCCAGTTCCGAAAAAAGGTGACCTGACCATCCCAGACAACTATCGGGGAATCAGTCTAACTCAAACAGCTGCAAAAATCTACAACCGTCTTTTGCTTAATCGTATTCGAGTTGGAAAAGGTCCTTCGCCCCAACCAAAATGGTTTTCGGCCTGTGCGATCAACTTCTTCATCCTTGCTCTCAGACGAATAATTGAGGAAATTCGAAATCATCAGAAAGAAGCTGCAATAATCTTCATCGACTTCCGCAAAGCATTCAATTCTATCAACAGACCCACGATGTTTAAAATTTTGAATGCTTACGGAATCCCGGAGGAGATTGTAAATGCCATCAAAATTATGTATGAGGATACAAGTGCAGTCGTTCTCACTCCGGAAGGCGAAACTGATTAATTTTTCATCAACACCGGCGTTCTCCAGGGTGATCCACTTTCCCCCTATCTATTCATCATAGTTTTGGACTACGTCCTGCGGATAGCAATAAACGACACTGATGGTCTAACTCTGACTTGCCATAGAAGTAGTAGATATCCTGCTCAACACCTCTCTGACCTAGATTACGCTGATGACATTAGTCTGCTTGCTGACACCCTTCGAGATGCAGAATCTCTCCTCCACAAACTTGAAACTTGCTGCAAGTCCATTGGTCTCTCTTAATGCAAAGAAAACTAAGTACATTCACCTCAATCCCTCCACCGCTGGCGACATCATAGCGCTTGATGGCAGTAAGATCGACAAAGTTGATGACTTCAAATACCTGGGCTCCTACACAAACTCGACCCACGATGTTGAATGTAGGAAGGCTCAAGCTTGGTCTGCTCTCCACTCATTGAGGAATGTTTGGCAATCTTCAATCCGTAAAAGCTCCAAAATGAACATCTTTAAAACATCCATGGAGTCCATTCTCCTCTATGGGTGTGAGTCTTGGGCCCTCACCAGCAAGATCACAAAGTCTATCGATAGTACCTACACACGGATGTTGCGTGCTGTCCAGAATGTTTCCTGGCAGGACCACCTTCCAAACTCCGCCCTGTACGGTGGCCTCCCCTCCATCTCAAGTGTCATCAGACAGCATCGTTTTCGGCTAGCCGGACATATCCTTCGGCACAATGAACCAGCCAGTTGTGTCCTCCTTTGGACGCCAGACTCTCCCCGTCGTAGAGGTCGACCTAACATCAGCCTTAAATCATCCATCGAACTGGAGACAGGACTGTGCGGATCGTCTCTTCGTAACGCAATGCTTGACAGGGAATGCTGGATGAAGCTCATCAAGTCATCACAGATGTGAATGAATGAATGAATGAGAAAGGTAAAATAAATACTATACTAAGACAAACTTTTGACTAAGTGATGATTAATAAGAACTGTATGTACCTGTTCCAACTTACATACAAATTCGACTTAAAGACAGACTTAAGAACGGATCTCGTTCGTAACCCGGGGATTGCCTGTATATATAAACATATATAAGGTGCACATTCAATGTGTTGACACAATTTTCATTTGTTCGGTATGCAAAGTGTGTATGTGTCCTGATCCATATTTTGGTCGCTTCCATTACCAGAAATTTGCTTATGATGATCCCAACAAACACAACAAACAAAAGGAATGCAAAAATTGAAACTAATAACAAAATGAATGACATTAGAGAATGATACAAACTCAGTTCATTGATATATAACTCTTCATGTCAAATTTCAAAATGGTTACATGTAACTGTAGCTGTGATAAATAAATGTAAGATTGTAAGAATTTATACATAATTTACACACATATTTTGCATATAATACAAATTTGTTAAAACATTTAATTAATATGACATACCATATATCTCCACAAATTATGTACAAATACATATTTTCTAATTTTCACAATTTCTATATGATGTTTTTCAATTGCAACTTTCTTGTGACTGAGCATAACATATCAGTTTATACATCATGTCATGCTCTTTCCAATGATACATAACACATTGATACATTGCCTATTGTTTCTCCTTCCATTTCCAAGTGTGTTATGTGGCTAGGCTACATGAAAACTAAGTAATTTCATTTTTATATACAGGTAGTTTAATTTTAATATACAGGTCGTTTAATTTTAATCAAAATAAACAACATTTCATGCTCTTTCCAATTATACATAATTTGCCTATTGTTTCTCTTTCCATTTCCAATAAGAGGGAAGTGTTCAACTGAAGGTTGGCTGAGTGTGAATGACTGTATTATGTGGCAGAATAATGCAATTCTTTCAAGGAAACATTTATAAGGCTGCATGAAAACTAGGTCATCTCATTTTTATATACAGGTAGTTTCATTTTGTTGTTTATCTTGAACCATCCTCACTCAAAATAATATTCTAGTACTGTTTAAAAATAATAGTTAATAAAGTTAATGAAGTGTGCTACATAAAGTTGCCCTTTAAGGACAGCGTTAAAATTCTCCTGTAAAGATTAGTGTTTAAGAATGCCAATCCAGTGTGAGCGGATGTGAGATTAGAGCGCGTACCTCCATCCTGCTCCACAAATCCTGGCAGCAGTGTAGGGGGCAGGGTGTCTGGGAGAGGGTAGCCATTCTTTCGGGCCACGATAAGGTGGAAGGCGGTGCAAAACTCAGCGAAGGTCAGGGCTCCATCACAGTCAACATCACTCAGCTCCCTGGGGGGAATCAAGACATACTCAACTCCTTAACATTACACAACATCACCAAACACGCAACTCCTCAACATTACACAACATCACAGAACACGCAACTCCTCAACATTACACAACATCACAGAACACGCAACTCCTCAACATTACACAACGTCACCGAACACGCAACTCCTCAACATTACACAACATCACAGAACACGCAACTCCTTAACATTACACAACATCACAGAACACACAACTCCTTAACATTACACAACATCACAGAACACGCAACTCCTCAACATTACACAACATCACAGAACACACAACTCCTTAACATTACATAGCATCACAGAACACACAACTCCTTAACATTACACAACATCACAGAACACGCAACTCCTCAACATTACACAACATCACAGAACACACAACTTCTCAACATTACACAACATCACAGAGCACACAACTCCTCAATAGTACACGGAACTTCTCTGTATTACACACAATTGATCAGACAACTACAAAACCAAAACACCACAATTCTGCAGTATTATACAACAGCACAGGTTTCATCGACTCTATACAACATGAAGATTCATCCTGACACAATGCAATTCAACATTAAACACCATGAGGACTGTCACAATACAACATGACAACTTCACATGCCCGATCAACACTATGCAACCTCACAGCACTATGGAGCAAGCGTCTCACCGCTAAACAACCTTACGCTACAGCTCTACAATACATGCAGCTTTCATAACCCTACTTTCAGATACAACACTGAGTCAGCCTGGATGACTGAGCCCCTAACACCACACTGCCCTGTGCAAGTGTGCAGTGCAGTGGAATTATGCAACTGTGAATGTTTGAATCTGTCCTAAAGCCGTGTCCCTCATGGGAGAGGAGGAGGAGAGGAGAAAGGGAGGCAGCTTGGCATTTTCCAGGGCATTTTCAACATTGTGTCGTACCTCATACACAACCCTTAGTCACTGATCGCTAGCGGCACTAGGTAACTAGTGACTTGATTCAGTGAGCTAGAGAGAAACCAGCAATTTTTACATATGAGTGCACAAAATATTGCAGCACCTTGGGGAAACATTCAGTAAGCTATATTATTCATAAAGCAGGGATGCGGTTAGAATGCTGAATTCTTTGTGCTTACCATATGTGAGACAGCTCTGGTATTGGGAGCTTGGATTTTGTGAAGAAGTTCTTTGCAACGGCCCCTTGAGTGGACAGAAACAAATAATCATTAGTCACAAATCATGCTTACAAGATAAGTGCTAACAGGGGCTAGGTATGTAGCAATCTCCAGCTTTAAAACAATAGCTTTGTGTGTGCCACAGTGGACGCATCGTTCCCATCCCCTTCGCATTACGCCCCCTTTCCTGCCTGAGACACACTCAGCCCTCCACACAGAGTGGCACTGACTGCTATTTCCTCCGATTGAGTCTATTTCTGGAGAGGTATTACCCAGAATGAGCGCGCCCAGGTCTGGCTGCAGGGTTTTGAACTGGTTGGTGTAGTACTCGCGCTGTTCCTCGGTTATCCTCCAGGGGTTATCATGGTAGTCCTCTGCGCTGTGATCGACCAGCCTCTCCACAGAGTGAGCCTGTGAGGAGAAATGCTATTCAACGCGACCAAATGCTGTTCATTTATGGCTCTCCATTACTGATACACAGTTCTGTGCTCACACTACTGCTCTCTCACACTGCACTCCTCCCTCTTTCATTGATCACTGCACTGTTACTGCTCTCTCACTTATGACTGCACTGTTACTTCTCTTTCACCCTGCTCTCCCACTGATCACTGCACTGTTATTGCTCTCTCACACTGCCCTCTCACTGATCACTCTCTCACGCTTCTCTCTCACTGATCACTGCACTGTCACTGCTTGCTTGCTGATCACTGCGCTGTTACTGCTCTCTCACACTGTTCTCTGACTGATAACTCTCTCCCACGGCTCTCTCACTGATTACTGCACTGTTATTGCTGTCACATGCCTCTCACACGCCTCTCTCACTGATCACTCTCTCACACTGCTCTCTCACTGATCACTGCACTGTTACTGCTCTCTCACACGCCTCTCTCACTGATCACTGCGCCGTTATTGCTCTTTCACACTGCTCTCCCACTGATCACTGCACTGTTACTGCTCTCTCACACGCCTCTCTCACTGATCACTGCACCGTTGTTGCTCTTTCACACTGCTCTCCCACTGATCACTGCACTGTTATTGCTCTCTCACACTGCTCTCTCACTGATCATAGCACTGTTATTGCTCTCTCACTGATCACTGCACTGTTACTGCTCTTTCACACTGCTCCCTCACTGATCATTCTCTCACACTGCCCTCTCACTGATCACTCTCTCACGCTTCTCTCTCACTGATCACAGCACTGTCACTGCTTGCTTGCTGATCACTGCACTGTTACTGCTCTCTCACACTGTTCTCTGACTGATCACTGCACTATGACTACTCTCTGCACAGTAACACACATGCTGCAGTTAGACTGAACGCACCCTTACCTGGGGGATGGTGGGGTGTTCCAGGGAGGGCTTTCCCCCATAGTGACTGGGAGAGGAGCCATCCGGCTGAGCAAAGGACCACCCTGGTCCCCGTGGCAACTGCCCTGCAGAGTAAGACCAATAATTAATATTAATGTTAGGCCATAGGACCACTCGAAAACCGCAGAGTGAGAAAAGTGAATTGGATGGGGTCTTTGGAGGTGTTGATGGCTGAAAAAATTCCTGTCTCTTCTTGCTGGTCAGGAGCGAAATTATTCTAAAGGCAATCTCTCCACACAAGAAAGGCCCCTATGGAAATGGTGCAAATAACCACAGCAGACCCTTAAACAAAGACAGGGAACCAACACAGACAACTTACTGAACAAATCATGTATATTTCTGCGAGAGGAGACAAATCAGTGACTGAATGCACACATCTGTATTGCACACAAGCCTTCGCAGAACTTGTTGGCACAAGCAGTGGATTTTTCATAGGACCCCCCATGTTAAATAAACAGCCAGGTACAAAAAAATAAAAGATCACATTGTCATTTCATATACATCTATAGAAAAATTTGAATATTCAAAAGAAAACCACACGTTGTCAGCAGGTGGCTCGAGTGGGCTGTTTGTGGATTTGACGGCAAACACTATTACTGAGCACATATTGTATGCTATCAGTTAAGCCCTGAAAAGAAGGATTTGAGCATAACCCAATCCCTAAACCAAAGACCCTTCCTTCCAGCAGTAAACCCCCTGATAATATAATCTGAGTTGGGGAATAGGGTTTGGGGTGGAGATTACTGGAAAATATGTTGGGGGGAAGCCTTGTTATTTTTCCCCGGGCCACTCGACTGAACTATATTCCATTTCAGACAGCTGGATGGGTGGACGAAGACAGAAGATGGACAGTGGCAGAAAATACAAAACGTTATCAAAAGGCTGTCTCACTATACATAAGAGTTGCGCAGTCCTCCAATACAATAACTATACGGCTTAGCAGGCGGACTGCCCGTGCTCCCCGATATCACAGAGGCACTTCAATTTAAAGAGAAAAACTGGGAAAAAATGTATTGTGTATGATGCTACTCATCTGCTTTCAATACGATTCTCACAAAGAGCTGCATTGTGAAATACCAGAGAATCATAAACTAAAATAGATACTGTGTTTTAATATCTGGGAATATAATATGTTCTCTTCCTGTTAGCAGACTCAATGCATTTGGTCATTCCTTATTGTTTGTCATTGTACTCTGGTAGTTTGATGACACAGTTAGACGGGACAGATGAGAGAAATATGTATTTTCCCATAATTAATTTCTCAGGTTTTTGGCTACCCACGTGGCATGTTTACTCCAACAAATTAAGACATGTAAAGTACAGCTCTGCTGACAAGAACACTTCACCTGAGGTGAAAACCTGCAGACGTAAATCACTGTCTACTAATCGCCTTCCTTGTGAGGCACCTCCGACTTGTGCTCAGCAAAAGCAAAATTGTAATCACTGGAGTATCAGAAATAACATGAGTTTTTGTTCTGTTCCATTTATCAGGGACCATATGCAATGTTTAAAAAGATCAGCTGATTTTCATCTGCAGTGTACATCCATTGATATAGCATTTACAGTCTTTGAAGATACGCTTTCCTCCATGTACTCTGGGAACAAAATTCGCTTCAGTTTGTTGAAGGCAATCAGGTTCAGCCTACAATGAAAACAGCTGGTAGTGGATAATCAAATGCAACGATTTCATCTCAAGTACTGTATATCTGCTTTCAAAGGAGAGTGCTGCATACCAGAAACATCTACACAACTTTGATGGAACCACGTCCATGCATCACAGCACCCAGGACCAGGGATTTAGCTGGCAACCCGTTATATAGCATATTTAGCACATTTCACATTTATACAGCTGAATATATAACGAAGTAACTCAGGTTTGGTACCTTTCAAGATTCAAGATTCAAGATTTTTATTTGTCACATACACACACGGGGTGTGCAGTGAAATGAAAAGTGGCAATGCTCAACGAGAATGTGCAAAAGGGCAACAGTACACAGTATTTACAGTAAAAGACAACACAATGTTTACAGTATTACAATAATTACAGCAAGAGCTCTTATATAAAAAACAACACAATATATACAGTAAGAGCACTTGGAAATGGAGGGAAACCTACTATAAATTATGTGTAGTCATTAAGTGTGTGTGTGTGTGGGTGTGCATAAGAGGGGCAGTGTGTGTGTTTTGGTGGGGGCCCTGGTGAGGTCAGAGTTCACAGTCCTGATGGCCTGAGGAAAGAAACTCAGTCTCAGTCTCTCTGTTTTGGCAGCGTGACTACGGAGGCGCTTGCCTGACCGCAGCAGCTGAAACAGTCCGTTGTTGGGGTGGTGAGGATCCTTCATGATCCTGCAGACTCTGGTTCTGCACCTCCTGGTGTATAAGTCCTGCAGGGTGGGGAGTGTAGTTCCAGTAGTGCGTTCAGCCGAACGCACTACTCTCTGCAGAGCCTTCCTGTCCTGAGCAGAGCTGTTGTCAAACCAGGCAGTGATGCTTCCGGTCAGGATGCTCTCTACAGCTCCAGAGTAGAAGGACTGAAGGATCCTCCGGGAGACTTTAAATTTCCTCAGCTGCCTGAGGTGGTAAAGGCGCTGCCTCGCCTTTCTCACCAGAGTGTCAGTGTGTGCTGTCCATGTGAGATCTTCGGTGATGTGGACTCCCAGGTATTTATACCTGCTCACCCTCTCCACAGTGGTCCCATTAATCCCCAATGGTGAGTACGTCCTCTGTTGTTGTGTCCTCCTAAAGTCCACAATCAGCTCCTTAGTTTTGGTGACATTCAGGAGGAGGCTGTTGTCTTGGCACCAGAGTGACAGATC
This sequence comes from Aldrovandia affinis, assembly GCA_029706075.1. Taxonomy (NCBI): domain Eukaryota; kingdom Metazoa; phylum Chordata; class Actinopteri; order Notacanthiformes; family Halosauridae; genus Aldrovandia; species Aldrovandia affinis. The sequence continues at coordinate 750,816 of JAINUG010000313.1, forward strand.
AGCAACTTCCTCCAGGTAGGCCTTCTCGTCGTTGTTGGAGATCAGGCCCACCACCACTGTGTCATCCGCAAATTTGATGATGGAGTTGGAGCTGGACCTGCCACACAGTCATGTGTGTACAGGGAGTACAGTAGGGGGCTGAGGACGCAACCCTGGGGGGATCCTGTGTTCAGGGTGAGGGGGTTGGAGGTGTGTCTGCCCACCCTGACCACCTGGGGCCTTGCGGTCAGGAAGTCCAGGATCCAGGCACACAGGGGGGTGTTCAGTCCCAGCTCAATCAACTTGCCAGCCAGTCTGGTGGGGACTATGGTGTTGAAAGCTGAACTATAATCAATGAACAGCAGTCTCACGTAGCCCCCCTTCCGGCTGTCCAGATGAGAGAGTGTGGTGTGCAGTACCTGGGAGACAGCATCATCCGTGGATCTGTTTGGACGATAAGCAAACTGCAGCGGGTCCATGGAGCAAGGGAGGAAGGCGCAGATGTATTCCTTAATCAGCCTCTCGAAGCATTTCATGACCACCGAGGTGAGGGCCACCGGTCGATAGTCGTTCAGGCATGCTGGAGAAGCATTCTTGGGCACAGGGACAATAGTGGATCTCTTGAAGCAAGACTCAGCCAGGGAGATGTTGAATATAGTGGTGAACACTGGAGCTAGCTGGTTAGCACAGGTCTTCAGTACTCGCCCAGATATGCCATCTGGACCAGCAGCTTTCCTGGTGTTCACCCTCGTTAGAGCCCTCCTCACACTGTGCTCGGTCACCGAGAGTGTGTGTACGTCCCCAGCGGTAGAACTCACTTCGGCTATGCTAGCAGTGTTGTTGTTAGCCGGCGAGCTAGCGCTGTTGTTGCTAGCCTCAAACCGTGCATAAAATGAGTTCAGGTTGTCCGCTAGGGATGCGTCGGCACTCACAATTGCGGGGGGTCTGCCCTGGTAGTCTGTTATAGTCCGTAGCCCCTGCCATAGGCAGTGAACCCTTGTTAAAGGGTACAAGGACACTGCCCCACCTCGCAACTGACACAACCTCTTAACCACTACACCACACGACTCTGCCACTTCCTGAAAACTGCTGCCTTAAAGGGGGAGGAGAGCTCCAGGGATTGGTTTTGAACACAGATGTGGCTTTGACACCGAACAGTGCCAGGGGTGCTTTGTATGCCAGGGAGGTTACAATCTGTTGTGAAGGTGACATCCTCTCGTGTATTTTATCTAAGATCAAAGCCAGTCCTCCAGCTCTGCTGTTGAGGATAATGCAATGACACAACAAAAGACGAGTCAAACCTGCTGTTGTGGTAGGAACTGATTATTAGATGAATGGATCGCCAAGTTGGATTCTGTTTGCAGTATGCAATATATAAACTGGCTATACTGGAAACAGCTGAGTACACACAGTATATCGCTCTAACCTTATTTTATCCTAGCAAGTGTGTATTGCATAGGCAGAAAGCAATTTAATGGTATGAGTCTTTTTTTCTTTCAGCCACTCTCGGCTAGGGCCGGACTGGCGCAATCGGGTTTTGAATCATGGTTGCAGTGGGCAACTTGCATTCCGGGTGAATGCTTTGACCGTTACGCTGCCCGAGGCCCCCATGGTATGAATCTTTAATGCATGCCTCACAGTTGCCTTTGGTGTGACTTAAATAAGGTTGATGGGGCTGGCTATCTGCATTGGGCTATCCACATCATGTCAGGATATGAAGGCTACGCAGTGAAGCTCAATTCTCAATTATCACAAACTCTCCTCTGATGTTTGAGGGTTTGCTTAGTACCCAGTCGGCGGCAAAATAAACAGTTTTAATAAGATGGGGGTTACCAAAAACGGCATTCCGGCAGATGGTGAGAGTGGCTCTTTGATCTGTGTGGTCCAGAAAGCGAATTGAAAAAAAATCTGTGTAAGATTGTAATCAAAGGCAATTTACCTCCGCACTGGGCCAGACGCGAAGATGGCCTCCTCAGAAATAATTAGGCCTTGAAAGCCGTTGCTACTGTACCACTGATGTTAAACTCAGCAGGGGATGCTTTGAAAAAAGTTGACTTTATGCAGAACTTACACACTTCCAAAAAGCCTTAAAAAGGAATGAAAAGTGCCATGCCCTGGCACTGGCCCTCCGGTGTAAACATGGGGCTGGGCGGTTACCAAATTTCACCTCAGAACATGGGACGTAATGCAGTTGCCATCACCAGAATGCTATGAGGAACTCAACGATCGTGGCGACCATCACGCCAGTGAATAAGGTTAGATGCATCGAGGGAACTCCAGCCATTCACAGCCTGTGAAATTCATGTAGCAAAGGGCCACAATGAACACCCCAAGTGAAACAGATCACTGTCACGGATAGCTGCGCAGCGCAGTAACAATGGCAGATCACGGTCAGGTTCCAGGCCTGGCGAGAACAGGCATCAATGACCCGCAGACGACGCTGTCATTGAGCGCAGAACCATTAAAATCCTATGCAAATCAGCTGTGTGTGACGGCAACCTAGGCCCTCGTTGTAAGAGGTGCAGAGCTCCGAGGCATATCATTAACCTGACTCTTATTTCAACTGAAGAACATTCATTAACTTGCCATGTTGCTTGCTTGCTATCGTAGGATGTAGCTGGCAAGGTCCACAAACCCATTTATAAGTGTTTGGCAGCAGATCTATTGTGCAGGTAACAATTCAGGAAACTGACAGCATGGTGTTAGTGCTTGTGCCCATTGCATTATATTGCCACTCACAGAGAGAGCTACTCTTGCTAGAACAAGAGGGAATATCATTACATTACATTACATTACATTACATTACATTACATTACATTACGTAATATGTATGGGGAATAAGGAGAAATGGGGTGTGAGATCAGACTGTGTGTGTAGGGGGAGTTGTGAAGCATCTGGTCTTCAAAGTATTCCACCAGGATGGTTCCCTAGCCTATCACAGGACCGTGAGTCTCATTTTTTCAATCAATCAATAAATCAATCAAACAATCACTTTTTTAGAAAAATAATTTTCCCATTTTCTCTCAATTTGGTGGCCAATTCTACCATCTTTTAATTAAGCTATCCCCCCTTGTACTACGAGCTCGTCGCTGCAACACTGGGACAATGACGCCAAACCACATGCACCTCCTCTGAAACAGAACTCTTCAAGCCGTCGACTGCAACTACAACACACAGAGCCACTTTTGCATGTGGCAAGCTCTTGCTGGCTTCCCTACCCCCTCCCCCTGGGGGCAGACAGCCAATTGCTGCCCCCAAATGGGACTCCCAGCCAGGGCCAGGCTGGCGCAGCTGGGGATCAATCCCAAACAAAGCAATTGTCACAGAATGCTTCACAGATTGTTTTTCATATAAACCATTTAGATATTAAGGACAGAGATGTCTTAATGGAGCACCTTGCATTCACAAGATAGCAGTAAAAAAGCAGCAACTTCTCTTCCTTCTCTTATGGATGCAGTCAACTTCTTTGATTACATAACCCGGCAGTGGTGCAACTGCTGAGTGGGTTGTGCTAGGATTACTGTATTTCAGTTTCCTAAAAGTCAGGGATAATCTCACTGAATTACGCCATTGTTTACAGCCACATTGCACAAAATGAACACAAATTAAATAGGTCCAACAATGAACCCTTTAAAAATTACGACACACCTAGAGGTCAGATCGGGCCCCGGAGACAGTGTTTTTTTGGCACGATGGGTAGATCACTTCTCCTAGTTTGTGCCATGTGGTCACTGGTGCTAATCCAGATTAGAGCTGGGACACAGACCACAGAGTGCATTTTAATTTAATTCGAAATCGAATTTAGTCACATGGGGAGGCAAACGTTTGTGATTGATAGCTGTCTTACCCGCTAGCGTCTCTGTGCCATTCCTCTGTGCTCCATGGGTGTAGCCACGGTAGCTGGAGGGAGAGCCCGGGGGGGAGCTGATTGGTGAGAGTGAGGGGGACCGTGGCTCCTGATGAAATAAAAAACAAACATTCAGCATTTATTACACTGAATTTGTTTGCTTAGAAGGCATAAGTATAATATACAGTTTATATTTTCAGCTGGATATTTACTACATCGGTTCTGGTTGAGAACCTTGCCCAAGAGTAAAAGAGAAGTAAAATAACAATATTGCCATGGCAACCTAGAACTGGAACCTTAAATATTCTGGTCATAAATGTATTCATTTTATTGCTAGTCCCCACTGCTCTCACCAACACTGCCGTTCCTACAATTACTACAGTGTGCTGTTTCCCCTTAACAGTCACAGTGTGCCGCTGCCCCTGGATTCAAGCCAAGGTTAGTAGTTGAATTGGATGCACCATTTGGGAAGCAAACATTGGTAATGTAAAAAATATAAATGCTTTTCATCGCACGATACTGTTGGATTATCTCACAGTGACACATTAATATGCCATGAGAAGCTCACAGGAGCCAAACAAGATATGGTTCTTTACTGGATACATCTCGTGTTGGACAACAGTAACACTGACATAATTGCTATCTGTATTGGTTGTCATGGTAACGGTATGAGCCTGGTGCTGTGCTCACCTGTTTCTCTGCGCAGCTCTCGGCCTGTCTGAAGTTACCCCTGTCTGCTGTCACTCGTGTCGCTGACGTGGGCGTGGCCCCAGCCTGGAGAACTTGGGCATCGCTGTTCTGGGAATGGTTTGGGAGCAGGACTTCCCCATCATTTTTCATTCCTGAAAATCTGGGGAGGGGCAGTTCTGTGGGTGGAGACAAACACCCTGAGAATGACCATCCTGTGCTGGACTTCACACAAAACAAACACTCATCTCTCCATTGATGGAAAAGACTAAAAGTCACTGAATGACAATAATGAGACAGGTTATTTAATGTATGTGATTCATTATGTAAGTTTTAACTGTTTAAGTTTGAACATACAAACTGGAAGAGGTGGGGACTGCACAACAAAAAAATTTGAATAAAGTTGACCATGAAGTGCACAGCCAATCAACCTTTCATAATGGACTGGACTATTGTACACTCTGACAGAGGACATTGTCTCTACCTCCACCATACATGCAGCAGTAAGGTGCAAGCAGAGTTTAAGCTTGTTCTCCATTGATTCAAATGGGGGGGGCGGCTTCTTCTTCAGTAGGGTTATTGGCAGTTTTGACCATCCTTTATAGATTGCACGTTGCCACTGACTGGGTTTTCCCGATTAATGCCTTTTCTCTGATCATTGGAAACCGTTATCGCTAATCCCAAAACTGTAGGTATAGTGTCTTTCCATATAGGTTTACGGATACTTAACATCCTAAAATACAATTAAATCCTTGTTTGACTGAGAATAAAACATGTTTATGGATAAATACCGTAGGTGGCAGTAGTGCACCAACGTTGGTTTGCCCAATGGAATTGAACCACAAGAGGAGAAGCTGCATTGTAGGTGGAGCTTCAAATCAACCCAGATGAACATGGAAACTGGCTCCCCATTCGGCACCAGCAGCGTGGAGACCATGTTGTCATCGATGAAGGGTAGTGAGAGGTTCATTTTCTGTATTTTAGTGAGGTGATTAATGGCGCGAACCAAAGCGCCAGCTGAGCCATTCCGTCAAGCGCTTTAGCCCTTTCCACGGGACTTCTCATCCTGATTAAACACTAAGCCACTGAGTTTTCGCAGCTGACGACTTACCGCTCTTTATGCTCTCCAGGCGGATCGGGAGGCCCGACTGCGCCGCGGCCAATAGCTTCAGCGCCACGTAGAACTGCCCTGTGCCGAAGTAGCCCAGTCGCTTGGCTCCACACAGCTCTGTAATCTTGGAGAAAAATAACTCTCAGCTTCACGCTGGCTAGCATCTCTTGAAACCAGCTTTAATAAACCGATCAATTTGATGCATCTAACGCAATTACAGTGACATGTACATGTCTATCATACTTGGTGAAATATATTTTTTATTTGCACAACTGGAGCGACTTCATTAATTTAATCAACTCCCACACAAAACTTCATTAAAATAAAATAACATTTCATGTATGCTATTGCATATCGTTGTCATTCTATGTGTACATTTGTATGCCATATCCTGTAGAGATTCATCTCTGATAATATTCAAACATTGTGTGTATGCTAAAAACAGAGAAAGAGAGAGAGAGAGAGAGAGCACCTACTAAATATTCAAATAAATATAATATTTTTAAATGACATATTAAGGTTTTTGCTGTTGATTTATTTTATGCAGCCATTTCCCTGTTTGACTTAATTTATTTCCCTTTAGTGGATGACTTAAAGCCAACTTCAGTGGCATAATCTCTTATGATGACCTGATGTTGAGTTGCCGCAGCCACGGCATTGAGCGGGCAGGATGGACAGACCTTTTCATCTGATTAAAGACAGAAGACTGTTTACACCATACGCCAAGTCAAAGACACTAAGGGTTAACCAGGATGTTTAAGGACAAATGCTACTGACAGTGGCATACTGGTATCTTTTCAGAGGGGTACATTCCTGACACATTGAATTTAGATGCTTCACCCCATTGGCACTGTGGTGTGCATACACAGAAAGTGTATTTTATTGAAATGCAGTCCACTTGATGAACTAATTTAAGCGAGTGTAGGTGTTTTCCCATTATACAGCATTATGACTTCAGCAGTCAAATAAATGAATGAAAATTATTATCAAAATCAAAGACTTTGCTATACAAATTTAAAAACTACCAGAGCACAGAACAACCAAATATGCCCCCCTTATGTACGAATGCACTGCACAACAAAAATATTTGTATTTCCTAATTTTCTCACAATACCCATTTGATCAATGGGGGGGGTAACGTTGAATTTCAGAATAATAAATAAACATAAACACAGCCTATACTTTTCATCAGGAGATTTAACAGAGGAAGTGTTTATTGTGGGATACGTTAAAGTCCCTAATCCCCGATTACACACCCATAAACTGATTTATTTTTATTTTTTTCTGGTTTCTTCTGGATTCAGTGACTTGAACTGCAGTAACACTTAAGTGCGGAGAGACCTTCAATGGGCTGGCTTTTCTCGTCTCATCGCTTCTGAGTAGAGAAAGACAAGCTGAGGGGTCAGCACTACCCCCAGTTAGGTTTGGCAGATCATGCACTGTGTAGCAAATGATACCATATAGCTACAGTAACCCCCCTGCTCCAGCCTTGCTACTTCTCATGCCCATCTAACAGTATTACATGTTGTCTAACACTGGAATCTTCATAGCACCCTATCACAGACAAGCTTTGGCATTTCAAACAGCAGTCTCCTATGCTGCATAAACAAGCACTGCGCTAAATCCGTCACCAACGTGGGCTTGCACTTTCGGAGCAGAGGGTATGTGAGAGACATGGGCAGGTCAGATTTGCAAACGTTGCATCTGAGGCAGAGCTCACTATATTTCATGTGTAATAAACGGGTCTGCTCTACCTGCCCAGGTAACAATTCAACTGATTACCTCTGAGAAATGTATGTGGCCTACATTCACGTGCAAAAAGGCAGCAGGAAATGTAGTCTTTCTTGCGCTTAAACATCGACCGTGTGCTCGCCTGTTTCCTCTACAGCTCTTATTTTCTGCTGATTCACCAGCATTAGATCGGATACACAGAGAGACATTATCCCCTAGACCGGGACATCTGTTCTGTAGGCCTCAAATGACAAACGCATCGCCCAGCCAACCAACTTTAGAAATCCTCCCCAGCCTTGCGCTCTGAAGTTCAGACACCCAATCAGAGCGAAGCGCTTTGCCTGGGAACCAGTCCAGGCTCGCGCGAGCGCACGATCAAAACATTTTACATTTAAGCATTTCGCAGACGCTCTTATCCAGAGTGTGTGCATTAATACATGGTAGGAGTATTTCATTATTTCAAAACTCTTCCCTTCCTTACCTTTGTGGGCACAAATCCGCTGCGAAAAAGTATTTTATTGCAACTTTGTATTCAGGGAGGATTTTCAAGTCGGTGCGGGCAAATTAATACTGTGGATGCTCTTGTTTGACGATTGTAAGGAGTTGAAGGGCAATGCAATGTTCAGGTTTTTTTTTTTTTTGTGATATATGACCTATTCAATTCCAGAGCTGATGAAACAAGATGCCATCATTTGCAATATGCAGTTAAAAGATAAAAATTGAGAGCAAATGCACTTTTTGAAGGTCCCTATATGAAGGCATGCCTAAAAGAGTTATATAGGGGTCAATTCATTGTGAAAACAGATGTAATGAAATACTAGTGCACACATTTTACAACCATTAACAGGAAACCCTGAGAGGATTTCACATCAATTTGACCAAGACTGGTGAGATAGACTCAAGATAAAGACCAAGACTTGTGATAAATTAACTGCTTGTAATGTTTATGTGAAGCATTTTTTGTGATTGGCTGGCTCATAAAGGAGTGTAAAAAACTGAAAAAAGATCTCTCAAGCATCTCCCTTCCCAAGTCCCATAAAAACGGTGCTACACACGTGGATTCTCCTCGAGTTAGTGAACAGCAGGACCTCAGAACAATTCCACTTTCTCTCACAGAGCATTCTCCCCTATGGCCATTTCAGATCCGAAAACACAGACTCACACACACATACACACACATGAGAAAGCAACCTCAGCGTGTTCCCTTTGCATGGCGTTTGAGCAGAACCCAAATCTGCATTGCACAAAAACACTCTGGTGCTGGTGCGAGTTTAGTCTCCCTGCTCGCCTGTGTTAATCTCTCAGATTGAATTCTTTGATTATGAAATGTTCGCACTTTACAATAAACATGTTACTTCAGCACTCAGCCGTCTTCTTGTACAGTGAGACAAGTGCTCTGTGCTTCTCAGCAGGTGCCTGGCCAATTATTTCAGTCCATCTCAGAACAGAACAGCCTGAATTCTTCGTGGCATGGATTCAACAAGGTGCTGGAAACATTCTGATCCATGTTGATATGATAGCATCAGGAAGTTGCTCCAGATTTGTCGGCTGCACATTCATATTGCGAATCTTCCGTTCCACCACATCCCAAAGGTGCTCTATTGGACTGAGATCTGGTGACTGTGGAGGCCATTGGAGTACACTAAACTCATTTTCATGTTCGTGGAACCAGCTTGAGATGTGTGCTTTGTGACATGGCGCATTATCCTGCTGGAAGTAGCCATTAGAAGATGGATAGACTGTGGCCATAAAGGGATGCACATGTCAACAACAGAACTCAGGTAGGCTGTGGCATTTAAAGGATTCTCAATTGGTATTAAGGGGCCTAATGTGTGCCAAGAACACATTCCCCACACCATTACCACCAGCCTGAACCGTTGACACAAGGCAGGATGGATGCAGGAATTCATGTTGTTTACACCAAATTCTGACCCTACCATCAGCAGAAACCGAGATTTGTCAGACCAGGCAATGTTTTTCCAATCTTAAACTGTCCAGTTTTGGTGAGCCTGTGCCCACTGTACCCTCACTTTCCTGTTCTTAGCTGACAGGAGTGGAACCCGGTGTGGTCTTCTGCTGCTGTAGCACATCCACTTCAAGGTTTGATGTGTTGTGCATTCAGAGATGCTCTTCTGCATACCACTGTTGTAACGCATGGTTATTTGAGTTACAGTCGCCTTCCTGTCAGCTTGAACCAGTCTGGCCATTTTCCTCTGACCTCTCTCTATAACAAGGCATTTTCACCAACAGAACTGCCGCTCACTAAATGTTTTGTGTTTTTTACACCATTCTCTGTAAACTCTAGAGACTGTTGTGCGTAAAAATCCCATGAGATCAGCAGTTTCTGAGATACTCACACCACCCCGTCTGGCACCAACAATCATGCCACGGTCAAAGTCACTTAGATCACATTTCTTCCCCATTCTTAATTTTTGGTCTGAACAACAACTGACCCTCTTGATGTCTGCATGCTTTTATGCATTGAGTTGCTGCCACATGATTGGCTGATTAGATAACTGCATTAACGAGCAGGTGTACAGGTGTACCTCATAAAGTGGCCACTGATTGTATAATCGGTATGGGTGTGAACGTACACTTGCGAACAGAGACAACAACAAGCGCTTCATTCAAGATGTTTTGAATAGTGTAAACCAATGAGCCAAGGTCACCCTCCTACCCCTTTGCAGTATATGAAAATTATTTACTTCAATCATTATCGATTTAAAACTTTCCACTCCCAGTCCAGAGATCCGGGTCCCTGAGAGTTTCAGCAGTGCCCTTCCAGCAGCTTGTTGGCAACCTGGAACAACAGGTGATTCCCCCAAAATCTATGGCACAGGTGTCAAACTCCTTCCATCGAGGGCCGAGTGTATGCAGGTTTTTGTTGCAACCAATGCACTACACAAGCACGGATCTTGAACCGGGCCGATTGGGCCGTTGCCCATGGGCCCTTGAGCCCAAAGGGCCCTGTCCCGTCACTCGCTCTCACAAATAGACAGTTGAATACACGCAGCGTAACTCCCACTGAGAAACCACCTCCCGCCTCCAAGGAATCAACTGGCCTGTGCAACTAGCTAGCACATCCCACTTTCTCGTTTTTCCCCTCTGATCCACTGAGTTTAACGGTTAAGTTTCAAAAAAATACGTAGGTGTTATATTATTGGCTTTCATCTTTATAGGATGATTTAATTGATGAGGGTACGTCATCGCCGGCTTTTACTGAAGTCAGCGATAGTTAGCTTTGTGTAGAATAGCGTCTGGGTTTGGTAAAAAAACTAATAGGAAAAATCTAAATGGATAGACGGGGGAGCAGTGGGGCAAAAAAAAGAAAGCAAAAGAAAGGGAAATAAAAGAGTCTGCACTGCTAGCGGCTATTCCCGCAATTTCTAATTATTTTAAACCTGCTGCAGTGGATGTACGCACTGCCAGCCAGCTCGATAGTAAATTTAGCAGCCAAGCTGTGGCTAGTTCTAGTGCAACGCCGGTGGCTGTGAACGAGGAGGACGTTACCGATGTTGATGCCAACGACACAGAAGGTAGCTAGCTAGCTCCTTGTCACTGATGGCAATTGAGTCATATTAGGTCAGAAGCCTGGATTTTAATGACGTGGTGGACGCTTTTGCCCAGAGGAAGGCAAGGAAAAGACACATGTTTTAAGGTAAGACAGCTCACTCTTTTACCGCATTTTACTGTTTATTGCTGGTTTTTTGTTCTGATTTTATCAGAGAGAAAAACACTAAATCAGAAGTGATTCACTGTGTATAGAGCCTGTTTTTGAGTAACCTTTGCTGTTCCCATGCGGCTAATTAAGCCTAATTTTACCAAGTAAATCCTGTATTAAATATACAATACAGGTGCTTAGTGAAACTATTTCTATATGCATTTTACATTTACATTTTACATTTACATTTTTACATTTTAAGCATTTAGCAGACGCTCTTATCCAGAGCGACTTACAAGATGTGCATTAATACAAGGTAAGAACAATCATAGTTAGCGCACAAGATCAGTGGAGTAATACAGCAATAGACATCATTGCAGGCATCTGCGTATCATACCTGTAACACTGGGAAATAAAAGGTTAGTGTTTTTTTATTTTTTATAGTGTAGAACAAGTAAATGCACTGTAGCCACCTAATAGGCTACTACGTGTTTGTGCACCAGTCATCTGGCGCGCACGTGTGTATGAGAGAGAGAGTGTGATTGTTGCCAAATTTGTAACTTTGTAGACTTGTAAATTACAAGTGTTAATTCGATTGGGGGCTTAACTGTGTGTCGGCCCATGGGCCTCCGTGTTCTTAATCCGTGCTTGGCACTACATCAGGTGATTTCACTAATTAGCCCACTTCTTCAACCAAGGGAGGAACCAAATTGAAATCACCTGGAGTAGTGCATTGGTTGCAACAAAAACCTGCATACACTCTGCCCTCGACGGAATGAGTTTGACACCCCTGATCTATGGCTTTGATTAATTAGGGGCCAATTAATACCTGAATGGAAACAGCCTACAGCAGGGTTGCTCAAATCTGGCCCATGAATCCAAATTCGGTCCTGGTTTTCCTTTCTCTCAGGTAGTTAATTGAACAATTAATGCAAATTATTAGCCAGAGTGTCTTCACACCTGACTTGTAGGTAATGGGAGGATGGAACCCTGGCCTACAAGATAGCTAAAAGACACTGTTGCTTTAGGGCAATAGTGTGTCCATACATTTTTTTTTTTTTTTGTCTTTCATTTAAATGTACCTGCCGTTTCTACACATAAATGAACTCTAATTTTAATAATGCGTTTGAATGCCAATTTTAAAACTCTGCAATACTGGGCTGTTGCCGACAGTAGATGGGCTCCCAAAAATATAATCTATTACAATGTTTAAAAAACAAAGCACTCTCTAAATAAAATAACTGAACACTTTCAACACAGTAAAAGAACTACTGGCAGGCCTTGGTTTCTCCTGCAGTAGGTGAATGCAAGCTATTGATCTTGGCCTGTGTATGGCCTCCAGGCTCCCTGTGGGCTGACAGCTCATTAATAACAACAAGCTCAGGAAAGACAGGCTGCCGGGTTCCTCCCCACTCCTGCCCCACTGTCCATCTCCCCATACAGGCACCTGATTTACTATAGGTTAGTGTCTTGTCGTCACAAAATTGCCCCAGAGGTAAAAGATTCACCACGTACAGCCTCCACACTGAAACATCTGTCTGTTATTCAAGTCGTGTGAACACTTCCAGTGAGCACTTTGTCAACGACGCTAAAACAGAGGAGTAGGTCGATGAAACGACAGTTATTTGGCGCAATGTTCTCAACAAAGGAATTGTGAATGGCCACACTGAGATGGGTGCAATCGTAAACTATAATTATACTTAGGGGCACTTTATCTGTCGGTGTGACAATAAATTGAATTGCAAACTTGCTCACTTCAAAACAGAACACATACAGCAATGGAGGGTCCATGGAAAACTGTTGGAAAATGTTGATGCCTCCCTTTCCACGGGAAAGTCTTTCAAAACCAGAAAGAAAAAATATTTTAAAGTGCTAAACCAAGATCCAAGCCACACTAAGTATTATAAACCCATGTCTAGTCTCCTCTTTCTGTCAACAAAAATCCAAACGAACATGGTGACACAACAATCACTTATCTGAGCACTTGTGGAGTTCCAGTCAGGCATTTTGACCAGGTCATAGTACAGGAACTGCTCTTGTGAAAGTTGTTAACGATGCTGTATATAAATTAGTCCTACAACCAAAGCTTTGTTTCTGTGCTCATTCTTTTGGACCTAAGTGCTGCAATTGATAATATTTTAGATAGTATCTTAGAAACTAAGATATTTCCCATCTCCCAAAGATCCAGAAAAAATGCATTCATACCTTTGTTCCCTAAAAGACTAAATTACTACAATACTTTACCATATGGCAGCTCCAAATGTATTTTGTCCACTCTCCACTCTGTCACTCCTGCAAGTGTCTTGACTAAACCAAATAAAGGTGATCACATATCATCTGTCCTAGCCTCTCTACTGGATCACTATTACATCTGGAGCAGACAAACAAATTCAGCTCCTCACATACAAAGCACTGAACAGACTCTCTCTCTGGCACAGCTGAGTGAGCTCATTGCTTCGTTTGATGTTACAATCTCAGGTGGCCGCACATCAAGTCCCCCCGAAAATGTCACAGTTATAAAAGGTGTCAGGGCCCCACTCATTACAGAATGACATGCCTCATAATGGGTGGGAATCAGAGACATATCTTTTTAATCATTCTTACATTCCTATGGTTAACTAACCTATCTATAATGTGAATTCCTCTGTATTGTATTTAATATGATATAATATAATATATGCCATTTAGCAGACGCTTTTATCCAAAGTGACTTACAGTAGTGAATGCGTACATTTTTCAGTATATGTGGCCCCAATGGGAATTGAACCCACAACCTAAGCGTTGCCAACGCCATGCTCTACCCACTGAGTGGCTGTGCTGTAACGTCATCACATCATCACACCATTAACCCCTTATCACTGTATGCCATTTTATTCTCTCTCTGTGTTTCTTCCTCATAATGGTTCTGGCCAAGACCTGTCCAAACCCCAGATCTGCCGCAGCATCTTTACTCTGGATCCACGGCAAGCCGAGCGCTGATGAGTGCAGACGCCCTGCTCTACTCGTGTATGCGTGTTCCTTCCATTTCATCAGCTAAAAAGTAATAATCATGTGATTCTCATGCACCTGTCACGGCTTAAGTTTTTTCCATGGTTAGCTTAATATCCCCAAATACATCAAAAGACAGACTGGATTTGCACCAAAAGCATTGCTTTGATTGTCATTAGAAGACCGAATGGAAATTTTCCACTTTTTACTCACTAATGTGTGAGGTTTTTTTCCATCTTCTCAAGAGCAAATCATAGTTTGAACACAGCTAATTGCTTCACTCTAGTACTAATACTTCTAATCCCACTGGGTGATATAATTGATATGGAATCACTTTAATTTTCCCACTCACTTCATGAAATATCAACTCTTGTTTGTAGAATGAACCATGTAGGACCCTCTCTAACAATACAGTATTAAATGCAATGTAATTGACTGACTGCATAAGCCCTTTCAAAAATGTATCTACTTATATTAATAGAAAATAATCAATTCAATTTTGACTTACAGAAACACTTTTGAGTATTGTATTTTTTTCTCATTTTCCCAATTAATCTTCAACTTCCATTCTGGTGTTCCTTTCCTGAAGCAATTTACTGCATATTAGAAAATGAAACACATGGAAGGTGTTTGGTTGGACATCAAGCATGCTCCATGCAGAGGGTCTTTAAAAGGCTTGGTACATTCAATCAGGAGCCAGATGGGCCCCCCTTCCCCTCACGTGCCTCCCCCTCCAGACAATTCAGGTCAAATCCATTCCTTCATATGGTGTCAAAGGATTAGAGAGGTTTATACTGACAAAAGACAGAAAACAACACACAATAACAATATACTGATTTAAAGTTATACTGGGTCAACAAAAGCTTGCAGCAACAACTGACACACACACACACACACACACACACACACACACACACACACACACACACACACACACACACACACACAGTCATAAACACATATACAAAAACTTAAGCATATACTGTACATATCCACACATGCATGCACACACATACACGCACACACATACATGCATGCACACACACACACACACACACACACACAGGTATAGATGTGGAGGGACACAGCAGTATGATTTGATACACTACAAACTCAGAAACAAACACACATCTACACACACATACACATGGGTGAAAGCATGACCAGAAACATATAGAACAGCCAAAAAACAATGCTCTGCCCTTTCCCAGACAGACATCTAGTGAAAGAAATCACACACAGGGCCAAATTAGGGAGGAAGACTGCATCGGCCAGGATAAAGGGAAGAGATATGGACCTATGAAAGGAGATTGTGAAAGCAGTGATCCTCATACCCATCCTAGAGAGGGAGCAGAATGGGACAGGGGTGAAGGGTGGTAACAGGAGGCATGGGGGCTGCCTTTAATTGAAAACTATACAGAATAATTTCTGCCTGACCTAAATGTCCCTTGAGGAGAGCACCGTGGCCTTCAGACACAATAGACAAAGGCGGCGTAGCGCTTGGATATGGTGCAGCCTAAGCATGATGCAGTCTAAAGTCAAGGCCAGATTGCCACACGAGAAAAACACATCCGCGGGGAGGGGTAAATGTCTATAGCGCATCTCCAGATTCCCCAATGGAAGGAACTGGAGGAGGATTGGCCAGGCGTGGTCAGATCAGAACACTCAGGGTCGTTCAACAAGTTATTTCGAGACTATACGAGCCGCTGCACCAAAAAGGATGTTGCATCGTTAAAGCTGATTAACTATTAATTAAACCCAACTCTCCGTTACAACGTTAGACTTCCTAGGAGGTCTGATGTGAATGAAACATTTAAACTCCCTGAAGAGTTACAAGCGCGCCTGGCGAAGTGCGCCGTTGATTGGTTTACTTGTTGTTCACTGTGCCAAAAGTTGATATGCCTGAATTATTCATCTTCAAAAGAAAAAAGGGGAAGAAATAATAATGTATCTGCATTAGCATTTATCTGCCTTCCCATACCATAAGTGATGCTCCAGGCTTCCTGGGTACACCAAGAAATATATTTTCTATTTACATGCTCATCTTGTAACTGCATCCCTCACACTACACTAAAAGGTACACAGATGTTTCTCTGTTGCAAATAAACCAATGGAAAGTGTTTGGTTGTACACCCTGGGCATTAACATATATCAGCCAGATACCGTAAGGTGTGTGCATGGTACAGCACAACTAACTAAACCCTTTTGGCGGGGTTCATTTCCAAAGCCTTATCTGCACACATTTTTATACTTAAAACAGCCTTTTCCAGAAGACTTCTAATAAAATGAATGTTCCAATTTAGGCATACATGTTTAAAGATGACTGTAAGGTAAATTGCTGATCATTTCACAGGGAAGAATTCACTGGGGACCTACATTACATGACTCTACAAAGGGTTAATCTTGTCAGGCCGGTAAGGGGGACAGCTAGCGACAGGGAGACTGTTTGCTGCTGTTGCTATGTAACCTCTGCTCTGCTTAAAGAGCTGTGAAAAATTCTGTGTGTTCTGGTCAGGGCGTGGTCAGCCTGACACAGTCGTCCAGGAAACACCTGGCTATGCAGATTGACCGGTCTGTCAGTGCAAACACACACTCACACGCACAAAGGGATTTCCCTTGGATTGCAGTTCAAATGCATGGCGTTTCATGGTCAATGCATGTGAAAACAACTAGTGTTGGGAATAGAGGACCCAACCATTGTCACTGTGGTATCCTCCCAGGTCGGTAACAGGTAACCAGGGGCATGGAACTCAGTAACTGGAGTATAAACATACTCTAGCCCTTTGTTCAACTCATGCCTTTAGTGCTCCAACTAGATTAGCCTCAGACATTTTCATCTAAGCATTGCCCAGAATGCACTACAGTAAAGGGTTACTGAAAAATCTGGTAAAATTGCAATCATTAGTTGGTATTTATAAATTGTTTAAATGTCAAATAAATAAATAAATACTTAGCTCCCAAGTGATGTTGTGAGTGGAGGCTCTTGCCAAAAGTACGGGCAGAACCTAGACATCACAGGTTTGCGTCTGGGCTATGACATAGCTGACAATGAGACAATGATATTGGTTTATGTTTAGGTCGATCAAGGTTCCTCAGGCTCCTGCTGAATTAGCTCCTCCCAACAATGGGCCACGCACCCACGGATGTCAGTTGTCATTAGTGAGATATACCTCTCCTCCAATCAGAGCTAGCTCTCCTGTAGTACTATGTACTATTTTTACAAGGCTGCGAATCCCAGGCTTCTGAGTTCTCTCAAGGCTGTATAAATAACTAGTGCAACAACCAAACAACTCCAAGTCTGTCAACTCTCTCAGTGCTATTGGTTTATTAATAGAGAGAATGGCTCATAGCGTTCTCCTGCCTAGCAACACACACAGATAACATTAAGAGACAGGCTGAATAGCGGATTGGAACACAGTTAATAGAGGGTACCAAACCTCACAATCGACCACCTGGCTCAGCGGTCATACTGTTGAAATTTTATGGGATTGGTAAATAGTTCGTAAATTATAATAAGGAGAATAATTTCTGAAGACCGATGGTGCAGTACATTAGTACTGTATATCACAAATACACCATCTCCTGTTAAAATGTATGGAGCAGCTGTATCACAGCTGTTAATTCAGTGTCTTCTTAATGCAGACCCTTTACCGCTAACAGTGTCCCTACAGTGTGCATGAAAAATGACCGCAGCAGAGCAAAGCCATGTCAGCAGAAACACCAAGCAGAGAAAGTTCTGCATTGTGCAGCAAAAAATCAACACCATTCCCTGTGTTCATTGTGCAGTTAGTCCGATCGTCTTACAAATATTTGTCTTGTATCTCCTCTCAGTTTAAGTATTTGAAGAAAATAGCATCCCTGTTCACCTTCTGCTGCAGGATAAAAAATCCAGAATAAAATCTTACTGAGGTAGCATTATACTAAGTATACCTGCTCTCCACATGCAAAGCAAAACAAAAAAAGGCTCAGATGGGACATTTACAGATTTCACTGCAACTGAAGGCACCACTGATTGTGGCTCTGGGTTTGTGATGAACCACATGTCATCTTAACTATATTTTACCATGAGTGCCTTGTGTTTGTATCTAATAACTGACCCTTGGGTGTTCACTCGATATGGCTGAAATTAAATGTCTGCAGACATATTAAGGTCAGGAATGTGTCAGATTCACTATTTGGGGTCATGTGGGGGGTGGGGCTGGATTGGCTGTTGAGGACTGTGTGCCAAGAGTATGGGCACAACAACACACCACATCCATTTTGAGCTACTGAAATTCTCTCGTTGGAGAAAGAGAGAGGTTACATGCATGGCGTTCTTATAGCCTGCTAAATACCTTCTTAATTCCACATAAACAATCATATCACACAAAGATAAACACAAATCAGGATAGGGGAAAAAATATCCAGTTTGAAATGTGTGTAATTATCTTGACTTTGTTAGAAAGCATAAGCTATGGTTTCCAAACCGTGAGACTCAGTGTATGAGGCGTGGGGTGTCTTTGTCTGTTTTAGAAACAGACTATTTTAAGTCAGTTAGCATCAACAAGCATCTGGAAGGTGCTATTGTCTCAGCTACCCAATACCCACAGTGAAAGACACACCTGAGCAACAGCTGCTTCAATTGTAACCGAGGTGTGATATTTCATTGCCAACAGGCTAAGAAACTAATAGTGTTGTTTGAGAAGCAATAATTTTCTTCTTTTTTAAAAAGATCTGGCATAGCACCAACGACATAAGAAGAGGAACTTGAGGTTCTTGTTGCAAGTTTATTGCCCAGGACTTTTCAGAAATATTTCCCATCATGCACGTGTAAAACTAACTTTTCCTTACCCAATAGTAAGGAGAATCAATATTACTGTGAAACACACTGAGCATTTTATCTGGTAGTGTATAGTTATGGCTGCCTTCATAGGCTTATAGTAACCTACCCTCTGCTCACTGAAAATCACACAATCTCTGCAGAAACCCTCCTAGACATGCAGGTAACCTTACATAGTAAATAGATTTGAACTGGGATGACTGTCGAGATACGGGACTGTGTAAGCTTTATACTGCAGTGCTGGGGAGTTCAAATTAAAGAAACACAGAATGGATTAGCATTCACAGTGTGCCCTCCGTCAATACTCAGGCTTGCCTGGGGAAGCAAATGATCCCATCAGCAGACTAAATTCCAAGAGACACCCTATTCAAGAAATCAAAGTCACTGTTCCCAAGCTGAAAGCAGCAAGGACAAGCAGCCGCAAGGCTGAAACTGACCGTCTTGAGAATTTTTGCATTCGCTAAATAAAATTAAAATAGAACACACAAAGGACTAATGAGTGAATCAGTCAGTAAAAGCTCTCAGCAAAAGCCTGGACTGTGTTATTAGCCGACTATGACTGGGGGTCCCCAGCGGCAGACCACATTGGCTTTGTCCCATCAACGTATAGGGTGGGTTTAAGTAAGCCAGCCTTTAGTTACTTTAGTTACATAAGTTCCATCTAACGACACATCACGTTGCTCATTAGTGATCAATGAGAACTCCCGTGGTGGTCGATGGGCGATGTTACTATTTTATGTCAATTGCATTAGTAATATGTACAGTCGCTACCTGGATATATATGGTGCTGACACTGTAAGGCTTTGCTCAGACAAGCAGACATACCCAGTTGAAAAAAAGATTGAAAGACAGTTTGTGCTCATTACGTATTTCACATGTGCACGTTTTATTTAATTTTAATTCAAATGCCTAGGTGGTTTCAGTGATCTGGGATGGTCTCTGGGAAAAAAAAAGGTTTGAGAACCACTGCTCTATAAAAGGGTCACACACTTCCTGTTTTGGAAGGATTTTTTTTCCAGCAAGAACAAATGTGTGAAAACGATGTTGCCAGCTCAAATTTTCAAACGGAAGAACATTCATTCAGCTAGGGTGAGTGACTTGGAAAAATGTGATGCTGGTGGGGGGAGTGGCGGGGGGGACATTGGCTTATTAGTGTTTCGTACCACATGCAGCTGAGATGACAACAATACAGTGACTATAACTCACACAAACATATCACTCACTTCCCCACCGCTTGGCAGGGAAACTCTTGAGCAGATACTTGTTATGAAATTACACTCAATCTTCCACTTTGACCACAGTGTGGGCAGGAAAACACAAGTGGACAGTGAAAAATAGATAATTATATATCAGACACCGAAAAAAAAGCCCTTGATTAAAAAATGTGTCATGCTGAATACAGGCCCGCAGTTATCAATGAACACAGTGATGTACAAAGCTGTCAATGAATGCCCCTCATGGTTTCTGTTTCCTTACTTTCCAGAAGGCAAATGTTTGAAGGGCCTTTGCCCGGAGTGAAAAATGATTTGTGAGACACAGTGAGATCAACAGGTACTCTATGTCCACATTAAACCCTGTCTCCTGGCGCTGATCCAGTCTGACCATTTCATAGCCTACCATTCCTTTCCAGAAGTGTATCTGGGAAAAGCGCTTCTCTCTGGTCATGTGAAGGGAACTTACATAAACACTTATTCAACGTATTTAGAGAAATACCTGATGGTTAATACGACCACATGTCCTTTTACAGACTTGAGAAGAGAGTCTATTTATTTTTTATCCTGCTTGGTCTGTCATCAAAAGCTTGCCAAAAAACCTCCGCTCAGATGTAAACAAAGTTGGCAGGGTCCTTTCCTCAAAACAGTCGGATAGCTGTCAAAGCAGAATAGCACCACTATCTCTTCCGCTCCTCCCCTTAACAAGACTATGCATCATTCAATGCTTATTCAGCTCAGTAAGACCATGTTCACAGTGACGTTTTATTTAGAGCCAACAGATAAACTGCAAGTGATTGTCCAAAAGAAACACTCCTTCGCAAGCATGACCATTTACATTTATCTATGTGGTGTAATACAGGTTATAAAACAAACAAATCTACAGGGAATGTAGACACTGAAAATATGTATTATAAAACAAAATTAGTCCATTTTGTAGTCAATTATAAAACCAATAACATTACTGTTGTAAGCTTAATATTTTGCATCTGCCACCACATATATTGGTCAATGCACAGAAGGCCACAATCTGATGGCAACAACAGGTAAAAAAAAAAGAAACTACCAGTAACCAGACATATTCGCTTCATGCTACACAATGACGTTTTCATTGGAATATGAATCAACTATTGAACTATTGATTACGATTCAGATATATGCTTCAGCTGTGTGTCAAAACCTGTCCTTTTCCTCCAATGTGTTCCATCAGGGTAAAGAGACAGCAAAGTGTGGTTTTTTCCTGTAACTGAGAGAAACTCTGCTTCAGTGTTTCACAACTCACAGTAGCATTAGGTTTCGATTAGAGAGCTACTGAGCTATTCAGCTAAACCAAATTATATTCAAATGATTATTTTGCCACACTGTCATGTTCTCTCTGGCTCGATTTGGATAGCAAATGGTTTAACTATAGCCCTAAAAACCGACATCCGGCTTTGAGCGTGGTGAATTTGGAAAGAGCCCCGCTGCCACTCAGAGCCTGTCACCAGAGGCCACACCGGATCCGCACAGCCGTACCGGATGGGAAGGAAAAGAAACACTGGGCCAAACATCCTGGAGATGTAAAAAGACACAATGGACCGCTATCGCAGGAGGCCTTTACATGTGACTCTGAGAGGCGCGAACCGAGCGGATCCCTGTCGCGATTAAGTTTAATTGACACACTTCTCCCCAGACAACTCCACAACAGCCCGAGTCTCGCTGAACTGGTGTGCAGTAAAAATCCTTATTTAATTTGGTGGAGATCTGACATTTTTATAAATAAAAAGTATCACCTCTAAGAGCCATTTTGGGCACGGGTCGAGGAGTCCTAGTTCCAGAATTTTATAACTGCACTGATTCTCACCGCTACAGTCTTTACATATCTTTACAGATCTGTTGTGCCGATAATATAATGCAGCTAGCTACTTTTGGGAACTATAGTCCTGTCCAAGCATTGCCTGGAAGTAGCCTACTTAATTGCAAAACTAACAATAAAGGGGTAAGCTATCGCTATACTGCATAGCCGTGGCCATAGCTGTCCATCTGTTGACCGGGTGAAAACATTAAACCTATCGCTTTGCCCAGTTCCAGACTCATGACGTGAGCAGTTATAAATATGTTGGATCCACCCATCACCCCCACAGCTGTTTAAAAACTCTTATCTCTGAGAGGGAGGCGGCAGAGAACTTCCTGTCATCTGCATGGTTCACACACACACACACGCAGTTAAAAAAACATGTCAGGTCTAAAATGTACACGCTGCACTATAAATGAATGTCTTCATTTATAGTGCATCTTTTAAAACAGGGCAGGTGAGCCAGTCTCAACTCTTCTGTGACAAGGCTACACGAAGCATATAGCCCATATACCGTATTTCTACAGTTGTCTAGCTCGATTGTGTTCCAAACATGTTAATAACTATTAAAACGAGAACAACATAACAAAACGAAATGCATACTAATACTAAATATATTTTAAACTGTACATAATGCTGAAATAGCAGACCAGTAGACAAGAGAGCACATCTGAACTCGGGTAGCCTACATTCACCTGTTTGTTAGGTGGCAAGTATTTCTAGTTTGGCAGGTTTGGAATTTTAGTGACATCATGCAACTTTGGCAACTGTTATTGTCCAATAGGCTACATTTTCGTGCAACTCTTGAAAAACACTTTAGTTTTTAGAATGTATAATTCGTTTTATGTGCGATGTAGCCTAGTAATCTACCTCCTGTAGCCTATTCGGAATAACTTCAGCAAGTACATTTCGTTTTGATGACAAAAGATCAGAAAGTGTTAACGCGCTCGTTTCTAATGATACCATTTTTAATTGTAGGCCTATTTGTTTTTTTAAACTAATACCGTATTATGCCATCCGATTTAATATTTCTAATCAATGGTTTCTAATCAAGGAAACTCAACGTTCACAGAATAACACCATTCCCACACCCACGACAACTCACTCACAAAAAAACATCTCAAAAGGAAGTCTACCCGCTGTTTCAAGCTTGGAGTAACACCTCAGTATAAACAAGTTGGATCATTTCACAAACACGAAACAAATAAACTTAATCCTATTTAATAAATGAATTAAAATCTATTTCGAATTCATTATTTTTCTACTGCAACCCTCGCAAAACCCCCAGAACAGCAACCAAACCCCCACCTCCGGTCTTCATGCAGCGCTAGCTTGCCTGTACTACCCTGCCGCTCAGCACTGATATTGCCTTGATAAAATTGGTAGCAAATCATGTTTTGCTCTCACCTCCTCATACCAGCACAGAGTGCGCTTGAAATCTCTGTTCTGTGCCCATTTGACAGGGACCGTAAGCGAAGAATGTCAGAGCTAAGCCGGCACATGCAGTGCATAAGTGCTAGCGAACGATAAGAACGAGACAGTTGCGTTTGATCAAATAAAAGGACACTCAGTAGCCTACTTACTTGATGCAGGGTCTCGACAGGTAGCTGGGATGCTCTGAACAGCTCTCCCACTTTGCTCGCCGCTAGTTTCCCCGAGCTGTCAGCTTGGCACAAAGTGCATAAACCAGAGTAACATCTTTGTTCGTTCTCACTCAGGGATATGAAACTCCCTGCCGTCGCCGTGCCAGGTCCCTGATCCATTCCTGGCCACCCGCATTCAATGTATATGGTTTTCTGGTTCTAGAACGGCCAGTGTGAACCAGATTCTACTACACGGTGATGATGCGGACCCGTCAGACACGGGGAAAGGGGTTATATACACCGGTGGATCACGTCCGCTGCAGTAAAACTGCCTACTCTCCCGTCTCCCGGAGCGCATTGAGAACAATTACCACGTTCAAACACAGGGCGGCGCTATAGGGAAATAATACGCTGTTTGACGCCAGTTGTAATACTCAAAGTATTTTTCCTCCCGTTTTCAATAGCTAATAGGTGCAGCTCATCGTATGCAGCCAAAGACTGATCAAAAGTGCACAAGTGGAAATGTTTTTCAGTAGGCTATTCTTGATTCAATCATTAGATATATGCGAGCTGAAATATGTGGTCGTCATGGCACTGTTGATGGTCAACAATGGCCCCAATTACAATTAGCAAGCCAACATAACCGGAGTGTAGTCACTTTAGTTAAAAGCGTAATCAAATACGTTTTTAGTCCTTCTGGATAATGATTTCATTCTTTATTTGCCTACTAGACGCAAAACAAACATTACATAAAAATAGCAACCATACCTGAGACCATAACAATAAGCATATTACCTTGAGAAATTATTGATTTAAAATTAATTAAGAAGGTTTTAATTAATTTGGAAAATAACCACTTGCTTAAATAACATCAGTCCAATGTGCAACGACTGAGGGCTTTGGACGAAGTTAGCTCAATCAAGGCAGATAGAACATTGCATTTAAATTGTCAGTCATTGTAAATAAACTGAGCTATAATTAAAGAGGCAAAAACTGACTTTAGACCTGTGTTGAAGTTATACTGATCAATAAAATATTCTGTCATGAATATATGTCAATGTGCTGCCACCTTGTGTTAAGAAATACAATTTAATTTCCAACTTCCAAAATCGACTAGCATATGTCAAATGACGCTTCGGGCCGTTCACTGAGGAGTAGTTTATGATAACGCTCAATTGTGATTAAAGGTCTACATATGACGGAGGCTTGAATGTTTTAAAAAGCTGAGGTTTTTTTTTAGAAAAAGAAAAAAAGTATTTGTAAACTACCTCAAGAGCCTTTTTAGTGGGGATGGAAAAAATGATTTTTTTCTGTTCTTTAAAATTATACAGCTGAATTATTTTTATCCCTATTTCTGTTTATCCGTTTTTATATTAAAATAACCATTTGTTTAAACAAAATGTTATTGACTAAAGTGTTCTTGACATAATCATTGCCAGTCTTGTCCTATGCTATGAACGTTTCACCTTAAGTTAATGATGAAATAAACAAACAGTTGATGTTTTGAGTAAGCAAGATGTGTACAGACTTGAAAATTCAGTTTATACTGATCTCGAAGGACTTGACAAGACACCGTCGTCATGATAAGAAACTTGGCACTGCACTGGATAGCATTTCTTACAAGGAATCGGTTATAAAACCCAACTGGTAAAACAGATGTTTTACAGATTTCATTCACTCAAAAGGGACCTTTTAGCTATTTTTATTTATTAATAATATGAAAATATTTATTAACATTTTGTCTATTTTTACTTTCGTTGATGTAATTTCAGGCATATATTTTAGTTGCAAAAACAAGTCTAAAATAAATGCATAAAATAACATACTTATTTTTGTATGTAACACACATTAACTTGTTTTTTGTTTTCGTTCAATTCTTCCATCCCATCATTTTGATGAACCCTGTCAAGGCAACTGGCAGTGTCAATTTTATCTTGGGTTCTCCCAATGTAAAGGAAAAAATTGGATGTTTAAAACCATTCAATTTCCTGGTTGATGCTATAGCCAATTATACGTCACCCCGTGTGACTTCCGGCCACAGTCCGCACTGGCACTTTAAGGATTAGGTTCTGGACCTCGGGGGTATTACTGCACCGAAGACCAGAGTTTTAGCTGCCCTCACCACCCGACACCCCCAGACCTCCCATTATTTAACGAGTTGTTTGTGTTCTAAGACCAGTGTATATAATAAAGTATTTCACCTTGATAATCTGATAACCTTGATAATCTCTGATGAAATGGAGTACAAGCTCCAATGTTGCTGGTTTGCATTCTTCATCATAATTCATGCTTTAGTTGACATGCACTGTACTGTATGCTCCTTGCCATTATAGCTGACTACTGTCCCTCTGGAAATAAGTAAATGGCAGTAATAATAAACTTAGACCATTATAATAATATAAGTACTGTGTGTGTGTCCACCTCTTATAATCCACTTTAAGGTGAATGCTTTAAGGGTTTTTATAGTTTGGAACACCTTGTCCTGTCCCCAAACTGTGATGCCATAAAAAATGCCAGATTCCGGAAAGACTGCAGGTGAATCTAATGGCAGCAGTCATCCACTCTACCGTAAAGTAATTTGAAATGGCACTGCTCTCATGGGCGTTGTCTGTACCATTAAATTGTTTATGTTTAGTGAAAGCAATACTGCATTTAACTTTATAAATTATAATTATGGCACTTTGGTACACAGAGAGGCCACAGCCGAGAAACTCATTTTCTTACAATAAGTGTTATTTTCA
The DNA here is from genome assembly GCA_029706075.1 of Aldrovandia affinis. Lineage (NCBI taxonomy): Eukaryota > Metazoa > Chordata > Actinopteri > Notacanthiformes > Halosauridae > Aldrovandia > Aldrovandia affinis. The sequence goes on from JAINUG010000313.1 coordinate 777,008, forward strand.
TCCAGCTCATTACTGTAATGATATATTTCCCCCACAGTCTCATTCTATGTGGTATAAACAGTATCCAGATTGCATGGACTACAACAATCGTTTGTGGAGGCCCACATATGCCTGAAAATAAGTAAACCCATGTTATCTGTGATAGAGCATTACTTCAAGTAAAAATGGAGTTAATCTACAAGCTCCACCAGTAAAGAATTAACAATATAAAAAGTGAAAAATCTTTCAAACAAGCTCAGCTGGTTAGTCATCTTATTACATTCTGGCCATGCAGAATTATCCACAGTTACCACAGTAGCTAAGGAACACTGGAATGCAATCTTAGATCTGGTGACATTGCAAAAGAGGCCTCTCTTTGTTTATGGTATACAGTTTGAGTTACATAGTAATGTATTAAGCGATGGTACCGCTGCATATAGTATAGTACAGGTATACATTTTTGTAATGGGGGATGGGACTATGGGGGGTGTGGGTGATTCAGGGGGTTAAGATACTCAAATGAAAGAAATGCATGTACAGAACCCTTGAGTGTAAAATTAAATACAACCCATTGTGAAGGACACCCTTACATAGCAGGCACATGGGATTCCCCAGTGGTCCGACAGAACCTATGACAGCCTTATTGTCACAGCCTCCGTCACAGGATGCCTGGATACAATCTAAGCGAGAGTCTGAGCTGAGAGAAAAAAAGGGACCATGAAAAGAAAAAAATAGCCCTACCGGAAAGATAAACAAAGGGTGGAAAACACAGGTGAGAGCAAACAAAGCCTCCCTTGAGTCAGGTGTTTTTCACATCAAAACAATATCCAGTATTTCACCTCCGCCAAATACCTCAAACCTATCTGGGTTCTGTTCTCCCTAGAGCAAACAGCAGTTTCACATCTCGTTCAGATGAATTGCAATCGACCCTTAGAGCTGTAGGTACTAGTTTTTTTTCTGCTTCTTCTGAGAGGTGTTGGGGGGTGTGAACGTGAGGGGGTGGGGCGGAGTTTGATTATGAGTCCCTCCCCCCCTCCCCTTTCTGGTCCCTGGGCTGACCCTGCTCCAATCTCCTGCTGCCAGGACTTTAATTCTTTGTCCTCGAGGCTGCTTCCGTCACATACGCTGGTACTGAGAGAGGATGTCGGCCAGGCTCCTGTTTGCGCTCTGTCTGGCTCTGACCTGGACGTCGGTCCTCATGCAGGATCTGTGTACTGAAGGTAAGTTCCCCAAGGGCAGGCACAGCTCCATCACGTCATCCTCTTCCTGATTTTTTTCACTCGTTCCACTTGCTGAAGGCAGCCGTGTGGGCATCTCCTCCACTGGTTGCTTGGAGTTTCACGGGGATAATGGTGAGCAACGCTTTGTGGCTCCTCAAAAATAAGATTTCTGTCTCTGTAGGGGCTTCTGACGGCTACAAAGTGCGCCTGAGCATCAAAACAGCCCTGGGGGATCATGCGGTGAGTGCCACGAGTCCCTCACTAAATATTAAACACCAAATCAAAAAAAGTGCCTTACAGTGTTGTTTTCAGCAATGTCCTCAAAATGAACTCTTAACCAGTAGCTCAGTGTTATAGGGTTTGACACAACTATGTATGCCATAGAGTACTTGGGGGAAGTTGTGTAAAATGTGAGAGCTGTCAGGTCCGTCTTCTTTGTTTTGCAGCATAAGATAAAACTGTATGGCCTGGATTCAATAAAAATGTCCAGTTAACTACCATGGGTAAATGCAAGTGTAAGCACAAGTGTAAGTGCAATTTCAGGGATCACCAAGATTAACTCTCCAGACTGTTTGTGAAGACAGAAATGTAAAATTAAGGACAAATGTTGAATCCTGGTGTATGTCTTTGTGCCATCCCGTTAATGTGACTGTAGTGCTTTATGAATTGACTTTGCAGTATGAGTGGAATGAGAGTGAGATGTTCCTGTTCAAAGCCAATTTGGCCTACGCTATGAGGAGGCACTTTAACATGCAGACCTATAAGTAAGTAAAACCTGGGGACACAGCCACAAGTAGCAAAATAGGACTTTCACTGGGTATGTGTGGTAAAATATTTAACTGATGAGACAGTAAACAGAAACTGGATTATATAAACCCATAACACATTTATTTTAGCCATAAAGTTGCAAGACATTTCCGTGTACACCACAGCCTTCAAAATACATGCGGTAGGCTACACCTGCATGTGAGACCATCTCTGCATTGAAGGCAGGGTGAGAGGGCCTTGTAACCAGCCTCAGAATCGCCCGGGCCGCTTTGAATTAAACAGGCTACGCAGCAGACGCCACGTTAAATTTGATGATCAATGACACTCACAACTATAATGAAGTAGATTCATACTAACAACACCAACAGCATGGTTTTAGATCAACTCTGCCTTATGCTTTGTGTCTGGAGCAAAATAAAGCCATTGATAATCATGTTTGAGTAATGTGTGACTAACGAGCAGCATAGCACATCTTTTTCTGTTTCTACCTTGCTGTATTATTTAATAGGCGGAAGGACACCATTTGCTCACTCTGCTATCAGTGCTCGGTCAAACATGGAGATTTGTCTCCATGACATGGATAAAGCCCAAGAATGAAGTGATATCTAATTATTGCCGTAATTATTTCTGACTTTCAAAGCAACAGCAAATTATTTCTGCCTTTAGGATCAAAAAGGCTCCATTGATATGGCTGTTTTGTAAGGCTGGAAAGTGTTAACCATAAGCAACAGGTTCATATCACATCATCACACTTTTACTGGAGTAAATAAAAAACCAATTTCCTGGTGTTCTGCACTTATATTTTATGGGACCTTATCTTTTAGTGTCTCCAACATAATTGTCTGTGACGAGACGCCCCGTGTGTCCTTCTGGTTTGTGGTGGCCAACCCGGCGGACACATCGCAGCTCATCCCTGGAGGAGAGGTGGAGGAGGCTGTGAGGTAAATGTCCATTAAAACTTCAGGTGTATGCTTTAAGGGTTATACTGTAGTACAAGGTACAGCAATTGTCTAAAATTATACACATTTATTTGTTTCACAATATTTCTTTCCATTCTGGTTCCAGCATTCTTATGGCCAATTTAAACATAAAATCTAAAATAAAATAAACGTATGACCACTAAATCATACAAATACTAGAAAAGGAGAAACAATCATACCGCCGATGGAATGTATCACAGCCTTTTCATGCATACCACATTATGCCTTACAGCACAACAGAATCTTTTGTACGTGAGTCGAAACCCTAAAATGTAATGTTATAAAACAATTTCATAATATTTTTAATTATATATCTCATTAAAGAACTGTTTTACTGACACACCAACAGTTTATATTTAAGTGTAAACATGAGTGCTGTAAAATAAATAAAGTATCTAAATAAATTAATAATAATATAAAAACAATATTAAAAAATAATATTTTATCTGTACGATGTTATGTGTGAGGACAGCTGAAAAGGAAAAGCAACGTTGATACACACAGAAAAGGAACATGATAAACTGACAAAGGATTCAAGAATGATCCAAGGTTATGTTTCAAGTGCTTCTTAATGAACACACATTTTTGGGAGAATTTTGTTTGAATAATTTTGCACTATTATTCCTCAGAAGCTTGTATTCTGTACCTTTTTCTAGGATGCATGTACTCAAATTAGTGGGACGGGGGGGGGGTTCTCATAAAAGCCAGTAATCCTCTGAAAAGGTTATTTCAATGAAAGATTGACCTTTGGTACAAAACAATCATTGTGTGGCCAAAGGATTTTCAGACTAGTCAGGGACAGGGAACCCAAGTGTGACATAAATGATTTTTTTTATTACCTCAAAGGACAAACATGTTCAAATATGTTCCCTCTGAGGTAAACAAATGGTCATTGGCGATACTGCTCTGTACCCTTTCTTCTCAAAGGAAGTCTTTCAAAAATGAGTTAATAATTAATCAAACCCGCAGTGAATAGAATGTATAGCATAGCCGCAAAAAAGCTACACACCAGTAAATTGAAAATATAAGATAGAAAATGTGTGTAGTTCTTAAGAGTTCTACTTTCATCTACTCTGTCCCTTTTCATTGCTAATCCCATGCATTTAATGTGAACAATACCAGTAAACAATGAGCACATTCTGGCTGTGAATTTGTGTACAAAATCAAGATATGGAAATAAATCTCAATCTTTCATATCAGTGATAAATGAAAAGGCTGCACTATGTCACTAACTGCACAGTTACACCAGCAATTACAAGCAACTATTCAATCTTGAGGATAGAAATTATATTCCCCAGTACAGAAACTGAGAACACACAGGTGTCTGTCAATCAATAATCTATCATAATAACTCTACAGAGAGGGCAATCCAAAAATAAAAAAGGTAAAAGGTTATTTTCTGTTTCACTGAAACAATCTCCTACTGAGTAATTTTGTTTGCAGTGACATTTCAAATATCTCTAAGAGAATAGATTATAAAAACCAACTAAGACAAGAAAAAGAGCATACATCTGGAACCCCCCTGCCAATACTAGTGAAGAATTAGAGGACCCCTAAAATAAGTGTGGAGATAATTTATTTAAACCAAATTAAGAAAGTACAGTATGTACAATACCTGCAAGCTACCAGGAACATGTGACATAGTGCTTGGAGTACAACAACACTGTGCATTTATGTAAATAAACCAAGATACTGAAATATTTTTCAAAGATAAGTAAAAACATTGGTGATTCTCAGGCTTGTGCTATGTAACTAACTGCAGTTACACTGGCAGTTAAAAGCAAGCTTTCAAACTTGATAATGGCATTATTTTTCATGAGATATCATCTTCAACAATTATTCCATTTGAGCAAACAATTTGCATTCCATATTACTACAATAAGTAGAAGATTAAGTCAGGCAGCATGGTTTATGCATTTTCACATTGTGTAGTGTGAACAAGGAGAAGACAGCTGCTTAAAGGCAATGTTCACTGATGTAGCATTAGATCATCTGATTTGTCAATGAGTAGCCAAAATATTGGAAACCACCACAATGAATTTCAGGATGACGATGTTACAGAACCTCAGTGCTCCAAGGATAGAAACCCAAACTGAAACGACTACTGATCTAAAGCATATTTAAAATGAAATGCTGGTATAAATGTTAATCAGCAGTCATCTTACTTGAATATTGAAAGGGTTGTATGAAATGGGACGAGGGGAGAAAAAACTGTCGAAGAAGCCTGAATGTTTCTGCATAAGGCCAAGAGGGTTCTGATGAGGGTATACTACATTAAAAACCGTATTTTGCTTCTAAAATATGACACAAAATGTAATCCCCTCCCCCCCCCCCTTGTGTAAATGCTTGTTTAACAATGAGGAACAATTGGCAGTCATCTAGGCTACACCTTAAGAAATGTTAATGTTAATGGTGCCTAATTTAACACATTTTAAAAAACTAAGAATAATACAATATGAAAGTAAATTACAAATAATACAATTCTGGAGAAAACATTTTTTTGGGGGCCATAAACAATGGCTGTCACAGCATAACTATTAACAGCCTAACAGAATTCAGGACATTCTCATCATCTCCGCAGATATTGTAAATATGGTTTGTAGCCACCTGCTGGCTAACTCCGGTATGACAGTTAGCAACACAGTACATTTCATTGTCACAGAATACATTTTGTCCATGACACTCATATAATCTCTGTTGAAGTTGAATTAACTCTGTTAGACTTTCTGGGTTTTGCTGTGTACTGATTTAGGGCAACACTAAATCGCCCTTGTTAAACATTAATATTTATTTGTTTGCTGTTTTGAAACATAATTAGAGAGGGGGTTGTAACTGAGATTGTACTGTGCTGTTACATTTTGTCCCGGTACTCCCCTAGTGCGCCGTAGACTGTACTGCACTTCAGCAGCACACAGCACCGCTGTCCTGTTCATCTGCAGGACAGGAAACAGCACACTTGCAACTATCCCATTTACTGTCCTGTTCTTGGAGGATACAAAAAAGTACACAGAAAGTACACAGAGTCCCAGGACAGAGTGTGCTGCAACAGTTGGACAGAACAGTTAATGGAAAGTACAGAATTTTTTTTAAGCAGCCAGCTTAACATTCGTGTCTGAGCAACACTAATATAGGTAATACATTTAAAGCTTCAGTTTATGTTCATATTTATCACTCCATCGAATCACTCCATTAATGGCTACAGCCTTAATGTATCATGTGTACCAGTATACCGCCAATGTGTCATCAGATCATTCCAGAGGTTTAAAAAAAAATCTGATTTGTGTTCCATGTGCAGGAAATCGAGGAATCGGATTAACAATGCTTTCCTGTTGACTGATCAGACGCTGCAGTTCTTGGGGATCGCCCCTACCCTAGCTACCACAGTCATACCGAACACTCCACCCTGGCTCATTGCGTTTATAGTAGTCATTTGTGTCGTTAGCGCAGGCATCCTCGCTCTCCTAGTATCCACCTTTATGAAAAAGATACGGTGAGTCTGAATTTTCTATCCACTCTGAATGCATTGTATGTATCTGCCAACAATGACAAGGGCCTAGTGCGGGATTGGGATTACTCCAGATTTGTTTTGATCAGATTTAGCAGTATTGCAGTTTCACAACAGGACTACAGCCCAGAGCATTGGTGAATATACAGTCAGGTCCATAAATATTTGGACATTGATAAAGTTATTGTTATTTTAGCTGTCTACCACAGCATATTGGAGTTGAAATTAAATCATATTGAGCTCAAAGTAAATATGAATATGATATTTAATTTGAGGGTATTTACATCCAAATTGGGTGAACGGTGTAGGAATTACAGCACTTTTTATATGTGGTCCCCCCCTTTTTAAGGGACCAAAAGTAATTGGACAATTGGCTGCTCAGCTGTTCAATGGCCAGGTGTGTGTTATTCCCTCATTATTTCATTTACAAGTAAGCAGATAAAAGGTCTAGAGTTGATTTCAAGTGTGGCATTTGCATTTCGAATCTGTTGCTGTTAACTCTCAATATGAAGTCCAAAGAGCTGTCACTGCCAGTGAAGCAAGCCATCATTAGGCTGAAAAATCAAAACAAACTCATCAGAGATAGCAAAAACATTAGGTGTGGCCAAATCAAATGTGGTATATTCTTAAAAAGAAAGAACGCACTGTTGAGCTCAGGAACACCAAAAGGCCCAGAAGACCACAGAAAACAACTGTGGTGGATGACAGAAGAATTATTTCCCTGGTAAAGAAAACCCCCTTAACAACAGTTGGCCAGATCAAGAACACCCTCCAGGAGGTAGGCGTATCTGTGTCAAAGTCAACAATCAAGAGAAGACTTCACCAGAGTAAATACAGAGGGTTTACCACAAGATGTAAACCATTGGTAAACCTCAAAAACAGGAAGGCCAGATTAGAGTTTGCCAAAAAAAACTCTAAAAAAGTCTGTACAGTTCTGGAACAGATGAGACAAAGATCAACTTGTACCAGAATGATGGGAAGAGAAGAGTATGGAGAAGGGAAGGAACTGCTCATGATCCGAAGCATACCACCTCATCTGTGAAGCATGGTGGAGGTAGTGATATGGCGTGGGCATGTATGGTTCCCTTGTATTTATTGATGATGTGACTGCTGACAAAAGCAGCAGGATGAATTCTGAAGTGTATAGGGCTATATTATCTTCTCAGATTCAGCCAAATGCTTCAAAACACATTGGACGGCGCTTCACAGTGCAGATGGACAATGACCCGAAGTATACTGCGAAAGCGACCCAAGACTTTTTTAAGGCAAAGAAGTGTAATGTTCTGCAATGGCTAAGTCAATCACCTGACCTGAATCCAATTGAGCATGCCTTTCACTTGCTGAAGGCAAAACGCCCCAAGAACAAGCAGGAACTGAAGACAGCAGCAGTAAAGGCCTGGCAAAGCATTACCAGGGAAGAAACCCAGCGTCTGGTGATGTCTATGGGTTCCAGACTTCAAGCAGTCACTGACTGCAAAGGATTTGCAACCAAGTATTAAACATGACAATTTAATTTATGATTGTTAGTTTGTCCAATTACTTTTGAGCCCCTAAAATTGTATAAAAATGGTTGTAATTCCTACACAGTTCATACAATATTTCTGACAAAACCCTTAAATTAAAGCTGAAAGTCTACACTTAAAGCACATCTTCATTTAAATTGTTCATTGTTTCATTTAAAATCCATTGTGCTGGCGTACAGAGCCAAGATGATGAAAATTGCATCACTGTCCAAATACTTATGGACCTAACTGTATGTGATGCAGGTTAACCTTTTTCCATTTCCAATTATTATCAATCAAGCATTTCATTAGCTGAATAATCAATACCAAACAGATAGCTTCCAAATTCTATTTTGTGACAGCATCTTTCTTTACATAATTCTTCACAAAACTGTATAGCATTTAAATGTTCGTTCTTCACATTCGTTCTTCATGCCCGAATTCAATATGGACTTTGTGAATAATGGTTTCTGACCTGTGCAGATCAGGCAGTTTAATTCTCATGAAAACATGATGTAGTAGACCATGGGTTAGCCTGGCCTATATTACATTTAGACAACTGTGCATCATCAATTGTCACTACTAAGCACGGTTAATTTTCTTTTGATCATAACTTCAAATAAATGGTATCTGACTATCCATATTAATATACTGTAGCTAATTAGCAAGCTGGATAACTTGATTAGCAACTACCCTATGTCACACAATTGGTTGTGAACTGAGGCTGTCGTGGAAAAAGGACCACACCTCGCTCTCGGACTTGAGTTCAGACACTTCTTTATTCATGCGCATGGAGAACACAGAGATTACAGGCAACCAATGAGCTCTGACCAAATTTGGGGGTACATTTATACCTAGAACATAACAGAAAAACCCCTGATCAACACGGAAAACATGTGAGGCGAGCATGACGAGATGTCTGGGTCGAAATTGTTGACTGGCAGTTAGAGAAAGTGGTTTCAGCTAGTTTTTCTAACATTAGAAGTGCCAGGCACCTCGAGGAGAAAAATTGGAACTGATGGCAGAACGAAACTTCAGAAGAAACAACAAGAGTAGCTTCCGTTCTCAAGTGTGGGAAAACTTTGAATTGATATCTCCGATATCGGTGGAGTGTAGCGGTGGAGCTCTCATTAACACATGAGCGTCCGCTACAGAATGTGACGTCAATAAGAGTATGATTAGTTCCCTTGGCTGGGGAATTGCGACTTTAGCTCGGCGAGCTAATCATGTCTCTTGTTGCGTTGGGATCCTCGGTTCGAAACTCCGCTTACATAAGGTTTCTTAATGAAAAGCCAACCAAATCAATCTATTTGTAAGCACATTTGATATAATGGCATAATATATTTCACAATATATCACCAAATCACTGAAATACGTCTGCCCAATGGTCCAATGGCATAGTCTGTCCATAAGCACCTTCAATGTCCACTTAAACCCTTACTCTATGTACCCTACTCTTCCACTTTATCACTTTGGTCTTTCTTTACCCTTTTGTTCTTCTGTCCTTGCGTTTACTGTCAAAAAATATTCACTCTCACGCTCAATTTCTTTCTCTGGAAAATACGGAAAGTCGAGAGAAAAACTGTACTAATCAGTCACTACACTGCAATCGACCTTATAAGTCTTACCAACAGAGTTGTGCTCTTAATCTAAGAACACTGTAGGCCAGGATTGTCCTGGAGGGTTGCATTTTCTGCTGGCTTGTTTTCAGTGTTTTTCATTGATTGGCTAAACACAAGAATTCATGCGGTGAAACACATTGGAAATCCCAGCTCACTCAGCACTGGGTCTGAAATCGTCATCAGTTATGCAATAATTTTGTGGCTGAACGTTGAGTAAACAGCCACCACTAATTTCTCACATTTTTTCGATGGCTTCCATGCAGAAAAGAGAAGGGGGTGCTTGAGGAAGAGAAGCTGGAGAACGTATACGAGAACGGTATCCCTCGAGACGGGCCAGAGGGGAAAGCCGGTAGCCTCAATGGAGGATTCATGGAGGACGAACGACACACACAGCTGTAGAGGCACAAAGGAACGTCGCCTTCATGACAAACTCTGGAAACACCTGGGAAACACGCTAGTGTCCACACTAGTACACACAAGGACCTATCGCAACTGCAAGCGCAAAAGTGCTTGTGTGTTTGATGTGTAAGATGTAAAAGTAAAATTCAGTGATCCTTAAAGCAAATCAATTGTGCCAAATTAATATATTTGGTTTGTAAGTGGGTCAGGGAATTGATATTGACAGGGAATGGATGGTCGCTTGTGTCAGACAGCCTGACCAAAATGAACAATCATTTGATAATTAGCTATTGATTTTTTTCAGGTTAATACAGTTAATGTAACTAAGCTCACTGTAAAATAGTGCAAAACCCGTGTTATTGTATCACTCCTATACAGTTAGTTGCTGTGTCCTTTGTAAAAATTGTGAATATAATTACCAGAAATGAAATTTGGATCATGGATGGCGAGTTCTTTTCTTCATTATTTCTGCTCGTGAAAATCATTTTCATTAGCTTTTGAGTGAATGATTATTTGCATGGTCACTTTAAATAATGATGAATTGAAATTGAATTACAAAGTGAAATAGAAATGGACTTGATTTTTTATGTTCAACATAACCATACATTACAAATAACCATATGAGATTTTTTCTGTTGTGTAGTCACTGTGGATATACAGTATCTGCAATATATTTTTGATAAAACTTGTGGGAAAATACATTTGAAGTGCAGTGCTTTATCCAACAGGGGGAAGCACTGAGCTTTGTTTAAACCAAGGGTTGATCCGTGTTGTTTTTTCCTTATTGGACAAATGAAAGTACAAACATTGATCCCTTCCTTTTATGAAAGTGATAATCAAGGGAAAAACTTATATCAAGGGCCCAAGTACAGTGAAAACAGTGAAACTCATGCAGGCACCCAGGTGTTAAGTTATTAGTACTGCATCCCTGGTTTAATGGCAGGCCACTGTTTTCAGTGAGTCTATTCAAGCACAGGGTTTCAAAGTGCACTGTTTAGACACTCCAGAGTGAGGGACCTTCTCCTTTTAAGTAACACATGAACCAATCACAGTGACAATGACAGACCTGCCAAAGTGAGCTGTCAGACTTATAGTTCTGTGAAAAAGTAAGTGCCCCCCGCCACCCGCTAACAATTTTTAGTTTTTTTTCACAAATTTTGAAAAAAAAAAGAATTCTCACAGCTGAAAGCCCATTGGGATGCATTGAAATAACCTGATGTGAGCTCTACATGCAAGAAAACAAGAGAGCCACAATTCTCTAAGGAAGAGTGGTCTAGAATTCATCTTAGGCAATAAATACTTACAGGACATACTACTAACAGAGCTTTTACCAGTTACTGAAGCTAGGGGGGGCGCTCACTTTTTCCCTTTTTCGATGTCTGATGACTTTTTGTTAAGCAGATAATGCAAAAGTTGTAACTTTATGTGTTATTTGTTATATCACACTAGCTTTTATCTATATTAGCATTTATGCGATGGCCAAATATGCTTTTGATTTAAAATGTGCTAAAAAACAAGAAATTAGCAGGATGGGGGCACTTGCTTTTTCACAGCACTGTACAGGATATTATAAAGACAGGTATGATGGATGAAATGGGGGTTTAAAGGGGCATCTTACCATACGATAATTTAATATACACAAATCAATTTTTGAAAAATATCAGTAATATGCTTAGCATGTCCAATGAATACTTTCCATAGGCTTTATTTTCTCATAGAAAGATCCAGTACACATTTGAGGTTTATTAAACAGCAGAAATATCCTCTCATATCTAAATTGTCCCATTAGTTAAATTAAAAGTCAATCTGAAAATGACGTAAAAGTTACGTTTTAATTTGAGTGACAAGAGGAGGGATCTCCTTTAGATGTGGAACTTCCTGAAATGGAAAAAAGTATTTAAAAATCACATTCCTTATCAATGAGACCCATTAGTTATTAATAATCACCTTATTGTCTACACGATTCTTATCTTACCCTAGGTGCATGTCTTGCAGTTTTTCTTATGGACTGTACTGTACAATAATCTGCCTGACATTGAAAGGATTTGTGATAAGGAACAATTGACGCCTGTAGTCAAACACTTTCACGTTCTAAAACAGCCGCTTTAGCACAATCTGTTATTCCTCTTCTCTTTCCTCCTGATCTGACTGCTTAGCATGAAGCTGTAAAACAAAAAATATATTTTCTTTTATTGATTAACTAAATGATAGCCATCTTCAACGTAGGTGAAATAGGAACAGGAAGACAAACATTTGAAGCTGACACCCTTACAGTTGAAGCAATCTATTGGGCGTTGTATGCAATTGAAGAACTAGAAGAACATAAAAAAGCATTGCTGAGAAGCGGAGAAGAGATTAGGCAATTAAGACTTCTAACCAGAAGGCTTCAGGTGTCAGTCTCAGGTGGGGCACTGCTGTTTTTGACTTGATCAAAACAAGCTCTAGACTGTAAGAAATCATTGATTTCATGGCTACAGCTTCTGGTTAAGGATTAACCTCCTATTAAACAGCCATTTGTACAGCTTTTTTGGCCACCTAAGGGGAAATTGTCTGAGTAAATGTTCTTTGGGCACGTCATGAGCAGATTCAGAGAAACAAAAGAAAAATTAACCTTATTATAGAGCTAAATTGTAATTTAAAATAACTTTAGCAAACAAACAAATTAACTTGACAGGGGACTCACCCCTGAGGAGGCTGCAGGCTTCTTGTTCAATAGGACGGGGGCCGAAGGTCTAGTTCCCGCTTATCAGCCGTAAGCCAACAGGTGGGAGTAATCGAGCCAGGGATGTCGGTGAGAGCCTAATCTCATTTATCTGACCTTCAATGGAAAACAGATGCACAAGATTTGCTTCATCATCTCAAACCCCCACAAGACGTCATAAACCAGAACTTCCTCTGGTTGCCTAGGCCTCATAAAAATCACAGAAAGCTTTTAAATGTCGCAGTGATAATGAAATCAATATAAATTATTTTTATTTAAAATAAAATAATGTTTAAGAGGTCCTCCTCAGGTGGCTCTGCAGAGAAATAAAACTTGTATGTGGTCGAATGGACATGCCAAGCATTTATAGATCTGTCTTGTATGAGCCTGGGATTTCCTGTGTTTGGTAAATGCAGCTTGACATTTTCCTTACACACTCTTGCTTTTTACATTGTTATGGATCCTTCCAGACTTTGAATGAACTTCAAACTTCATATTGCTGATATTTTAAAATAATTGACCATGGTGTTCTTCCACTTGCTTTAAACAAAGTTTTCACATCTGAAAGGTAGTGTAATATTTCTCAAAGATGAGAAACCAAACCAAACCAAATGAGGCAGAACTGGAAACCAAAACTGGAGCTTCACCACTATGAATAGACACGGTCACAAAGCCTTCCGTTTGTCTGCCGGCAATTAAGAAGCTTGGTTTCGAGTCTTGTTTATTTTTTCAACTATGCTTTGGTTAATGTATATCAGCTTTGTGAGTTGATCTAAGTGGATACATCCTTGTCTTCTGTTTCAATTAGTTTTTTCTGATTCCATTTGTTTCTCTTTTTTTTGGGTGGGGGGTAGGACAAGTAATCTGAATACTGACACCAAATGGTTGATATTTTGATAATATTTTGATCAAAAAATGGCCGCTGGGCCCAGCTGATGTTGTGCCATTCATTTGCTGCCTGATTTAATATTGGATACAAAACCATTTCTCTAAGAATATATTTATTTTGTTCTATTCACAAAGGGTTGAGACAGCTGTGAAGCCTAATCATTGCTTCCTTATAATGCGCTGTGCAATAAGCTCAATCTTCGTCATTAAAATGTGAATCATCTTGATAAAAAAAAGTGCAGTATCATTTTACAGCTCAAGGCAGTTGGACTTGATAACCATAGATCAAGGTTAGGTTCAAATAGGGGTGTGGCAGTCACGTTTAACCCCTACCCCTACAGTCTCACTCACTACAGTCTTGCTGCCCAAGGGAACCCCATTTGGTCCTATGTACACAAAACACTGGACAGGCCACACTACCTCATTGTTTGGGTCAAGCTAAGCACAAAATATGCTGAAATAAAAGAAAGAGATAAGAGCAGGACAAAGAAAACATGGGAGAGTGAGGAGACCTGTGTGGCCCCTGAGCCTCCCATCAGCCAATAGGACAGCGATAAGGAGGGTACGCCTTTTGAGTTATGGTCCTGTTCAAAGGGCAAGAATAACCATTCATATAGTATTAAATAGGTAATAGTTCTCTCTCAGTGTCTTGAGTGTCCAGTGGTTGTGTACAGTGGAAGGATGTATACAAGGTTTGTCTTACTTTTGGCCATGGCCTGCGTATCTGCCCAGGCCAATCTTGAGGAGCAGGCGAAGGAATTTCTGCAGAGGTTCGACGACGGCGCCACAAATCTGATGTATCAGTATTCACTGGCATCATGGGAATACAACACCAACATCACTGCCGAAAACTCCAACAAGCTGGTAAATCTATGGCGGGGTGTGAATTAGAGGGACGGGTCATTGGGGACCATTCCGAAACTCCTGTACACTTTGTTTTGTTGCATTAATAAACACAACTTTACTATTTCCTTCCAAATGTAATGCACTAGGGCCGAGGGAAATACAAATTCCCGAAATATGGAATAACAATAATGCTATTCTAAATAAAAATGTACATTTAGGGTCTAACAATTTATTATTAAGAATACCCCTATGAATTTGATGTAGGGTATGATAGAAATATATTCTTATCAGATCTTATCAGTTTACAAAGTACAAATTTATGAAGGCTCAACTTGAGATGCAAAAGCAGAGATCGAGTATCATGTTTCTGCACTGTATTTAGACCTATGGTCTTGCAGCTTGTATGATCCCATCTGAAGCACAAACAGTAAATGAACAGCATGACCGTGAATTATGTTTTGAATGTCAAAGATGGTCTTCAATTGATATATTTCACTGTACAGTATGCACAGATGGTTTGATCTGGAGAAATTATGTCATCTGTGTCAAATGTTTTTCTTAGGTCACATTATGCCTCAATACACTATGTCAATTTATGTATAATCAAACCAAGGGCATACATATATATCTTTATACTGTATATTCCCAATGGTTTGTCATCTTCTGTATGTCGCTATATATATATATATATGTATATAAATCTAGGGGGGTATACAGAGCATATGTTCAATATTTTCAATTTGCATAGCTGGATATTTACTTCAGACAATCATGTTAACTGTCTCACTTAAGGACTGGCAATTGCATTTGTGACCCTCTGTTTACAAACTCGGTTCCTAAACCTCCCCACTGCAGCTCAGGGCATATACAAAATATATATAATAAAAACCCCTCTTTTGCTCTTCTTCGCTAAGGCTCAGCAGGCCGAGATATGGGCGGCCTACTACAGCAAGGTGTCGGAGGATTCCCTCATTTATCCTCTTGATCAAATAAAGGACCCCACAATTAAACTGCAGTTAATCATGCTTCAAGACAAGGGGACGGGAGCTTTATCGAAGGACAAAGTAGATCACGTAAGTCCTGTTACAGCATCTGCCTCAACAGATGAATTAATGTCAATAAACTTCTTCATGATCAATTGTCAATAATAAGTCAATTTTAAAAAGATTAATCTTTATCAAGAGATATAAATAACATATTGACAGCAACTGTAAGGGAAATTATAATGCTGGTATACAAATCAAGGGCAGTGTTCTTAACTCAACATTTAATTTGGGCCTGCCCACTTATCAAAGATAAACTCTACTCTCTGAGAATCAACTTCTGTCTGGGTGTTTATCATTTTCTCAACAGCTCAACAAAGTGATGAGCGAAATGAGCACCATCTACAGCACAGCCACAGTGTGTATCAGCGACCCTGAAGATTGTCAGACTTTGGAGCCAGGTGTGAAAATTGTGCCCTTTCTCCTTTTACTGAGCCACCTTGTTCAGGCTGTTGCAAGTTTCCACCATGTTTGCTTTGCATCAAGCAACCACAACACACAATATGTAGCTTTATGTTTGCAAACCTTTACCTAACATTGCACATAATAGTGTTGTATGTACCAGGCGTTTATGTAAAGGGCATTGATGTTGTGTGCTTGGGTCATCCTCCACCTGACC
The DNA here is from genome assembly GCA_029706075.1 of Aldrovandia affinis. Lineage (NCBI taxonomy): Eukaryota > Metazoa > Chordata > Actinopteri > Notacanthiformes > Halosauridae > Aldrovandia > Aldrovandia affinis. The sequence goes on from JAINUG010000313.1 coordinate 793,080, forward strand.
ACTTTCTGAAATGCTGACAGTTTTTACATTTATAATTAGATCAATATAAAGCCAATACATTGTCATTGTTCTGCAAAGCAATAGTCTTAAGGTGCTCTTTAAAAACATTGTATATACACTACCGGTCAAAAGTTTTTAAACACCCCCATTTTTCCAGTTTTTACTGAAATTTAAGTAGTTCAAGTCCAGTGAATAACCTGAAATGGTACAAAGGTAAGCGGTAAACTGCCAGAGGAAAAAAAATAAAAAGTTTCGGTTACCAAAAACTGAAAAATAATGTACATTTCAGAGTTATAAAAAAAGGCCCTTTTCAGGGAACAAGTAATGAGTTAACAACTTACAGATCTTCTGCAGCAATGGAAGTAAATTAAGCCTTGAAAGTTGATGCAAACAATTCCTACAGGTGTCCCAACTTTTGTTGATTACTTACAAACCCTCTGTCTGTATAAAAGCAGTGTTGGAACAGACTGTGTTACTACACCCTCTGAAGCATTATTTGGACAATATTGTGCTAGAGGAAGCAGTATATTGCTATCATAATGGCGAGAAAAGGCCAATTAACAAAGGAAGACAGAAAGACCATTATAACCCTTAAAAGTGTAGGTCTTTCCTTTCGAGAAATTGCAAAGAAGTCTAAGGTGTCAGTGAATACATTTTCCTACACCATCAAAAGGCACTTGGAAACTGGAAGAAACTCTGACAGGAAGAGGTCTGGCAGACCCAAAGCCACAACAAAATCCAAAAGTTTCTAAGAGTCAACAGCTTGTGTAATAGGCGGTTCACAGGAAAACAGCTTCAAGGACAGCTTAACACTGGTCAAAGTAAGGAAGTCTAAATTTCAACTGTGAAGAGAAGACTTTGAGGTGCAGGTTTGACAGGTCGAGTGGTAGTAAGAAAGCCATTGCTAAGATGGCAAAATAAGAAAAAGAGGCTTGCCTGGGCTATGAAGCACCACCAGTGGACTACTGAAGATTGGAAGAAGGTCTTATGGACCAATTAATCAAAATTTGAAATCTTCGGTTCATCACACAGGGTTTTTGTACGCCGTCGAGTAGGCGAAAGGATGGTTCCTCAGTGTGTGACACCAACTGTCAAACATGGAGGACGAAGCGTGATGGTCTGGGGCTCTTTGGCTGGATCCAGAGTCAGCGACTTGCACAGAGTGACTGGCACCCTGAACCAAAAGGGCTACCACAGCATTTTGCAGAGCCATGCAATACCCTCTGGTCTAAGCCTAGTTATTCAGGGGTTCATCCTACAGCAAGATAATGACCCAAAACATATCTCCAGGCTATGTCAGAACTACCTTAGAAGAAAATAACAAGACGGTAGGCTTCAAATCATGGAATGGCCAGCACAGTTTCCAGACTTAAACCCCATCAAGCTGGTTTGGGATGAACTGGACAGAAGGGTGAAAGCAAAGCAACCTACAAGTGCAACACATTTGTGGGAACTTCTGCAACGGTGTTGGGAAGAACTTTCCAAACAATATTTGATTTCCATTGTAGAAAGAATGCCACAAGTGTGTTTGGCTGTTATATCTGCAAAAGTTGGCTACTTTGATGAGTCAAAACTTTTGATTATATTTTGATAAACAAAACGATTCCATTATTTATTTTTCTCCAATTGTTTATTTGTTTTATGCTTTAATTTCAGAGTACATTGAAACATTAAACTGCGTAAATTTCAATAAAAACTGGAAAAATTGAGGTGTTCTAAAACTTTTGACCGGTAGTGTACATTTGGCATAGACTAGCGGTGTGGTCCACAAATGTGATCCTGGGCCAGCATTGCTGCCCACTAAAGGCTGTGTAGGCCATAGAATTCTAACAAACAAATGTAACTGTAGCCTACCTACATATAGTGATGCATAAACATTAAAGAATAAAGTAAGTGATGGGAATCTTTTAATCTTTGCAAGGAAAACATGGAATCACACTATTCTAAAATATGTATTTTTACTGTGGTATTTAGGCATAGTTATATCTGATCTGGGAATGGCCCATGGGCTGCATGTTCCTGATCTCTGGCATTGACAATGTCCTTTTCTGCTGATGTGGTGTGGTGTGCACCATGGCTCATCTTGCGTTCTGTTTTATCTACAGGTCTGGAGGCCATCATGGCAAACAGCAGAGATTACTATGAGCGTCTGCGTGTGTGGGAGGGCTGGAGAGTGAAGGTGGGCATGAAGATGCGTCCACTCTACGAAGACTATGTGGACCTGAAGAATGAAGCCGCCAAACTGAACGGTAATGGATAAAATGTCTCATGGTCTCTGCGAAGCATTTGAGGATGTTTTCAGAAGTGTGCTTACATCAGTCCTTAACTCGTGACTAGTTCAAAACTAAACGAACTATGCAACGATGTTCACAATCTGCATTGAGGTTAGTTCTGCAACCTAGTTGTGCATCCGTGCGTGGTAGTCAAGACTATATCTATGACACGCACACACAAAAAGATAAAAATACAGTCTGACATGCTCAAATCCGCATTTTACCCTGAGCCACATCTCAGTAACTTGCAATGACAGAATGGTTCATTTTTCATAATTAAAGGCTACGATGACCACGGGGACTACTGGAGAGGAAACTACGAAACTACACATGAAAATGAATACCATTACACCCGTGATGAAGTCATAGCAGATGCTCGCCGGATATACAAGGAGGTATGGGTCTCACCTTCTCTTCTGCACAAGTTTCTTGTGTAGAAGAACGGCAACAGTAAAGTTACCTCTTGATTAAAGATGTAGCCAACATGCCCCAATTATGAAATTAGAAAGCAGTCCTCTCGGATTTGGAGAGGTCCCACAAAATCCAAAGGAGACCCGTGCCAGAGAGAAGTGCCTTGTCACTTGACATCCCTGCCATTTTCCAGATCTTGCCACTGTACCAGGAGCTGCACGCCTACGTGAGAAGCAAATTACAGAAGGTGTATCCTGAACACGTCAATTCCGATGGTGGCCTTCCCGCCCACCTGCTGGGTAGGTCCATGAAGCAGTGGGCAGACTGGAGAGTGTAATTGAGGCCAAAATCATTCAAACCTTTCACCTGCTTCTGGCCTTGTGAGAGTAAACGTTGGAAACGGGTTACCACTGGAAATTGAAAAACCTGTGCTTAACATTCAATGCTGAAACTGCGAGTGCTTGGATGTTAATCAGAGCGTTTGTAGGTGCTAGGTGTTCTGTTGGTTTAAACATTTTATGAAATGCACCTTTTCCTGTATCTTTTCATATGCCATACAATAAAAAATCCAAAGCCACAGTATGAGGATGCGCTTTTCCATGTTATGTCTTAACTTTTTTCCTTGTTAGTACTTTACAGTTTCTTGTAGAGTACATTCATTCATTTACAAATAAGGTCCTTCAAAACTTTTACATTTGTTGCAGAAGGTCCTTGAAAGTCTGAACTGTAGGAATCCTGTATGTAGATCTATAAAACATAAGCACTTGCTGTTGATTGGCAGTTGTCAACATGAATAATGTGACAAAATGTGCACTTGGGATTTACAGTTCAAACATCCTTCTTCTGTCATTTATCAGGTGATATGTGGGGGAGATTTTGGACAAACCTTTATGTGATATCAGCCCCTTATCCTCATAAGGAAGACATTGACGTCACCTCTGCCATGGTCAAGCAGGTATGTTTTTTAATCTACTAATGCAATCTACCAAAACTACACTGATACCATCTGTCACAGCGGTTTATTTATTTAACATTACTTATGTTATTCAGTTGCTTACTCCTTATTTTCAACAAATCTGAAAGAGCATTATATTAGAAATAGTCATGACTGGTGGACTGTAAACCTGAGAGATTGATATTTATACATTTATTAAATATTTATATTCAAATATAAAAGATTTCCTTAATTTCAGCCGTTTTAATTCACAGTCAAATCTATCATGCCCCATTTCATAATTATATTAACCCATATCCGCCTAATTCATTATTCTGTATAAACACATTGTGTGCCTATCCACATAACACACTCATTCACACTAACACACACATTTGTCACATCTACATTTACCTGTAACCATTTAGAAATTTGATGTGAAAAGTTATATTTCAATTAATTGAGTTTGTATCATTCTCTGTAAAGTTCATCTCATTCTTCATTTTGTTATTAGTTTTTTGCATGCCTTTTGTTTGTCTGTTGTGATCATCATAAGCAAACTTCTGGTAATGGAAGCGGCCAAAACATGGATCAGGACACATACGCACTTCACATACTGAACAAATTAAAATTGTGTCAACACGTTAGACGTGCACCTTAGAAGTACTAGCAGTTTCCATTCGCTTTGGTGTGGGGGGCAAATCTCGATTGAACTTTCTGCCATTGTCTGGAGCTGGAGTTCCTACTGATACCTGTAGCTTATAACTATCAAGTTTGTGAAGTCGCGCAATTTCATCTTTATTGTAAACAATGCAAGCATTTAGGATAACAATGTCAAGCATGTACCAAATTATTTTATAGTACCACTTTAGTGACTTTGTCTCTTGTAACAGGCATTTTTTTTGTCAGCGAAGTCTACACCCCCCATGTGTTTGTTATATAATGATATAATATTTGGACGCACCTCAAAAACGCATTCCAATTTCATTGAATTTCTGCTATGGGATATTCCGTAGATGGGTGGAAATGGGTTAATTGTTCATCATGTGGTCTGAAAGTTACCTCTGCAGGCCAAGCCATGTTGTTGTATTCGATGAGCCATTAAAAAGGGAACACTCCCAGATTTTGGTGATCTCGTAACTGCTCCAGTATCCAGAACTGCGATACATACACTACCGGTCAAAAGTTTTAGAACACCCCCATTTTTCCAGTTTTTACTGAAATTTAAGCAGTTCAAGTCCAGTGAATAACCTGAAATGGTACAAAGGTAAGCGATAACTGCCAGAGGTTAAAAAAAAGTGTAGGTTACAAAATATTGTACGTTTCAGAGTTATAAAAAAAGGCCCTTTTCAGGGAACAAGTAATGGGTTCAAAACTTACAGCTGTTCTGCAGCAATGGAAGTAAATTAAGCCTTGAAAGTTGATGCAAAATTCCTACAGGTGTCCCAATTTGTGTTGATTACTTACAAACCCTCTGTCTGTATAAAAGCAGTGTTGGAACAGACTGTGTTACTACACCCTCTGAAGCATTATTTGGACAATATTGCACTGCAAGAAGTAATATATTGCTATCATAATGGTGAGAAAAAGGCAATTAACAAAGGAAGACAGACAGACCATTATAACCCTTAAAAGTGTAGGAGGAAACTCTGACAGGAAGAGGTCTGGCAGACCCAAAGCCACAACAAAATCAGAAGATAACTTTCTGAGAGTCAACAGCTTGCGTGATAGGCGGCTCACAGGACAACAGTTTCAAGCACAGCTTAAGTAAGTAAGGAAGTAAGGAAATCTCAGTTTCAACTGTGAAGAGAAGACTTCGAGCTGCAGGTTTGACCGGTCAAGTGGCAGAAAGAAAGCCATTCCTAAGATGGCGAAATAAGAAAAAGTGGCTTGTCTTGGCCATGAAGCACCGCCAGTGGACTACTGAAGACTGGAAGAAGGTCTTATGGACCGATTTGAAATCTTGAAATTTTGAAAGGTTTTTGTAGGCCGTGGAGTAGGCGAAAGGATGGTTCCTCAGTGTGTGACACCAACTGTCAAACATGGAGGAGGAAGCGTGAAGGTATGGGGCTCTTTTGTTGGATCCAGAGTCGGCGACTTGCACAGAGTGACTGTTAATCCACGTTAACCCATTACTTGTTCCCTGAAAAGGGCCTTTTTTAATAACTCTTTATACATTATTTTTCTGTTTTTCGTAACCTAAACTTTTTTTTTAACCTCTGGCAGTTTACCTCTTACCTGTGTACCATTTCAGGTTATTCACTGGACTTGAACTGCTTAAATATTAGTAAAAACTGGAAAATGGGGGTGTTCTAAAACTTTTGACCGGTAGTGTACATAGTAGTAAAAATCCCCTTCCAATGATTTGGCATATCAAAGATCTCTTCCCAGTATGTTGGTATGGAACCGAACATAGATTTTTATGATCTATAGGGTTTTAGTGCTCTTTAATGTTTTTGATCATTGTTTTCTATGCCAAAGGTATTGCAGACACTAATTGTCTGTAACAGTGTCTCGTACATATATCTCCATATTTCTCTTGGAACATGTTATAAGTATAGATATTGCCATTTATATCAACAATATCATTAAGAAAATAAATATGTCTCACATCTACTATCTAGCTAATGTTAGCTACCAAGTGTTCTAAGCTAAAGAGAAAAATTCACCTAAACTAGCTAGCTGGTAACTAGTTAACTAAGGTTTGCAAGCTGATAGGAAACATTTGAAATTTAGCTCACTGGATTTACTTCATAATATACGTCATAATTTCTCTTGTCAAATGTAAGGTCAGGATCCATTTAGTTTTCTTCAACAAAGCTTAATTGGGGTCTGCTATTAACGTTATTCATAATTTTGGTGAAATAGCAAAGTCGCCTCATCCACTGTCACTGATTTCTCAGTATCAACATTGCATTACATTACAGGCATTTTAGCAGACACTCTTATCCAGAGCAACTTACAGTTTCACATTTCTTTACATACAATCCATTTATACAGCTGGATATTTTACTGAAGCAATTCAGGTTAAGTACCTTGCTCAAGGGTACAACGGCAGTGTCCCCACCTGGGATCAAACCTGCAACCTTTGCGTTACAAGCCCAGTCCCTTAACCATTATGCTAACATTGCCACCCATGATGCTACATGTTTCCACATGTGAAATTTCATGATTACAATGATTGAGCTCAGAGTAAAAAAAAACAGGAGCCTCTGGTCTTTAATCCATTCGTATAGTAGATGACAAGAGACAAGTTAGAAATCCGAAAGCTGAATTTCGCCTGTGATTTCTGTCTACTTCATAGTTGTTTCTTTTTGCTCCAGCAAAACTCTTATAGTACCCACTATCCTATTCTCAGGATTGGACGGTCAGAAGAATGTTCAATGAAACAGAAAAATTCTTTATGTCAGTGGGCTTGTACGAAATGTTTGATAACTTCTGGACCAACTCCATGCTCGAGAAGCCTACCGACGGCAGGAAAGTTGTGTGCCACCCCACAGCCTGGGACATGGGCAACAGAGAAGACTTCAGGTGATGTTTTGAAGATTGTTGTTCCAGGTCATTGTGTACCATGACAGCAGTCATATCTCTATACCAAAATGTTAAATACCAATATCATTATGTATATTTTATGTCCACATTTTAATGAATGCTGTTGCCATTTCTCTGCAAAAGAGCAACCAGGGGGTGGAAAGTTAAAAAAAAAGATAATTTAAAAATGGGAATATTATATTTAGTTGACATTCTCTGGAAAATAAACATCAGCAGGTATTTACAAATGAAAGTGTAATTTAATTGCAGAAAAAAGCAGTACACTTTCCCTGGGTTATTTTTCTCAAATATCAGCCCAAGGTGTCTCAGAAAAAGTGATACCGCATATTCTGGGACGCACTGTCAAATCGATGTCCTTTTGCGGATGTTAGGGTGAACCTGACTTCTTTTCCACAGGATAAAAATGTGCAGCGAGGTAAACATGGACCACTTCCTGACCATTCACCATGAGATGGGTCACAACCAGTACCAGATGGCCTACCGAAAACTGTCCTACCTTCTACGAGACGGCGCTAATGAGGGCTTCCATGAGGCGGTGGGCGAAATAATGTCACTGTCTGCAGCCACCCCGAAACACATGCAGAGCTTGGGCCTCCTGTCCAATGACTTCACGGACGATAAGGGTATGTCCAGGCCACAAAACAGGACAACATGTTACGACTACACGGCTTCTCAATTACAGCTCCATTTTATAAAAGGCATCTGTAGATATATGGTGTGTCAGATTTTTATACTATTTACATAATTTGTTACATACATTTATTATTTGTCATTATTATTTATTATTGTATGTATACATACAGTATTTATGTATTAGTATTCTCACACTTGTGTTGGGTTCAGGAATCTACAAAAACCTCTTAAAAGACTCCTGTTGTCCTATAAAACAAAAAGCAATTCTTCTCCTTGTTGTGGCCCAACAACATTTGATCTTTCTTCATTTCCAGTTTTTGAAAAGCTTAATGCAGATTTAGAATGATGGTAATCCAACCCTCACACCGCCGTGAGTGTTAAAAGCAAAGGTCTGTCTAAGTATTAGCATCTAGACCTAGATTCAGTAATATATCTTAGCTGCATGTTAGTCATGAGTCACAGATTTCCTCAAACAATGCCAGTGCCAGAAGACTGTTCAAAATGTCAACTCCAGCTTCTGTCTCTGGGGAAGTGCTCAGTTTAGACACCTATCTAGCCATGTAGTTTCCTGGTTTGTGAATGCTGAGTTAAAAATATTTAAAGCCACTTTCTATTACTGTGGAAATCACCAAGATCAGGAGTTTGCTGTGCAATGCAGAGCATGACCCTGATTCCCGCATGTCTCTTCCTACGCTCTCTTTAGAGACAGAGATCAACTTCCTGTTGAAGCAGGCCCTGACCATTGTGGCCACCCTGCCCTTCACATACATGTTGGAGGAATGGAGGTGGCAGGTGTTCAAGGGTACAATCCCCAAGGATCAATGGATGGCGCAGTGGTGGGAGATGAAGTAAGTGTGTGTGTGTGTGTGTGTGTGTGTGTGTGTGTGTGTGTGTGTGTGTGTGTGTGTGTGTGTGTGTGTGTGTGTGTGTGTGTGTGTGTGTGTGTGTGATATTATGTCATGTTAGCAAGTCATTTTGGAGAGCAATTGTCCAATAAATACAAAATAAATAGAAAAATATTTGACATTTTTATTCACCATTGAAGACCTTCTTTACAGGAGAGACCTGGTGGGTGTGGTTGAGCCTTTGCCCAGAGACGAGACATACTGCGACCCTCCCGCCCTGTTCCATGTGTCCGGCGATTACTCTTTCATCAGGTGCAAGTCCCTCCATTGTCCCACAAAGCTAGCAAAAATTATGCAAGAGAAATATATGAGAAGACCCCTACTGCACCATAAATAGGGCTTGCATGGTTCATGAATATCTCATCCCCAAATCCTTTCATAGGTACTTTACACGGACTATCTACCAGTTCCAGTTCCAGAAGTCTCTCTGTGAAGCTGCTGGACACACGGAACCGTTGTTCAAGTGTGACATCACCAACTCTACAAAGGCCGGTGACAGGCTCAGGTGAACCATTATGATACCGTAGTGTATACAGCATCACCATTGCTATAGACATACATAAATATAAAGTGGTGGCAGTGTAATGTAACGGTTAGGGAACTGGGCTTGTAACTCAAAGGTTGCAGGTTCAATTCCCAGGTGTGGGCACTGCTGTTGTACCCTTGAGCAAAGGTACTTAACCTGAATTGCTTCAGCAAATATCCAGCTGTATAAATGGATTGTATGTAAAGAAATGAAACTGTAAGTCGCTCTGGATAAGAGCGTCTGCTAAATGCCTAAAATGTAAATGTAAATGTAATATTATGACCATATTATGTGACATATAATGTTATGTCACTAATGTCATATCCCTATCATTACAACTGTTATAACCTTGTGGCATCTATTATTAGTTTGTCATAATGTTTGTGTGTGCTTATGACATGGGCTATGGGTATTATTCCAGGGCTGATCATAGTTTGATGATGGCCTGCTTCAAGTAAACTGTGAAATTCACAAATAAATATCACAAACAGTGGTGGAGATCGAATTGCAGCTGTTTTTTATCTTAATGCTAGGGGAATGCTGGAGTTGGGAAAATCAGAGCCATGGACCAAGGTTCTGGAACAAATGTCAGGGGTAACCAGGATGGACTCAAAGCCCTTGTTGGAGTACTTCAGCACCCTGTTCAACTGGTTAAAGGAGGAGAATAAAAAAAACAACAACAAACCTGGATGGAGGAAAGCGGTGGATCCATGTAAGTAGACAGATACAATTTCTACAGAATTCATAATAATTGTATTTTTAAAATAAAAACCTTTTTTACCTTCGTATATGAGCTGTATATCTTATCCCGTTATTTATGTCAGCCATGTTGACCTTCGGATTACTTCGAAAACAATTCAAATCACCGTCACTGCCGGTACTGGATGTTCATTCATTGTTCTCATTTTATACCCTGCAGATTCAGTAGATGCTTTCAAAGTGCGACTGAGCCTTAAGGCGGCTATGGGTGATGAAGCGGTAGGTGGGCGTCTTTAGGAATGAAAACTGCTGACACATGGATTTTGTTAAACCAGCAGCAAGCAAGTTCATTTGTTTTCAGATTTTCAACATTTATCGCTGACTCATTGACATCTCACTTCATTTTCAGTACCCCTGGAATGACAACGAGTTATACTTGTTCAAAGCGGTTATGGCCTATGCCATGCGGCAATACTATGCAGAAAAGGGGACACAAGTGAACTTTGTGTAAGGATTGCACCCCTGTCATTACCTTCCCTTACTGTACCTATCCTTCATTTTCAACCTCTGTATAGTCAGATATCTATTTTACACGCATATGGAGTTCAACAATGACTCTACCTCACTCATACTGGTTATGACACTATATCTTGTTTTTTCATCCTTCCTGAAAAGCTTCATAAGAGAAGTAATATTCATGGCATGGCTTCTTGTTTTTCCACATTCAGCACAGAAAACATCCATACCTACAACATGAAGCCAAGAGTCTCCTTCTACTTTGTGGTCACTAATCCCACCACCCAAGCAACTATCCCAAAGGCTGAGGTGGAAGCAGCCATTCGGTGAGTCACAGAGGACTGATATGCACATGAGAAGCCTGTAGACTGTACTGACTGAGTACTCATTTTGTTCAATGTTCTTGCGATTGTGAGACAGAAATATGTATATGCTGTAGGTATACTGTGTTTTGCATGTTCCTTGACATTTACATCATCTTTTTTGGGTGAGTATGCCTCTCTGAGGTGAGCAACCCAGTGTTGTAGGTGGGCCACATCTGCAGCCCGAATTCTCCTCAAAGGGCCACAAGTACTTGAGTGCATATGTGCGGCAGGAACAATGTACAGTTTTATGAAAAATACTTGGTAAAATCATAAAATGTGCAAACTGTCCACATAAACACAAACAAAAACAATGTATCTACTCAAATGAGACATTATGTAGTTTTTTGAAGTGCAGTAATTAAAACGCATTTTTATTGTTTTGATAAAGGCCCATTTACATGGAGTCAAGATGTACTGAATGGCCTGTTCTCCTTTGTTTTATTGTTCTATTGTTTACACTGTTTTATTACAGATTTTTTGATTGCTACACTAGGAGATACAGGTTTTCACTAAAAAACACTACACTAAACTATATTGTTTTTTTTATTATTTGAATGACATTAGTGCCACAGATTTCCCACCATGCTCCTAACATCTCATTGAGTGCACGTGTCCCGCAACCTACAGACATGTGCCAATGCCGTAACTAGAGCAAGTGCTTGTACCAACCAATGACTTGTCTTCACAGGCTTTCAAGAGGGCGGATCAACAGTGCATTCATGCTCGACGATGACACGCTGGAGTTTGAGGGTCTCATGTCTACCCTGGCCACACCCACAGAGCCCCCGGTAACAGTGTGGCTGGTGGTTTTCGGGGTGATCATGGGCATTGTGGTGTGTCTGGGCGTGTACCTAGTCGTCTCTGGGTTCCGGGCGAGGAAGAGGTGAGTGGGGTCAGAGGGTTATCTTGGTGAAAGCGGAAAAGAGAGAGGCATGCGCTTGTCCCTCTATGTAAAGCATTGAAGATTAATAAATCAAACCTCACAGGAACATTACACCATTATGAAAATATGAGCCTACATTTCAATATATTGTACATATGTAAAAGTATACATATATGCATATTTTGGTGAGTGTTTGTGTGTGTGTGTATGAAGGTGACAGAAATTTAGATATTTGTAGATATAATTAGGCACACAATTAGATATAATATGCAATATATTTTGATATGTACTTCATAGGATTTTATATACTTATATTTTTGTATTTTAAAATAAATATATATTTTTATTTATTTAATATATCTGCTACGGTATGCGTAGCAGTCTTGTCTGTGCCCCTGTTATGTGCACCATCAAAGGAAAGAAAAGACATGACTTCTCCTTATTTACAGTCAACCAAAGGAAGAGGAAACCGAGAACCCCTATCAAACCGAGTTTCAAGTGGAAGGGGTGACGAACAAAACATTTGAAAACGATGACAGTGATCAGACGGGATTATAGATGGCGATATATGGACAACGACGTGTGGAATTTCAAAGACCCCTTGTAGTGAATTGCAACATGTTTTGTATCTTTTGGAAGAGAAAGAAGATTTTGTGCCATTTCAGACTAGGACCTTTGGTTAAACAATATATTGTTTAGAATCTTTTTCTTCACTGTAAAGTATTCAGATGCACAAAGTGTATATTTGATGGCAGTATTCTAAAATATTACAAGTATATTTTTAATGGTATATCTGTAAGATATTGAAATCTGTAGTGTTGTGCGTATTTTTTCTAATGACAGATGTACAAATGGTATGTGCCTCTGCTACATTTTCTTTTGGTGACTTTATCACGGCTGCTTTGATAGTTTTCAATTCATTTTTGAAAATAATTATTTCAAACCTGTTTTGTGTAAGGTTGATTTTCTAACAAGTACTGTGAGCAAACAAAACGTTCATGTAATATAGATACATATAGATCGGTATATTTTCAATTGAGTTAAATTGGTGTTAAATAAATAAATGTAGTTCCTTGTTTTCCATGTGGTAAACTTAATGGACAAAAATATTTTTTTCTACAGTTAATTCTATGTGTATATATATATATAAATATATAGATGCGTCTGTGTTGAGATGTGTGTATGCCTGTGTGTGAGATGTGTGTGTAATACAAGTTATAATTGGACATGCAATTATTTGTCCTGTAAAAATAGTTGAGAAATATCCATACATATATATGTATAACTTATCTATCTATCCACTGCAAAAACACAGAAAGCTGCAGAATTGAAGAATGTCACATAAATGACAGCTTACTCTTTTCTTTAAAAGACACAATACCTCTGATTCACCCTACAAATGTGGATGTTTTTCACGTTTATACTTGTGGGATAAATTGTAGGGGGAAAATGTCAGATTGAGTCCTATACAGCCTAGTTCCTACCATAACTGGGATGTGCTCTGTCCTTAAATTTCACGAAAAAAGTAATGAAAATAAGGTAAAAGGTTCCCCATAATCAACACCAAATATGGATTTAAAGATACTGTATGCCCTACTACTAGCTGCCAGTCAAGTAAAATTATACAAAAATGAAACAAATGCAATTATTCACAAAATGTATTGACAAAA